>JARFJB010002118.1:440000-862183 GCA_036346205.1 Vesta saturnalis
TTGGTCGTGTGGATGTCGTGTTGTGCTAAGTGCGTGTGCGTGGCTGTGTCGTGTAGCGTGTGCGTGTAGCGTGTGCGTGTAAGTGTCGTTTGCGATGTAAGCTGTCGTGTAAAGTCGATGTGCGTTTGTGCGTGTGCGTGTGCGTAGTGTGTGTGTAAGTTGTGCGTGTGCGTGATAGCTGTTCATAGTGCTGATGTGCGTGTGTTGTCGTGTGCTGTGCGTGTGCGTGTGCGTGTCGTGGCGTGTGTATTGTGCGTGTACGTGTGCGTGCGTGAGTGTGCGTGTGCGTTGCGTGCGTGTGGTGTCGATGGTGCGTTGCGTGTGCGTTGTGCGTGTGCGTGTACGTTGCGTGTGCGTGTGCATGTGCTTGTGCGTGTGTGCGTGTGCGTGTGTTTGTGCGTGTGCGTGTGCGTGTGCGTGTGCGTGCGCGTGTGCTTGTGCGTGTACGTGTGCGCGTGAGTGTACGTGTGCTTGCGCGTGCGTGTGAGTGTGAGTATGCGTCTGCGTATGCGTGTGTGTACGTATGCGTGTGCGTGTGCGTGTGCGAGTGTTTGTGCGTGTGCATGTGCGTGTACGTGTGCGTGTGAGTGTGCGTGTGCGTGTGTGTGTGGGTGCGTGTGCGTGTACGTGTGCGTGTGCTTGTGCGCGCGAATGTGTGTTAGTACGCTTGCTTGTACGCTTGTGTGCGTGCGTACGTGTGTCCGTGGGTGAGTGCGTATGTGCGTGCATGCACGCGAGTGTGTGGTGGCTATAGCCACGATTTCTTACACGCAATTTAATAGAACTGTACATTTAAAGTTGTAGCTGAAATATCTCGGTTCGGTTAATATCGGTTTAGAAATAAAGGTACTTTTTAGAAGGTGCTAAAGTACATTTCGCGAATAACTTGAATAATATTAAATTTAGAGGAAAATGTGTAAAGATATGTTTTAAAGAGCATAAAATTTTAGAGCTTTATTCGTGAAAGGTTTCACTAAGGAGATAAGCTCTTAAAAAGTGTTGTTTGTGAATCATAAAGCTTATGATAAAATGTGAATACGTCCTTTTAACGATAATTCGACTGTAGATAAGTGTTTTTATAAAAGATTGTGGTGGGAAATTAAAAGAATTTATTAAATCAATGAATGTAAAGCGTGTGTCACTATATCATGGGAAACGAACTTGTTCATCGAATAAATACGTTGTATTACTTAATTAATTAACATATATTAATACGCCATATACCATTTAATCAGTACGTTATTCATTCAATCATTAATTAACAGTGATTCAGTGTAAATACATTATAAACCATAGTGAAATGACCGATTTCTCTTATCTTTATCTTTATACAATATTTTATCTAAAAACATTACGTGTATATATTGCATTGCTTTGCATTGAGTGAAATTAAACTAAATAACTTATAGTTATATCTTTACCATACTGATATTTATGATTTTTTAATGGTTTACCAATATGACTGGACTTTCTGTTAAACATTGATTTTATTTTTCTACATAATCTCTCTTGACTTCAACACACTTGGTTCCGCGTTTCTGCAACATCAGTATTCCTTCTCGGAAGTGGTACTCTGGAAGGTTGTGAAAATATTCATCTACAGCGCTCCCAACTTTTTCGTTGGATGCGAAGCTCACAGATACAAATTTCTTCAAGTCTAAGGGTGCCAAATCAGGAGAATAGAGGGATGACCGAGCAAATCTTATCTCAAACACCGCAGTTTTCCCATCGCCAACGCACCCTTGTGTGCAGGTGCGTTGTCCTGGTGAAAGATGATTTTTTTCTTCTTCAAGCCAGGCCTCTTTTCGCGAATTTTGGCATTTGGTCAAGACGGATGGAGTATCATTCGCCTGTAATTATTGTGCCTTTTGCAAGGAAATCAATTAACAGGATCCCTTTCGCGTCCCAAAAAACGCTGACCATGACCTTTCCGACAGATGCGATCGATTTCGCTATCTTTGGCGCTGAACCACCGGCTTCTACCCACTGATTAGACTGCTGTTTCGTTTCTGGCGTGCAGTGGTGGATCCATGGTGACAAATCGCCGTACAAAATCGGTTGGATCACTATTGAATCAGTCCAAAAATCGCTGCGAAAATTGTTTGCGCATTTGCTTTTGATCAGCATTCAGCAAATGCGGCACCTATATTGCATAGTGCTTTCGCATCCCTAATTCTTTGTGCAAGATGTTTCGCACCCTTTCTTCAGGTATCCCACAGCCTTTGCTCTCTGACTCACTTTTACTCGCCTATTGTCCAACACGATATCATGCACTTTTTCAATGATTCGTGTAAATAAACTACTTGAGAGAAAAAGTTGAAATTTGTCATATGAGGTAATGACACGTGCACCCAGGTAGGATACACACACACACGCGCGCGCGCGCACACACACACGACACACACACACACGCACACACACACACACACACACACAGCACACACACACACACACACAAACACATATATATATATATATATATATATATATATATATATATATATATATATATATATATATATATATATATATATATATATATATATATATATATATATATATATATATATATATATATATAATTATACACCTTTTACGCAGCATGGCCCAAGCATAATAAAGTCATGACTGGCCACATCAAATTTTGAAATCAAAATCAAGAGCCAAAGCAATCCAAGCCCAAGTCAGTTATTTTAATTATGAACATACAATTTAAATTCAATCTAAAAATTATCGAGCTTTCTTTTTTTAATGAAAATTTTTAAGACTGTTTTTGTTAGATAATTTTACTTGCTCTCTTACGAATTGTTTAGTTTTAACATTTATTGCGATTTAAAACCAAACATTTAATTTTTATATGTTAGCACGTCATCGTTCTCTAGACAGAGTAGTGATGGCGTATCATACAATTTTAATGTTAAATAGTCTTATTAAACATAATATGTTATTGAACATAACATTACGAGCATAGGATGTGTAGGTATTTTGATTAAAATGATTCGAGATTTTGGTAAATCTGACCAAATTTCCAAAACAAAATCTATTTTAAATTCACATAATGTATTATTTTGTGGAAACTGGAGAAATATTCTCGGGTAAGTATTAGTATGTAGAACACTAAAAAAGTAAAAACAATAAAATTACCGTGAAAAATACGAATCAAATCCTAGTATTGAACATTGTTAATTGAAAAGGAGCACATAAAATTTATTTGACACATCGAAGTTCATATTAGAATATAGCATCACAAAGAAATAGAGACAGCGCATGAAATCTACATTCCTAAAATCAATTGAAAGTAGAGATGAGGCGCGGTATCTGCATTATATGCATAACTAAGGCAACAAAAGCTTCAACTGGCTGCTAGAATGCCATCTACTTTAAATATTGTTCACAAAGTCATACTGACAGATTCTATATTGTTTTTTATAGTTTTGAACGATGTAGGCTTTATTCGCTATCTGCTTTCAAGTGAAATTAGTGAAAATTATAAGATTTTTTGTTGGTTTTATTTTAAGCATGGGCAATTCTAATAATAATAAAGAATATATTAGCTGTATTAATTCAAGGCAGGTGTGATTTATCAACATGTTATGTATTTTCTGTATATACGTTATACGCTGCAATAGTTTGTGCACTATAAAACTTTTCCTACAAAGTTTTGTAAACTTTCAATTCTGCAGTTTGTATTTTTCTGTATAAGTTCCGTTGAGTCAACCGCGATAACATTTCTAAATCCCTTAAAACTACTCAAGCTGCTGCCAAATAACCGTAAATATATGAGACCCTTGTGTCATTGCTTTCCTTATGAGTAAACTCTAAAACTATATTCCTTGCAAAAGAAAAGGTGGAAACTGGAAACTAGTATATATTATGAAACTTGAAAAGCATTGTAAATATTTATGTCCGCAAAACGTCACTCAAACTTGTGTAATGACTTACAATATTGTATGAAGCTATAGTTGTCGTAAATAGAAATTTTGTTTTTGTTTTCATTCGTATACTAACACGAGTTAATAAACAAACGTCCTAAAAAAAAATCATTAGTGATGTATTTACTGTACATTGCAACATAAACGGACCGTGAACTAGAATAAACGTTCCAAGCGACACTGCATTAGCCCACAAAGTTGGGAACAAAAGAAGTTTATTGCTACACTCCCTTGATAGTTTTTGTATCTATTCGAGTGTGAAAGGAAGACGCGTTTGAGGACTTTTTGAGATACTATAAAAGTATAAATGTTTCTTATATGTTTTTGTATGCTAAATTTTGATATATGTGAATCTTTTTTTTGAACGTGCAAATATAAGATAAAATTAAAATAACATTTGCAAAAATTTACAATTTTAAATTATTTATTGCCTGCTTTCTAAAAAGATTTATGGATGGGAATTTACATGACAGTTTGAAATTTTATCTGAATTGAATTTGGTGCAAAAATAATATATGATACTTCCATAACATTAAAAGCTTTAACGAAGTGACCTAATTCGATTTCACTGTTTTAATAAATAAAATTGGTTCAGAATGAAAATAGTAATCTTGAAATAGAACCAATAACGTCGCATTATTTTTTTATTGTGTTTGATCTTACTAAAAAAGATGAAAATCTAACATATAACTTTTTGTACAAATAAAAGCTGCTACAGTGGAAGTTTAAAAAGAGTTCAGTATATTACCTTTGTTTAAAATTGAAACAATACAACTATGTGTGTAACCTTGGAGCAATACAAAATAGTACATTTGCATACTACAATATATTACAATGCCTAAATGTATTTAGTTTAATAAAACTTTGTTGGAACAAGTTAATGTTTGAAAATTCAGGAAAAAATAAGTAGCTTATTTTACAGTTTAAAAAAAGCACTACAGTAACCAAATAATTAATACGATCAGCCAAGATTCGGCAATTACCACAGACAATAAAATAGATGAAATTACAATCAAGGTAATAATTCAAACATTTAAGCAAGAACGGAACCACAAGACTAGATGAGCAAGATTAAAGGTTACTTTTAGACATATTACTCATAAATTATCGTTTGGTTCAATTATTTAGAAACGTATTATTTGCTATATTATCTAATCGCTCCTGTGCTATCCATAAACACGTCAACTAATCCTGAAATTCCCACAATTGTTAGTAGATTAACTGAAAACTCATCTAAAGTTAGCACTACCATTGCAACAGAATCGTTTGAAACCCATACGATAATTTGGTGCTAATTTTTTTATTAATTTATAATATTCTAATAAATAAAACATATTTTTTAATTTCATTATTTAATTACATTACAATTTAAGTTGCCTACCACAAAAGACACTTGAGACAATTATTTTTTAAATTTAATTAATTAATTAATTTAATTAATTATAGATTAACACTAGAACTGCCGCGGCGGTCAATTTGACCGCGTGCCTTCTATAAATTGTTTCTCCGTTATGCTTGGAGTTACGGGAGAGATATTATGACATTTTCCAGATTTTCATGTACTTTTAGAACATAAAAAAATATATTAAGAAAATTAAGCCGTTTTAGAATTTTTTTTGTAGTATTTATAACTGCCGTTCATACAGGGTGAATCTTATCTAATCCGCCATAATTAAAGGAGTAGTAGAACTCATCATTCTAAGCAAAAAAGTTCATATGTACATGGGTCTGGAAATGCTTCGTTTCCGAGATACAGGGTGTCAAAGTTGAAAAAAGAAATCGCGTTTTCTTCAATATCTTTCGACTGTTTCGAAATAATTTCATCAAATTTCGTATGCGGGGGTTTTTTGGGATGACAAATTTGAATTTGTGGTCCATTTAGTTGTGGTTTCTAGGGGGCGCCAGCGGCAACCATTTCGACCCCTTTAAATCGTCGCAATTTTTTTGTGCTACACTGTATACCATTTTGGACTAGAACAATCGATCTTTCTATCTTTTCTGCTAAAAAAAGGTATATCTTAGTGAAGTCGCTAGGAGCAACCCTTTCCGAGAAAAACGCATTTAAAACTCATGATGCATACACATTTTCGGGGGGTATTCTTTTGACAGGTTTATCAATAGGAATTCTTAATTGTTACTAAGTAACTTACTTGTTTACTTATGTGTCTGCCCTAGCAACTTCACTTTTTTTAGCAGAAAAGATTTGAATTGAAAAAAACCCCCATATAAAAAATTTCATGAAATTATTTGACACCCTGTATCTCGGAAACAAAGCATTTCCGGACCTACCTCATATGAATTTTTTTGCTTAGAATGATGAGTTCTAGTACTCCTTTAATTTTGGCGGATTAGATAAGATTCACCCTGTATATTCATAATCAGTTTCGAGGTTGTATAACAAAAATAATTACAACTTTGAGATAAAACAATGTTTTTTACTATTATTATGGTAATTTTTAGGAGTGTACTGAAAATCAGAACTTCTTTAGTCGTGTCCGAATTTATGAATAATCTTCGCTATTTTCACCTACGCGCCCGAGGTATGAAAAATGTTTCTATAGAGATCTATATATTCAAGTACTTTGAGATTTCAAATTAGTTGCAAGTGAACGTTCTTGTAAGATACTTATGTACTTATTATGAGGTTAATTTCGTAGTAAAAAAAATGTAGTGGTCTCGCGGTTTTACGCAAGAACAGACTTTAGATTATCTTGCGGAGTTGAAAAACTTATCTGAATGCGAATCCGAAAAAGAAAATAATCATTCCGAAGATGGTGAAAGTGATAAAGCTGTTCCTGTTGATTACAAAAGTAGTGAACAAAGTGAAGAATCTAATGTTACCGTAAATAATGTCACTTCTAATCATTGTACATCTAATGAAATTAGTGATGACATTAAACACCATCCAAAACGAAAAAAATACATGCATTTACCTGTGGGGAGTAAACAATCATCCAAGTCTAATAATATATGGGAAGTTGTGGAATCAAGTGGATCTTATGTTGGCCGTATAGTTCAAAGAAATATTATGCGAAATACTCCTCGACCAACTCCTTATACAAAAAGAAATGTGTTTGCTAACTCTGTTCTAAGTGTATTTCGATTGTTTATAGATAACACAACGCTAAAACACATTCAGAAATGTACTGAAATTGAAGCTAAACGACAACTAGGAGATGATGCAAACTGGTCATTGTCTCTTCAAGAACTTTTCTTGCAATATTGCTGGCTCTCTTAGGGCGCAAAAACGCTACAGCTTGACAGGTTATGGTCTGTTACTTGGGTTTTCTTTATTTAGGAAAAGATCATATGCGTCCTAAAAACCAACCCCTTCCAGAATATGTTCTTTTAAAATTAATGTAACCTTTCCTAAATATGGGTAGAAATATTTCTATGAACAACTTTTTTACCAAGTAAAAGTTAGCAACTATGCTGGCAACAGAGAACACAACAATAGTAGGACCAATGAACCAAGCAAGAAGGTAATAATTTGATCCGATAGACAAACTGACTTCAAATTAGATTAAAATTATTACACATTTTATTACTGTATTATTTAAGAGCAGTATTTTAAGGATAGGTAACACTTTCCTTTTAGAATAAACGTTCCTTTGCATAGTATGTCATATTTTATATATCTCGAGAAATACGGGTTATATCGAATAATGTTTTAGACATAATGTGTTAAATATTTTTAGTGTATCACAAGCTATCAGACAGAAGAGGAAAACTCTCTAAACTTACTATTTACTTCTGAACGTAGTAAATATACCTGCAACAAAGGTGACTGGTTTGCACAGAAAAAAGTGTTTTTGACTACTACATTTTGTTTTTATTGTGACAAGTACTAGCGTTTTTGATAATTGTGAGGTTTACATACGACATTCTTTAGTCGTACCTTTCTGTTGGAGACAAACTGAGTCATAGGTAAGGTTATGTTTTAATATTTTTTAATTAGTGTAAAAATAGCTATAGCTGTCACAATTAGATAACGTATATATTACCAGTGGACACTAAATAATTATCGAATAGTTTACGAATGATTTTGTAAACACTAGAGCCCCAAAAAGTAGGTGTATGATATATTATACCATAGACATATACGAGTAACTATATAGTATTGTTTCCGTTTCAGAAAGAAATACGATCCACGGAATGCTAGAGATGCGAAAGAGCTTCTACATTATTTAGAAGGACTAGATGATGATTTTCAACAAGTAAAGGACTGTGATTGGTTAGATTTGGTGTTATTACCACCTCAATACGGGGTAATAGTAGTGACAAGGACGATCCCTTAGTGATGGTGAAGAGACCGATAACGTATATGATATTGGCAAAAATGTTCTAAAGCAGCCCATAGATATTATTTCTGTAAATCAGAATAAAGAAAAATGTGCACTACGGCGAGAAAAAGTTGAGAAAGCTAGGAGTGAATGTTCCAGTGATGATGACGTACCATTGGCGCAACGAATAAAAAGAATCAGAAAAGGAATAATGGCGTAAAAGAGTAAGAATAATACAAAAAAAATCAATACAAATTGGACAGATTGTAATCTAGTTTGAATAACAGAAAAAGAGAAATTAAAAATTGAGTCAGAGCCAAAAAGAGAATAAAAGATGAAAATCTAAAACTAATTTATATGTTTAAATTGTTTTTTCCGGAGGATTTCATACAATTCATTTGCGATGAAACCCAAAAATATGCAAGTTTTAAAGGCAAACATGATCTTTTTGTCTCTACTTGGAACGGGTGCCAGAGAAATTCAAATTTCGCGCTAAGTTATAGGATATTTTATAGATTATTTTATAGAATGGGAAATGTTTATTATTGATAAATAAGTTCATTTAATATTAATAAGAAACTATTGAAATTACTTCAATAAGTTATGTACATATTTAATCAGAAAATAATTAAGGTAAACGCGGCAGTCTGCAAATGCATAAATGAGTTTTAATAGGGGGGAAATGAACTGTTAGCAGTTAAGTGTGCAGTTAGAGTTGGTAGCGAGAGTTGGTTGAAACTAACCAAAGGGTGATCGTTGCGAGGCACGAGTGACCATAGTATATAGTCACGCTACCCTCTAAGTTAAGAAATAAAGTAAGATAAATTAGGGTATAATAGGTAAGAAGTAACATACCTTCCTTATTAAAATAATAAGAGGAGAGAGTGAATAAAAGTGCATATAACCCCAAACAAGTGATAAGGAGAAAAGTGACACTTTCATTGTTTACAAATTTTGCGCCAGGCGGTTAAATTATTTCGATGTTATTGTTTATTTTATTCCTTTTAGGCTATACGAACTCACGTATGTAATGTATGCACGAGAAATCCAAATTTCGCGCTAGTCTATAGGACATTGAATACTTATACGTTGCTTTTTAGATACAGAAATGATTGTTTGTTATTGATGTATAAATGTAATTAATGTGGAGATAAAAAACGTGAATTTGTTTTCGTAAGTGTGTACATATATAATTACAAAGCGTTTAAATTACGCGGTAAATTGGCGAAAGCATGAATGTTTTGTAGGGGGAGAAAAAATGTGCGGTCATAATGACTGCCATTTTTTGGTGAGTAGTTATTTGAAGTAAGGTTGGTTAGGAGGTTGTTGTTGTCGCATCACCAGTGGCAACTTAATGGACACGCTGCCTTATAAATTGTGAAATTGCAATAAAATCTAGTTAGTGGTGGAAAATGAAAGAAGTAAGAATACCTCCTTTATTACAATAATAAAAGGCTAAGTGAAATAAAGCGTAAAAGTAGAAGACCGGCATGTAAAGATGGTGATGACAAGTGTTTTCATAATAAGAAGATGTTATTTAATCTGTGTTTATTATTATTAATATTTATTATGGTTGTTTTTATTTGTATCAAGGATATAAAACCTAGTCCTTAAACGATTATGTTCTATGCAATCTTTAAGACAGCATTTAAGCGCTAGCTCAAATTTTTTCAATATCTGAATAACGACCTCGAAATTGTAACCTTCAACATTATACATATAAATGAGTAATTAAGTTACATAATTAGTTTGCTTTACAAATCATGCTTTAAACGATTTTCCACCTAGAGAACGTTAAATTATATGTACAAAGTTTAAGTAGAAATAAAATGCATTAAAACGATAAATGGTTACACATATGTATTATAGATTGTTTTACGCTTCATTGTGTACTCCCTTTAATAGTTAATACACGTATGCATTATAGGCTGTTCTACGTTTCACTGCGTGCTCCTTTTAGTAGTGTTATTCATTAAAAGTAAATATTAAAGGTTGACAGTTAAAATTATGTGTACAAGGTCTAAGTAGGAAATAAATGCATTAAATGGTTACACATATGCATTACAGTTGTTTGTTTTAAGCCTCATTATGTGTTTTAGTTTAGGGATGACGTTTTAAAATCAATCGTATTACTTTTAACACCTAGATTAAATTACGTAAAATTGATTATTGATATAGAGTATCATGCTTTCTTTAAAAACAGTAAAATAAGTAAAATATATTCATAGCCATAAAGTTTGTAATACAGATTAACTAGTCTTTATTTATATAGATCAGTGTCGCAAAAAGATGTTACATCTAGCAGTAAATTATCGAAAACATCCCAAATCTAGGTAACCCAAAATTTTCTTATGTTAAATATTAGTGTGAAGATATTTTCAGCAGTCAAGACTATTGGGATAGGAAACACTTCCCCTTACGTTCAAGACTAAGGGCAGCGTAATTTAGCTATCTGGATCTTCATAGAGAACATCACTACCAGCATCAGGAGGTCCGGATACATTTATCTCATCAACTTCACCGTTCTCATCTTGAGCGACCCTGAAAATACTACACAAACCTTCTTCCTCGATCCCCGTAGCGGTACCGTATTCATCTTCTTGAATTTATCGTTACCCGACTTCGAGGTAGTAGTACGTTTTCTATTTTATCTTGAGATATTTTCTATTGTTACTAATTTAGCGAACCACTAATATTAGCACATATATAAATTGCAGCGTATTTGAAATAATCCTGTATTATTGATATTTTGTAGAAGCGGTCTACCCTGGAATTTTTAAACGGTAATCAAATAAGACAGAGATAGGAACTTGCTCTCGGGCCTTCGTCTCTTTCCTTGACGCCCATGTCTGGCTGGAAACAGTATTCTGATAAGGGGTCCTAATTCTATCCCATAAGGCAAGTATGGGAACTTGTGTTAGGGCCTGCGCCCCTTGTCCTGACCCCCTTAATGATATATATTATTCTAATAAGGGGCCCTAATGCTAACTTATAAGACAAGTATAAGAATTTATGTTAGGGTCTGCGCCCTCCTGTCGTGGCCCCCTTGTTGCGAAATTTGAATTTTGTGCAGCCATCTAGCTGTGTATGGACTAATGAATATTTTCTGTAATGAAGGTGGCACCACCTAGCGTTATATTTCTAGGACTAATTAGGGTCTTGTTTGTGGCACCATCTAGTGGTATATTTTTAAACTAGCAAATGCTTTCTGTAACAGGGGCGGCTCCGCCTAGCGGTATATTTCTAGGACTAATTAGGGTTTTTTGTGGTGCCATCTAGTGGTGTAAAGACTAATGAGTGTTTTGTGTAATAGTGGTTGATCGTGTTCGTCTCTTTCTCAAACAAACAAATCAATCAATCAAATAAAATTAATCAAATCAATTAAGCAGATCAATCCCAAACAAACCACGTTCGATCAAATCAAACAATCAGATCAATAAATCTCAACCAAACCAATCTCAATCAATCAAATCATAACTTACAGCTTGCGAAAACTAGCTTACAGTTCAAGAAAAAACTGATTGGACTAACTTACACTTTGCTAAAACCAACCAATCAACCACAATTAAAAAATACCAAATTGATTTAACTTAATCATACAAAATCAGTTCTCAATTCAAAATATAGTAGTATGATTTAGCTTACAGCGTGCAAAGAAAACCAATCGCACATTTATTGTAATTACCCATCTAACCGCCCTTTCTCTTTAACTGCAACATTGTTAGTGTAGGTTCGAATGCCTTAGGAAAACAAGTTTATTAATAAAATTGAAGGAAAGCGTAGTGTTTGAAAGTATATTATAAACTACAGTACAACAATCATTTATTTAATCACATGTATACCGATCTTCTTCTTCAACCGTGATTCGTGGTTATCATCATCATGGTTTTGAGACTCATCCTTCTCCTCTACCTCATCGCTCTTCTGCCTCTTCAGTGAATCATCACCATCATCTTTGATGTGAGATACATTCATCTCATCCACGTCATCGTTTCCATCATCATCTTGAATGGTTATGTGATAATAGTTTATTAACAAGTCAGTAAAACCTCTAATGTCCGCTGATATTGCCTCGTAAACAGGAGAATACATTATAATAATGCTCACTCGAAGAACTTTACACTTTAAAGAGTGAAACGCGTGAGAAAAGGTGCAAGGTCCTTTCTTACAATTTTTATATTTGCCGCGGCTAAACTGCAATCGGTCTTTGTATTTAAAACTAAAGAGGGGTGTGGGTTCGTCGGTATCTTTAATCTTAGCTCTACACTGTCCACATGAAATAATTAAAATAAAACGGTTTAAAAATATATTATCCTATTATATTTACACATCTAATATATTCACACTTATTCTAACAACAACTAACCTAAACTGTAACAATACTGAAATAACTGGATGTCCTACTGGAGATGGCGGCGTCCTTCCTTCCCCTCGCTCAATGCGACTGCTTATTCCGGTCGAAATCGCTTCTGTAAAATAGATTTTAGTACTCCTAGTTACACTCAATGATGACCGTAATATTTAAATGATTAATAACGTTATGTTTAATTAATTATTTATACTGGATACGGCCCTGTCTATAAAAGAAAAGAATTTATAAACAAACTACTGGTTATTCAAAACGAGGGTTGCGCGAATGTAGGTCACTAGTGAAAATCGATATCCCGAGTTCACGTGTGGTACGCAGGACTGTTGTACTGGTCTAACTGCGTGCGGCTCTTTACCTTTAGTAATTTTTGGGAGACGGACAAGCGCGTATGCTTCGTGAAGTAATTTTACTTCGCGATGTATTATGCTTAAAATATGACTTCTTCAGAGGTTTATCTTTGCATTAAATTTAGACTAGGCGGATTATACACGTTTGGTTGTATAATTAATATTATTCAAACGTTATCTACTGGGCGGTGAGTTTATGGTGGTGATTTCTTTTATGCAAATGAAAGAAATCTCACGTCGATACAATCGACGTTCCTTAATGGTATGCACACAAAACGCGTATTTATTAAAGGCGGTTTTTATACTTGCGGAATAAGCTGGTGGAAAACAATTAATTGATTGCTTTCTTGAAATTCGTTTACTAAGCGCGTGGTCAGCGATGGACGGTTTTCGGCTATGACAGGCCTTTGACGGATACTCTACGGTTAATTCGATTTGTGATTACAGCACTTCGGTCTTTCTCCAGCGAGCTAGTGAATTCAGGTGTTTAGAATGTAAGTGAGCGTAAATGAGGAAAGCTGCAGGTCTATACAGTCCTACTTAGCTCTCGTCGTCAGGTATATGTTAGCGTGGTTTGTGAGCACTCCCGGCTACCTCGTGGCGTTTACCCGTAGCGGCCTGGGGGTTGTGTGTAGTGTGTGCTGGTACTCCCGGCTACCTCGTGGTTTTTTGCCCGTAGCGGCCTGGGGGTTGTGTGTGTGTGCTGGTACTCCCGGCTACCTCGTGGTTTTTGCCCGTAGCGGCCTGGGGGTTGTGTGTGTGTGCTGGTATGTATGTTTGTGCTTTTAATTACTCCACAGACTTACGTGTCGTTAATCACAAAGAGCTATTTACGGAAGGGTCGCGGCGTGCGTTCGCACCTACGGTGCTCTAAACTCGCGGTGGCTATCACTAGGTTTGCGGCGATTTACTTTCCAAACAACCGTCACGTGCAGGTTCTCTGGAATCGGAGTTAGTCGACCTGACTAAATAATATAGGAGCTGGTGAAACTAACTAACTACTTCTCGGCGGCGGGATGCGTTCAAGTGGCGCGACGGAACTCTTCTACGGCGGCTGGTCGGTCACGGTTACGGCTATACTTCTCGGCGGCGGGATGCGTTTACGGGGCGCGTGTTTAAATACCGATAGATAGATAGATATCTTACTATTAATAATCCAAATAATATGCGCGTCGCGGTTTTTATAGAGGATTCTCCGTCGGCGGCGGTAGCTTCTGTTTGGGGGAATCCTACTTTTAATTAGCGGAGATTACTCTGACGTATAAAACTTTCGATGTTTTATGAAATCCACGTTGGAGTGGGAACAAATTAATTATTATTGTGCGATCAAACGAAATAATGCACTATATGGACGTGACTGAGTAATACGGAATACTAAGAAATATTAGCTGAAGTTTTGCAGGTGTTTTAAATACTAAGAAAGCTTACGTCATTTCTTTTACGAGGGCGGATTGTTAAGTAAATAATTAATTAATTAAAAAAATTTTGAAGTAATGACTTGCGGTTCGTTACAAAGGTGCCGGCCTTAGTTCTTGTGCGCGGGTACACTCGTCAATGTTCGGATAGAATCGGTTATCTTCGGGAAGTTTGGAGTGGGGTCGCACAAACAGCCTTCGCAGCCGTCTTAGGAGAAAATATATCTGCCAAAAAAGGAGCTTAGATTTATAAACATGCCCCTAGGCAAGATATTAGAGCGTGGTTACGGAAACAAGGAGCGTACACTATGCATAACTCCCGCGAGTATTGACTTAACCTAAACCGTGCGTTTATTAATCTAACCTAATATTGTACGAGTATTGACCTAACCTAACCTAAACCGTACATTTATTAATCTGACGTAATATTGTACGTGTATTGACCTAACCTAAGACGTGAAGCGGGAGTTATGCATAGTGTACGCTTCTTGTTTCCGTAACCATGCTCTAATATCTTCCCCTGATTATGTAACTTAATTACTCATTTATATGTATAATGTTGAAGGTTACCATTCCGAGGTCGTTATTCAGATATTGAAAAAATTAGAGCTAGCGCTTAAATTCAGTCTTAAAGATTGCATAGAACATAATCGTTTAACTCTAGAACTGCCGCGGCGGTCAATTTGACTGCGTGCTTTCTTTAAAATGCTGTTTCTACGTTGTGCTTGGAGTTACGGTGTTGAGGTATTATGACTTTTTCTAGATTTTTTATGTACTTCTAGAATATAAAAAAAGATATTAAGAAAATTAAGCCGTTTTAGAGTTTGTTTGTATAACTGCCGGAACCGTCATTTTGACCGTTCATGTATTCATAATCACTTTCGAGGTTGTATAACAAAATTAATTACAACGTTGAGATAAAACAATGTATTTTACTATTATTGTGGTAATTTTTAGCAGTTTGCTGCAAGTCAGAACTCATTTAGTCGTGTGCGAAATTATGAATAATCTTCACTATTTTTACCTACACGCCTGAGATATAAAAAATGCAAGTTATAACTTGTTTCTATAGAAATCTATATATTCAAGTACCTTGAGATTTCAAATTAGTTGTAAGTGAACGTTCTTGTGAGATACTTCTGTACTTATTACGGGGTTAATTTCGCAATAAAAAAATGTGGTCTTCTCGCGGTTTTACACAACAACAGGGTTTAGATTATCTTGCGGAGTTGAAAAACTTATCTGAATGCGAATCCGAAAAAGCAAATAACCATTCCGAAGATGGTGAAAGTGATAAAGCTGTTCCTGTTGATGATAAAAGTAGTGAACAAAGTGAAGAATCCGGTGTCACCATAAAAATATTACTTCTGCTCCTTGTAGGTACATCTATTGAAATTAGTGGTGACATTGAACACCACCCAAAATGAAAAAATTGCATGCATTTACCTGTGTGGAGTAAACAATAATCCAAATCTAATGATATATGGGAAGCTGTGGAATCAAGTGGACCTTATGTTGGCCGTACAGTTCAAAGAAATGTTATGCGAAATACCCCTGGACCAACACCTTATGGAAAAATAAATGTGTTTGCTAACTCTGTGATAAGTGCATTTCGATTGTTTGTAGATAACACAACGCTAAAACTCATTCAGAAATGTACTGAAATTGAAACTAAACAACAACTAGATGATACAAACTGGACATTGTCTCTTGAACTTGACGCTTTTCTTGCAATATTGCTAACTCGTGGTGCTTACGGCGCAAGAACATTACAGCTTGACAGTTTATGGTCTGTTACTTGGGGACCATGTCACGCAATCGATTTCGTGAAATCATAAGATTTTTAAGATTTAATATTCGATCAATACGAAAAGAACGTCTAGTTAGTGGTAAGTTTGCTTTGGCATCCGAAATATGGGATAAATTTACTACTAACTGTAAAGCTTGCTATGTTCCAGGAGCAAACAACCAACCCCTTCCAGAATATGTTGTTTTAAAATTAATGGAACAATAAACCAAGCAAGAAGGGAATGATCAATTTGTATCAAGAATAAAAAGGCTAAGTACATCTAACTGTGGCTATAGATGATGGCAAAAAGAAGAAACCTGAAACAGTGTTGTATTACAATGAAACAAGCAAACCAGCACATTTGATACAACGAAACCTAAAAAAACGTCATCAGTGCCAAATTAAAAAAAGTGACAAAAATAAAACTGCTGACGTTTGTTCAATGTGTAATAAATATGTTTGTCGAAAATGTGGAAGTGTAACAAAGACCGTTATTTGTTTGAACTGTAGAGCGTAATACAGCATGTAAAACTGTGCCGAATTCTAAATGTATTAGAATCAATTTGATTTTTATTTAAGTAAAATGAACATTTACCTAAAATGTGTTTTTTTATATTTCTATCTCAATTAAGTGTAAAATATATAAAGAATATATCTCAAAATTACCTTTCTTGTCCAGTGGTCAAAATACCGGCCACGGCAGTTTTAAGTATTAGCGATAGCCGGCGGTACTAGTGTTAAACCATATTACTCGAATCGCTTAATCTGCCATACACTCCGTAATTTGTATGTCGTACAAATCGGGTCATGCGATAGTCACAAATTGAGAAACCGTCAGCTAAAGGTTTGAAGTCTATTTTTCCTATATCTGGTAAGTTGCACAAAAACAAAGAGGAAACAGAATCAACATCTAACCACTTATCGGGTGACGCCAATTATAAAATGGAAATAGTAGCACTTACTTACTGACTTAACTGTAATAGTATATTACATAATGATGCCTATTATGGACGATTGTATTATCACGATCATAAGCGAGCGAGTGTCGTAATATAAGTAATTGCGTAATAGGTATTACCTCCCGACTTGCGTATGTACTATGCCTTTTCTACTCCTATAACGTATAAGACGAGTGACCTATGAGTAATGCGGAACTACCACTTAGTAACTCTTCATTATCTTTAAACGTTTTATTCACGTACCTAATTTTTGTAATGAACGATTCTGTAATAAATAAAGTACTGTATAAATGTTTTACAGGATGTTATGGCTCATTTTAATTCCCACATTGAAAGTTAAAGATAACATTCGAACTAAAAAAATGAGAACTATTGACGCCATTGGTTTTGTTATACCTTGAAATTAGACAGATTAGGTAACCACACCTTATTGATGACTGAGAAAGAGATAAAACTTTGTTATATTAACAAATGTTAATGTTCTAAGGTAATGTTAAACTCAAATAAAATACTCAGTAAGTAGTATCTCTGAGTTACACAAGGTAGTGATATATTTTTGTATTTCGAACCGAGCTGCTAGCGTAGTGGTGACACGACCTGCTTAGAATTCGGGAGGTAGTGGGTTCGATCCCCGTTACGGTCTACCTTGTATGAGGTTTTCTTCAGGGGATTTCCTCATACACATGTAGCGGCACGGTCACTGCGTATATGCACACCATGTGCGGCTACTTATGCGAATGCTGGGGTAGTAATCCCTTCCTTCCGATTCTCTCCTGACCACACCCATCCTTAACCCCATCATGCATATATACGTAATGTATGTATGTATGCTGGGAATACATGATTGTGGCGTAAGGAGCTCGGAAAGCTCGAGCAGTCCGCCCTCCCTCTTGGGGAAGGAATGAAATACGTGGCCTTTTCCTTTTTTTCCTGTATTTCGAACTATTGAAATTTATTCCAAAATTTTTTGCAGTTTACGTTAATGGACTATAAATTTTATCATTGAAGTAAACGACATAGATCACTAACTGCATCGATTAAAATGGCGGTAGAAGTGATTTCTTGCCGATAAATACCCCAGGACGGCTGTGGAATTATGTGCCGGAGCACCGTCTTGTAAAACCAATAATCTTCATTTATTTATTTATTTATTTACTTGAGGTAAATCAGCTAAAGCTGCTTCTAATAAATTTATGTAGCGTTCCGAATTTAAAGATCCGTTATAGAGAAATGGACCATTCTTTCTCCTAATAGTGAGAATTTCTTCTGCTGAAATTTCCATCATTGCACTTTCATCCGACCAAATGATTTTACATGGAAATTGCTCATTATCTGCACATTGCATGGTATACCATTCACAAAACTCTCTGCGCCTCGATGAATCCACTGGTCCCAGTCGCTGACAAATTCTAAATTTAAACGGACGTACATTTTCTTTTTGTAAAATAAAGTGAGTAGTAGAATGAGCAACTCCCATTTTTTATTCAATTAAATGCAGCATATTCTCTTAACTTCACTGACAAGTTCCTAAATGTAGTTTTATGTTATTTGTTTAAATACACGCGTTCTGCTTCTTTGGACTTTCGTTGATATAGTATGTAACACGATAGCATATCATATTTTTCTAAATTTGAAAATTGCGCCATATTTTTTTATAATAACTACCACAAATTAACTAATTCAGAGTTAAATACTAGTACCAATTAAATACAAAATTGTCTAATACAAAATTATGACCAATACTGAATTACTTCAAAGCCGTCTAGTTTAATTTTTTTGAAAACGGCCTGTTCTTATTTATTCTTTTTTAGAACATCACATAGTTATTACGATGTCGCAGATAAAACTATAATATCTTATTATCTTTGGAGATTCATGAAAAACTCTTTATCAGCTAGGAAAAATTTATTTTTTTTTTAATTATACCTATGTATTTTAGCAGTGTTTGATAATGATCATTTAAATAGGTAACTTTAATGTCCATTTTACAAGGATTTAGTTTTTTACGTTAAGTTGCATAATTAACAATATTTTATTTTAGTACTTTTCTTTATTTTATAAAATATTAAACACAAAGGAAAGTTAACTGAATAGACTGTTTTGAAAATGCAGGTCTGTATTAAAAAATTGCGTGATGATAGTCCATAAAACGTTCAAAACCCGATCAGACCATCAAATGTGATACATTTCTGAATTTGTAGTAAAATAAAACCTTTCAAAGCCAGTTTTCAAAACATCAGGACCATATTTAAAAAAAATTAGTTGATAATGGCTATAAAAATAGGAAACGTCCGATTGAAAAACTGACTATGCCATGTTAAAGCGCGTAGCAAGTTGCCACGAAGAAGTGTTTATATTTTTGCTCTAGCATTTATAATAAGCCAGAAAAAAATAAAATACAAATTTCTAAAATTCAATTTTTTTCAAATATCTCAAAAACAAAAAATTACACCATCGATTTTTTTGTGTCATTTATACAACTTGTTTTCCATTTAACTGGAATTGTATCTATTGCCATTTTTGAGATTCCATAGTGAGAATCCTTTGTAGGAGTAGAAAAATATATTATTGATATTAGTTGACAGTCATTAGTTAGGTTATATTGACATATGTATGTATCAATTCACATTATTGTCACAGGGTCTAATGTCTATTTAATCCAACATCATAATCGATGGCTGCCATACAACCGATACGACGATTTCGGTCTAGTTATTTTACGCAGGCATTCGACTAGGTTACGCAATGACCGTGACAGATGAAGTACTTATTATCATTTAATTTATTTCACTACAAGGCGAATGCCCCTCATTTCTGTCAGTGTTTATCAGGCATACGTTACTCCTAACAGCTTTGAATATAAAAATATATTTAGATATTAATTCTAATAACCTTATTACATTACCACTGCTAATTATTTAAACATGTAAATTTTAAGTTAATATATGATGTTTGTTTATATTCGTTGTGGGAATTAGATTCCTGGTTTGGCCCTTTCTAGGCCTGTGCCTATAAAATAAATAAAATTAAGTCTTATCGTCAGCTATACAATAGTAATGTAAATATTAACCCACGCCCATACTGACTTGGTTGGACGATATTATGCTACCGTCTCACAACGGAAGTATTTTACGATTGAGTTGTTTCATTTATTTTCTTAGCCGTTAGTTTGACTAACAATTTGTTACCACAAATAGAATTTGGTGATTCTGTATCTAACAAAAATTGAGGGCTGTGTCTGCTTAGCAAGCTGCAAGCACTTAGCCAACAATTGGGTTTTTGAAAAAAAAATTTTTTTATAATAAATGGAAAGATCATATATACGTTTTATAACAAAACTATTTTTGTTTTTTCCCTCTATTTAAAGTTATATTAAATTAAATATACATCATTGAACCCTGTACCGAAAACACGCCGACAGTTTCCAAACAAACCAGAGCATACAGCTGATACAGTGTTTTGACTTTTAATCGA
Organism: Vesta saturnalis; assembly: GCA_036346205.1. NCBI lineage: Eukaryota > Metazoa > Arthropoda > Insecta > Coleoptera > Lampyridae > Vesta > Vesta saturnalis. The sequence continues at coordinate 460,569 of JARFJB010002118.1, forward strand.
TTAAATCTTGTTATTATCGTCAATATATTGATAAATATATCAAAAATGTCAAACTTATCGTGCTTCCTTCTCACCATGATATACGAATACTACAAAAACAACTCAACAAAAAATGTATTTAAATGTTAAGTTAAGATGTTAAAACGTCGAAATAAATGATTTCAAGTAGTTCGACGACCTAATCCCAAAACAACACCAAATTTTTGTTGTTGTGAAGTACATTTTGACTAACTTTAACTATTTTATAATAATATAGTAATTAATAATTATTTATGTAAACGTATAAACTGAATAAATAGAATTCTATAATAACATTTTTTAACTAAACTCCAGAATCATAACTTTTAAAAATCAGAGCATCAAAATAATGAATAATTTAAAACGATTAAAGAATAAATTTGTACACGGTTATTGAATGGTTTCGGTTTAATTTAATATTTTATATTTTAATTACGCGCTAGGTTATGTACAATACGAAATTGAAATTTTAAAAGTGTATATAATGGTGGTTCTTCCGTTGTTATAATGCCATTTAAATATTTCTCATGATTCGATGTTTTTTTAGCTGAAAGAAGACATGGAGAATTATATTTACTATACTACCATGGGAAGTAGAGCAAAAATTAAAGTTGATGTAGTACCGCACAAGTTTAGTTGTCAACCTAACCGTAAACTTTATCACACATGACTAAACAAAAGTAGCTATTATAAATAATTTTTTGCACTAAACTTCGGATATTTTTAGTTAATTTATATCTAGAAGCCGTTGACACTGTACTATTGAGAATTAATTTAACATCATGACAGTGTTACAGTATTTCAATTTTACTCACAATTTTGAACTTTATATTATTTTATCGAGTGGCCTAAGCAAAACATCCAAAAACTAATAGCGCGTATTGCTACCTCGTGTTCTTATCACTTCTTACATGGGACGTCGCATTCGTGCAATGCAGTTTTCGATTGCTCCTTGATGAATATTTTCTTATTGTTCAAGGAGGGCTGTTGGCTGATCTGGCAAGGTTTCTGTGTGTTGATTTCGAACACGTCTTCCTATCATATACCACACGTGTTCAATTGGACTTAAATTCGGACTCGCGCTGGCCACTCCAATCGCTGAATGTTCACTTCTTCTAAATATTATGTCACATGCAACGTGGTGCCGGGCATTATCTTGCATTAAAAGGAAGTCTTGTACGACAAACGGAGCGAAGGGTATCACGTTATCAGCTAAACATTGTTGGATATAACGGATAGCGCTTAAAAAGCATTCTCTATTATCACTAGGTCCGTAGTGATACCCCAGCCTGCGATTCGTCCGTGAGTAATACACGCATCCACTCTTCTGCTTTGCAGTTACAGTGTTCATGAGCAATATTTAATCGCCGTGTACGGTGAACTGGAAGTAAACGCGGGCATGCAACTGGTTTTACTGATATCAATTCTCCTTCTTGTAACCTACGCTGAATGGTTCGTGCAGAGGCTATAGTACCGGGTACATCCTGAAGTCTACGGCTTATAACGGTAGAAGGTACGCTACGCTCTCGTAATGCTGTCCGATTTATGAAACGATTATCACGTTAATTGGTAACATGTAATCTCCCTGATCCAGCACGTCGTGTGTATTCACCAGTTTGACGAAACCGACTGATAGCGTCTTGTACAGTACTATTTGGTTTGTCAATGGATTCTGCAATGTGCCGACGTACCGAACATTGCGGTCATCGTCATTTAATGCAACTGCTTGTGCAACATCTTCTGGTGTGATTTTTTTTTAAACGAATAACTTTTAAACAAGGCATTCTGCAATGACAGTATAATGACACTTTGCTTAACAATGCTCGTTACTACGCAACCAAATAAGGCTACTAGATAAATAAATCAGATACTTTGCTTAGGCTACTCGAGAAGATTATGTAATGTTCTAAAACGTTAATAAAATTGAAATACTGCAACACAGTTTTAAAAAATTTGCAGCTTCTCTTGAACAGCGGATATTGACGTGAATGAAAAAAACATATTGTTAAGAAAAAATGACACTTCAAACCGATATGTAAGGAAACCAAATTTTACCGCATAATTTTTTCACAGAGCGTTAACTATTTAAGGGTAAAAAAGAAACCTTTATTTCTTCCTGTATAATGATCAAGCCATCATTTTTTTTAATAACTCAAATTTAGGATAACACTCCGATACAAATATCAATACTCTGCTAAAAATTTGACCAAAATCCGAAAACAATTAAAAAAGTTATGGGCGAGAAAAGTTAAATTACCTTTGTCCGGAATTTTTTGTCCAGGAGTGTATATAACAATAATAAAGGGTGTGTATAAATTGGCGCATTAACTACACGTGTTGTTATTCTTTAGACAATTCTGAGACGAAAACGTAATTACAAAAATGTCGGATCTACTTTCGTTTCTTCATACGAGTCCATGCAAGAAAAAATTAAATGGCAACGCTTACATTAATGTAAATAGATCAACTGGATGTGTACGCAGCAGAAAGCAGCGAAAAATATAATTTGGTGCTACAGTGTTACCATAAAATAAAATGTTTTACTTGTATGTTCCATAAAATTTTTGGGCTAAAATTTCACAATCGCCTTATAATAATAAAGCATGGGGTCAGGTTGATTGAGGTATCATAGATTGTTACACTAAAATGAAATTGGTTGCCCGTATTTTTCGTAAAATTTTGGGTTAAAACGTTATGGAAATGATGAAAACCTTACAATACAGCATAGTGTTATGGTGATTTATTTTTATAATTTGGTGCTACCCTGTTGTCCAAAATTGAAATTTGTGGCTGGTGTTTTTCGTAAAATGTGGAAATTACGAAAGCCTTATAAAAAAATGGTACTAGGACGATTAGTATGTTATAATTTGGTGATGGTTTGGTGCTATTATGTTACTCTAAAATAAAATTTGTTTCTCGGGTTTTTCATAAAATGTTTGGTTAGAATGTTATGGAAATCACGAAAAAAATTAGCAAAGCATGGTTCCATAGTTTGGTGCTAATTTTTTACTCCAAAATTGTATTTAACACTTACATTTTTTATAAAATTTTTGGGTTAAAACTAAAGAGGCAAACGTTTGTAGACAATCATAACAAACTCTCATATTTTGAATACCTGCACGTCCAACCAATTGCCTCCATTGAGCTGCAATAGTGGCCATACAAATGTCGATGGCTAATTAATTAATGATTTTTTTGTTAACGCATGAATTTACAGTACACATAATAAAAACAAATCAAAGCAACCTGTGTTCAGTATTAAATGTTTTAGATAGAATGGTAAACCAACATGGAAGAAGATATAAGGTTGACTCCACGGTCGATGGAAAAAACTTGCAACTAACACATGTATTTATTAGCGATTAACAATCTCAAACATTAATGCATTCACTTAAGCTCACGCGGTAAAACACCTCGATTATTAATACTTCTTCATTAAATAACTATTACTTTACTGTAGCCACAAATTAAATCTTGGAAATAGTTGTCCATGAAATTTGGTTACCGTTATTATCCCGATGTAGCATAATTAATTTTGAATGAGTTACGCCCAATACCGTCATGCTTTTAAAAATTTAAATTGTTTTTAATGGGCACGTGTTTTTGAATGTGGAAAAACAGGTAGGTACAAAAAAACATAGAATGTGGATAACGAAATACTGTTCTATTACTGCCTGCATTGCAACTGTTTACTATTTGTAGATAATGATTTATGATGAACCAAAAGTTGTATTTTAGTTATCATTTCGCTAAAATCATTAATTCAAAAATTTTGTTAATAGAGACCAAATGCGAGCAACATGTTTCATATAAAGGTTTTCGTGATTTCCATAAAGTTTAAGCGCAGAAATATTATAAAGAATACGGGAACAAATTTCATTTCTAGGGTAGCAAAGAAGCACCAAATTTGCACCAAGTTGTGACACATAAATGATTTGGATACTATTATTGACCAAACACTTAGACGTTGACTGTGCTAACTTTATGTTAATGCTGATGTTAGGCGCACCAAATTTTTTTGTGATAACTAATCAGCACCAAATTACGGTATACGTTTCAAACGATCCTGCTGCAATGGCTGTGTTAACTTTCGCTGCGTTAACAGACGGTACTACTATAGTTTTCGCTAATTACGTTTTTTCAGTTCCTGTGAATATTCATTTAAGTTACCCTTTAAACCTAGAGGAAATAGTAAGGTATATACGGAGGGTTAAAATGCTTTGCTTGCTATTTTTATGATTAAAGTATTTTGCTGGTATTTTGTGTTATCCATATTCTCCTAAAGGACCACGCACTTTTATTATGTGAAATGGCCTGCGGTGAAAATCTCAACATTTTTGGTATATTTTACTTTTGACTATCCTGATCAATAGTGTCCATGGGCACAAACTTCAATAATAGACAGTTTTTTTTTCTACAAGGGTTAAATTTGAAAATCATATATTTTTAGAACGGCATTATCAGTGTATTCTTAATCTTTAATTATTTATATGTTGCCACGTATATATTCACAAATACTTCAGTTACGTTATTGACCACGAATATTACCAAAATTGCAGAAAGGTACAGGGTGAGTCAAAAGCAAACCGGGTACTATTTTCATATTACCTGCACTTACACTTCTAACAGAAAGTAGTAATATTATTGTATGCTAACTATCGGTAAAGAACATCCGTTCATGACGTGTACCTTATGTACAGGGTGGGTCAAGAGTAATAACGTATAGGTTACCATTATTTATGGAGACAACATGTATACCAAATGTATTCGTCTACTGCCTAGCTACCGTAAAAAATATTTAACGTATCCACAGCGTGTTTCAAAAGTTATGACATGACAAAGACTGTCTAAAATTATATTGTTTTAAAAACACCCTGTATTTCAAAAGTTGGTCAGTGAAATTCCGTGTTTTTTTCCTTCCAACATACATATACCACTGTAGGTACAGAAGGTTATGCAATCGACTTTTTTTTCACTATCGCTAAATCGACTCATTTTACAACTTTTGGCAAAGTTTCGCCAAGATAGGCCATCATGTCTGGATGTCTTTAAGCTTGATTTCGTTTGGCTTAGAGCTGATTAGATTTTGGGAGACATCCAGCGGCGGATGTTTTTGGTTTTGGTTTGGTTTTTATCAAATATTTCTAAAACAGCTGCACATTTCAAAGATATAAAAATACCTTAAACATACCGATTAATTATGTTCTATGCAATTTTTTGATGTAGAAAGTAGAATTTAGGGTGTTAGTTCATCAATTTTGTTCATTACCTGAATATCGATTAATTTTATAAAAAAAAGTGTAGACCTATTCTTTAAAGAAAATTTAATTTTACCTAGATTTTCTTTATAAAGTTTTTTAATGTAAAGCGAAATAAATCGGTATTTTTACAGAAGCGGGATTTTTTTACGTTAACATGTATTTGTGTCTACGAATCTCTACCTGATATGAAGTTTTAAACGTCATTCTGACATAGATTATTGTTTTTGTTTTCACAATGGTGCCTGTTTCCGTTATGAACGTGTAAAGAAATTGAAATTAAAACTATTTCATTTCCTTTAATTTCCATGATGTAGGTTGGAAGGTCGTGTGGTGTTCCACACTAGATATTTTTTTCTAGAAGGTTAATGTGAACTCTTCAATAGATCCTCCAAATATTACCATATTCTAATGGCCAGTTTTAGAGATATAGGTCGTTAAAGTGTCCAATGTACACGTTTCGTAATAAAAGAAAGGCTATGTTTACTGCATTTCTATATTAAACACTAGAACAGATATACACTTAATAAGTATGTACAGATGATGCTCGTTTCTACATCACCATAGAGGTAAAGTTTTGGCCCGTTTTTTTTTAATGTGGTGTCCCCGGTACGCCTAATCCACTTTTTCGGCATATTTCTAACTAGAATGGTGGGCAAATAAAAAAGTAGAAGTTATCCGTACGACCCTTAATTAGTATTCTCTTCATAATTTCTGGACCTGGGTGAAGATGTACTGGAACTTTACGACAAAATCAGTGATTGCTTTAAGAAGGCCAGCAGATGGATACTCATGTCTCGCATATCCTAACAACCACAAAAAGGTACCTAATCTTCTAGTTCCCGATTTGCACACATTATGAATGGATTGTTCTTTACCGATAGTTGTTCAATGTAGCATATAAAAATATTACTACTTTCTGTTAGAAGTGTAAATACAGGTAATATGAAAATAGTACCCGGTTTGCTTTTGACTCACCCTGTAACTTCCTGCGTAATATTCGTTGTCAATAACATAACTGAAGTATTTGTAAATATATACGTGGCAACAAAGAAATAATTAAAGATTAAGATTACACTGATAATGCCGTTCTAATATATATATATATATATATATATATATATATATATATATATATATATATATATATATATATATGTGTGTGTGTGTGTGTGTGTGTGTGTGTGTGTGTGTGTGTGTGTGTGATTTTCAATTTTAACCCCTGTAGAAAAAAAATGCTCATTATTGAAGTTTGTGCCCATGGGCACTATTGATCAGGATTGTCTAAAGTACAATACACTAAAAATTTAGAGATTTTCACCACAAGCCACTTTGCATAAGAAAAGTGCGTGGTCCTTTACAATTCTGAGATTACACACTGCAAAATCGTGAGAGCAGTTTAGATATATCTATCGGCGTGCTTTGTCAAGGACTTATAATGCTTCATACCCTTTAACGCCTTCACACCCAGGTTTGAATTGAAAATCATCTCTGCAACACCAACTTGAGGCGAAAAATCAAGATTTTTGAAAGTAACTTTTTCTGGAAATTTTTTTTATTGGGACGTTTGCATATAACATTTTATCTCAAAAATTAATGAAAAAGTCAGAGGAGGAGTAAATAGAGTTTACCAAAGGGGTTTTAATTATTTAAAAAAAAAATAAGTAAAATTAAATCTTTATTCCATTTCTTACAGTTTGTGATAGACTGTGGGTATCTATATAAAAACATAGAATATTTTTATCTGCCAGAGTCGACTCGTTCTACTGGTTCAGGGGTAACAATTTTAAAAAATGTAAAAAACAAAGTGCAAGCAGAAGAACAACACAGTAGGATGATATGTAGTTTATTAGCAAAAAACAACAACAAGCATTCGACGTAAAAATATGTAAGAATGATGAAAAACCTTTAATTGCCTCCCATATCGGTGTGGTAGATCTCAAAATGGGCTGCAGAGCACAACCCAGGCTGATTTTTGCAGGTCGCACAATAATTTGAGGTATCGGTTTTTTTCTATTTTATTTGAAGCATACTCAACAGCGTTTGCGTTTCTTACGCTTACCATCTTCTTTGACGTTACTCGCATATACATGACCTTCTGCGGTTTCTTCAGAATCTTTATGTTGTGTTTGTCGATACTGAGGACAATAATAATCTAACAATTGTTCTATTAATCTTTTTTCGAAATCAACTACTGTGCACGTATCTACTTCATTTTGTTGCATGTAAAACATTTTTGCGTTCAAAACCATTCGCTGTATCAAATACATTCCGAGTTTTTTAAACCACGTGTAATTTTTTCTCGTGCAACTGTAGGGTTCCATATCTTGGAAAATAGAATCCACAGCTCCCATATTTCTGTTATAATGATCAATGTGTTCTGGTTTTTGAAGCGTCTCTTGGCCACCTCCGGTTTTATACCGATTTTTTTCGACAAAACCACCCGTATTTTAAATTTTGTGGTCAGTACATAAACGTCTTTTTTTGTCTCAATATCGCACAGTATTATCTCACGGCCTTCATCTAAATGGGTTTGAAATAGGTATACCACAACCTTTTCGAATAAGCTGAGTGTCTGGGAGTTAGTAATGTGGTCTAAATTTTATATGTCTTTCCCAATGTACAAGCTAAAATTATATGTGTATCCCCTAAACTCGGGAGAACTCGGGAAAAGGCAAAAGAGCACATGTCTCCCCTACATCAATTAGATTCAATCAGTTTTCCCTCAAGAGTAAAAAAAATCGTTACACGAGTAAGAGGTCGATTTACTATGCGCGAGGGTTACTAAAGTGCAGATATTTTAAAACGGTACAATATCTGTTACGCCTCATAATTTTAGATGTAAATAATTTGGGTCTTCCAAATAGGTAAGATGTATTCCAGTAATCATAAATCGTGGGATATTTTATAATTCCCATATACAAAGTAAAATCAATGAATACGTACATTTCTTTAACACAGACTTCTTTCCATACAAGGTTATATACACGATGAGAATCTGCATTTTGAAAGTGCGTTAATCCACATGCACAACTGTTTCATAACGTTCTTCGACATAAAACATTCAAAACATTCACTTGGAGATTATGTACCTTCACCGACTGCAGGATGAATGCCGTCAAACAAATTTTGAAAATTTTCTAGCGAAGTGTTCCGCTTGTCCTATAAATATTTTTGGATAATATATGAATAATAAAAATAATTTATACAACTTACATTAAATGGGTTAACGACAACTTTGAAATCTCCCATTTATACAGGTTCCAAATACTCTTCTTCATCGTCACCGCTCGCATCGCTTTCCATTTCGTCATACTCATCATTTGATGTTTCAAGTAAAAAATCTTTATAAACACGTGGAACGCATCACTTACAGCAAATAATCATTTACTGAATACCTTCAATTGCCGAAAACACAAATCAACAGGAATATCGAGTAGGCGTATCCAATGCCTTCCTAAATTTATTTTGGTGTGTTCCAACCTTAAAAAGCTGCATATCACACCAACACTACTTTCTTATTTTCAAATATCTTATGACGCCACCGTTGGCGTTCCTGGTGAAAAGCAGACGCATTACTAGAACGCCACCGTTGGCGTCGCTGGGTGTAAAGGGGTTAAACAACAATTGAATGCCAATTTATGAATTTATTACATCGATTTGACTACATACATTATCATTTAGTTAAGAAAGCGATGAATTTTATAAATTAATTTGTCCAATAAAGTTGAACTTGAAGATTTATTGAACAGCGATGTATAAGGATTACCTCAAGAAGAAGAAGAAGTAGATTGTTTTAAAATCGAAATTGATGATGGTACAGTTAGTGAAGAAACTAGTATCATAAATTGTTTTTAAATAATTCCATTACAGTAAAAATTTGAAATTTAATGTAAAGCGACGTGCACAGATTACCTTAATATTAAGCTTGCATTTTTTATATTAAATGAAAAAGGTTGATTATATTTTAAAATCGAAATTGAATCGCTTATTTAGTGAAGAAACTAGTAACTTGGTGATATATATTGTTTTGTATAATAATTTGCCCGTTACAGTTAACATTTATAATTTAGCGAACAGCGACGTGCACGGATTACCTTAATTAAACTCAGTTTCTATAAATAATCGGAGGTTGGGTATTTATTAAAATAGATACCGATTGCACATTTAGTTAAAAAAAGTAGTAATAAAAATTGTTTGTGGAATAATTTATCCAAGTAAAATTTGAGTTTTACTGAAGAACGACGTAGAAAGATCACTTTAATTAAACTCGCATTTTCTGTAATAAATAGAAAAGATTAATTATGTTTTAAAGTATAAATCGATCGCACATTTAATAAAGAAGTTAGAAATATAAACTGTTTTGTACAATAATGTGTCCATTACAATTAAAATTCAAAATTTATTGGAGAGCGAACAAAGTGTGTCGATTACTTTTCTATAATAAATGAAATATGTAGATTATGTTTCAAAATCGTAATCGGTGGCTCATTTAAAGTTAAGATTTGTGGAAAAGCGTCATGCGCAGCTCACCTTAATTGAACTCACACATTTAGTGGAGAAACCAATAACATAAATCGTTTTTTTTTAATAATTTGTCCATTACAACACATATATTTAATTTAATGAAGAGCAACATGCGCAGTTTACCCTAATTAATCTCGCATTTTCTGTAAGAAATGAAAGATGTTTTATATATTTTGAAATCGAAATCGGTGGGACATTATATAAACTAGTGATATAAAGTGTTTTGTAAAATAATGTGTCCATTACAGTTAAAAACTGGAATTAATTGAAGAACGAAGTACAAGAATAATGCTTTAATTAAACTCGTATTGTTGTTTATTACTGAAAATATCTGGTGTGGAACGCCACACAACCTTTCAACCTACAAAATGGAAATTAGAAGAAATGAAATAATCTTAATAACATTTTATTAGGATAATTATGCAACTTCTTTTATAATAAGATAAATACGGAAATATGCAACATTGTAAGAACGAAAACAATAATCTATGTCAAACAGACGTTTAAAACTACATGTCAGACAGAGTTCAATAGATTTCTAGACGCTAACTTAAAAAATTAAGGAAATGTAATAATTTTAACTAGCTTTCCTCCTGAAAATTTAATGATTTAATGATGATAATAAATAAATTAAATTAAATACAAACCTATATAATTACGTAAATGGACAACAATTATAGCGCCGGCTGCTAGACTTTTTCAAAAAAATTAAAACCTTAAAATAAAATTCTGGTTCCGTTATTTCTTCCTACGCAAAATTACATGCATATCAAAAAAAAACATCGAAATCCGTTAAGCGGTTGTCTTGCAATCTGCTTTTTTTATACATTCATAACAAAAACAGGCAACATTGTAAAAAGAAAAACTTCAGAATGACTTCATGTCAGATAGAGATTAACAGACATAAAAAAACCGCCCGCTTCTATAAGATATCAATAATGCAGTTGAACTATTTTCGTTCGTACATAATTAATTTTTAGTCTTACCTTGCGTTATATTAAGAAACTTTATGAAGAAAAGTTATGTAAAATAAAATTTTCTTTAAAAAATATGTCTACACTTTTTCTTATAAAATTAATCATTATTCAGACATTAAAAAAAATGAACTAAGACTTAAATTCTAACCTAGGAATTTTTACCACTAAATTACGCGTCGTATCAAAAAGGTGCATAGAACATAATTAATCGATATGTTTAAGGTCTATATGTAGGTATTTTTATATCTTCGAAATATGCAGCTGTTTTAGAAATATTTGATATAAACCAAAAACTGCCCCTATTACCCCCCCCCCCCCGCTCCCTTTGCGCCAATGGATTTATCCCAAAATTTAATCCGTTCCAAGAAAACATATATACACATACCCACAGGTCTTCTTGTTTCGAGCATATTGTTTCAGTTCTATCGTACAAACGTCTTGCCACGCCTAGCTCCACACTTTAATGGTAATTGGAATTATAGTGTAGGTACCATTCCGTATGGGTGGGTTTCCAGTATACAGTTGTCGTGAAAGTGTCGTCATTTTTGTGTAGAAGTATATCAAAGAATGGCAGTTTTTTTTATTTACGGTATAATTAAACACTGCTTTCTTTCTAATGCAAGCTTGAGGACGACATATGAAAATTTCACTTTTACCATTATTGCACATATTTAACATACTTATCTTTTTTTGGATTTTTAACGATGTATTTTTTGTACACAACTCTAATCATTTCGATAACACTTGCAGTTATTGTTCACAGTATAAATAACATTGTTGAAATAAATCTATGCAATATGAAAATAATTATTTAATAAATTATCATCTATTTCTGAAGAAATAAAAACGAAACCAACTCTGATGCTCTTTCATCAAAATTATGTGGTCTACCAAAAATCCATATACCTAATGTTCCTTTAAGACCTATTACTAGTGCAATTGGTTCTCCTACATAATATCTTGCAAAACACCTTACATTTCTATAACAACCTCGTATAGGTAGAACACCTATTTGTATTAAATATTGTGACGAATTGAACTGTGGCAGGATCTGTAACAAACAATATACATCTACGTACCGCACAAAATTATAAAACACCGAACGCGTTTTAATAGCTAGTCTACCGCGGATGATGATAGCGTAGCTATTGAAACTCGTTCGGTGTTTTTTAACTTTGTGTGGTACCTGGGTGTATTTTGTTTGTTACCTAAAAAACCCTTAGTTTAGTATAAATATGTAGATGACAGTTATTATGGAGAAATGGAGAAGAAGCACTACATGAATTTTTAATTTTTATAAATAGTATACATCCCACCATCCAGTTTACCATGGAAAACTAAACTAATGGAAGTACCATTTCTTGATATACTAACATATAAATCTAATAATTTACTATCCTTTAACGTTTTACAGAAAATCAACTAACACTGATATATACCTTCATAAATTATCAAATTATTATATATATATATATATATATATATATATATATATATATATATATGCGTGTGTGTGCGCGCATGGGAGTGGGTATGGATAAAAGTTCGTGTGTGTGTGTGTGTGTGTGTGTGTGTGTGTGTGTGTGTGTGTGCGTGCGTGCGTGCTGCGCGCGTGCGTACGTGCATGCGTGCGTGCATGTGCGTGTGCGTGTGCGTGTGTGCGTGTGTGCGTGTGTGCGTGTGTGCTGTGTGTGTGTGTGCGTGCCTGCGCGTGCGTCGTGCTGGTGTGTGCGTGCGTGTGTGCGTGTGTGGTGGTGTGTGCGTGTGTGCGTGTGTGCGTGTGTGCGTGTGTGCGTGTGTGCGTGTGTGCGTGTGTGCGTGTGTCGGTGTGTGTGCGTGTGTGCGTGTGTGCGTGTGCGTGTGCGTGTGTGCGTGTGCGTGTGTGCGTGTGTGCGTGTGCGTGTGCGTGTGGTGGGTGTGCGTGTGTGCTGTGCGTGGTGTGGTGTGTGCGTGTGGGTGTCGTGTGTCGTGGTGTGCGTGTGTGCGTGTGCGTGTGCGTGTGCGTGTGCGTGTGTGCTGTGTGTGCGTGTGTGGTCGTCGTGTGCGGGTGTGTGTGCGTGTGTGCGTGTGGTGGTGTGGCGTGTGGTGTGCGTGTGTGCGTGTGTGCGTGTGTGCGTGTGTGTGTGCGTGTGGTGTGCGTGTGTGCGTGTGTGTGCGTGGTGTGCGTGTGTGCGTGTGTGCGTGTGTGGTGTGCGTGTGTGCGTGTGCTGCTGTGCTGTGCGTGTGTGCGTGTGGGTGTGCGTGTGTCGTGTGTGCGTGTGCGTGTGCGTGTGTGCGTGTGTGGTGTGTGTGTTGTGTGTGTGCGTGCGTGCTGCGCGCGTGCGTGTGCGTGTGCGTGCGTTGTGCGTGCGTGTGTCGTGGTGGTGCTGTGTGCGTGTGCGTGTGTGCGTGTGTCGTGTGTGCGTGTTGCGTGTGTGCGTGTGTGCGCGTGTTGTGTGGTGTCGTTACGTGCATGCGTGCGTGTGGTGTGTGCGTGTGTCGTGTGTCGTGTGTGCGTGTGTGCTGTGCTGTGTGCGTGTGTGCTGTGCGTGGTGTGTGTGTTGCGTGTGGCGTGTGGCGTGTGCTGTGCGTGTGCGTTTGTGCGTGTGCGTGTGCTGTGTGCGTGTGTGCGTGTGTGCGTGTGTGCGTGTGTGCGTGTGTGCGTGTGTGCGTGTGTGTGTGCGTGTGCGGTGTGCGTGTGTGCGTGTGTGCGTGTGTGCGTGTGTGCGTGTGTGCGTTTGTGCGCGTGTGCGCGTGTGCTCGTGTGCGCGTGTGCTCGTGTGCACGTGTGCGCGTGTGCGCGTGTGAGTGTGAGTGTGTGAGTGTGAGAGTGTGTGAGTGTGTGAGTGTGTGAGTGTGTGCGTGTGTGCGTGTGTGCGTATGTGCGTGTGTGCGTGTGTGTGGGTGCGTGCGGGCGTGCGTGCGCGCGTGTGTGTGTATGTTTAATTATAATATTTATTAAACAAATTAAAGTGTGCCGTGAACATTTAAATAACAAAATAAGATCATATTCTACTACTAAATTTGTAGAAACAACAAGAAATAATGTACTACATTATCAAAATAAAAATCATAGAAGTGCTTCAAAATGCCCTCCATTATTTTGAACACACATTTGACATCGTTTTAAAATTTCGTTTTGAACTAAATAGTTACACACAAGTAATCCCTTGTGTGCTGGTCCCCCGTCGTGTTGAAAATAATTCAAATTTTGAATTACGTTCAACGGAAGGTCGTCCAAAATTTCTACAAATTCGTTTCGTAAAAAAGTTAGATATCTTTCGGAATTAAAATTGTATTCGTATAAAAAACGGCCCAAGGATTTCGGTACCAACAATACCGCACCAAACGTTTACTGAAAAAGCATATAGATCTCTCCTCTCAACAGAAATATTAGGATTTTCTTGGGACCATTGGATATGATTTATTCTATTGGAGAAGCCGTTGTTTGTAAAATTTGCTTCATCCGTAAAAAAAATGGTTTTCGAGAATTGATTGTTTGCTTGACTTTCATTAATCAACAATGTAGCAAAACGTATCTTTTCTGATAATCTTCAACATACAATGTATTTCCTATATAAAAATGATATGGCTTAAAATTGTTCTGTTTCAAAATAACGTGGACTTCATCTCTGGAAGTGTTGCACTCGTTCGCAGTTTCACGAAGAGATGTAGTAGGTTTAAATTCGACGTAAGCTAAAACACGCTCTTCTGTTTCTGTGTTAACATTAATTTTAAAATTTTGAGGTTTGGTAAAAACCCCATATTTTTTTTAATTTGATTCTAGTTTGGCAAATAATCTCACATCGGGTTGTCTTCTTTCCAGATAAGTTTGAAGATATAATTCAAAAGCAGCATTAGCATTTCTGTTAGACACGTTATAGCCAAAAAACATATCATTTCTTTCTTCAGAGGAATAAGCCATTAATAGATTAATATTCACTATTTAAGTACGAACTACAACTGGTTACAACAAATAATTCAATATCTACTATTTGACAGTCAATCAATGCAGAGTTTTGTTTTTAATTGTCACAGCACATCACGGCAAACATTGCATTTGTTTAGTAAATACTATAATTACAATTTTTTGAAAATTGTGAGTTAACTAATAATACTAAACATACAAAGCTATACATTTTTGAACTCAGAAAAAAATAAGCCATCGAATTAGTCCATAGCCACCTATAGTTGCCATTTAAAAAAATGTATGTTTGGGTTGTAGCTCAAAAAATAATTACTAGAAAAAAAAATTTATTCGCATTTTCCCATTTTGCCTAAAAATAGCTATCAAAAGTCTCTCTTATAACTTTTTCGTATTTTGAATATTAAGAAATATTGAAAATTTGGACGACTTTTAGTTATTTTCAGATATTTTAGAAAGTTGGCAACAATGTTAAAAATGTTCTTTGTGTTGGTCCTGATGAACTGTGAAGCCATGTACGGCATTTTTGTATTAGGATTTTTTACTCAAAATAGTCCAAGGAACATCGCCACATACGGTTTTTCCACTATTTTCTGGATACCGTGTATATTAATATAACCGGGTTTAGTTCACGCAGATTGCGAGACAACCGCTTGATGGATTTGGACGATTTTTTGTGACGGTAATTTTATGTAGAAGGAAATGACGGAGCCAGAATTTTAAATAAATGTAAAAATTAAATAAACATGATTGAAAATGCTTAAGCTGTATTATCGACATTTTTATAGAAGCGGGCGGCTTTGAAATTTTTTTTACGTTAGCACATATTAATACTGACATGAAGTTTTAAACGTCATTCTGACATAGATTATTGTTTTTGTTTCTACAATGTTGTAAATTTAATTTTAACCGCAAATTTTTTCCGTAGGAAACCTCGTTTATACAATAAGTATAATGGTTCAATCGCCAAAAAAAGATTAAATATAATATAAAATTGCCTATATTACAATTTCGGGTGAAATTATCTTCAGGGCAAGCTTTTTAATGAATTTTGACAATTATTTGAGAGATAGTAAAATAACAAATTTGATAACACAATGCAACCTAAAATTTATCTAAAATAAAATTATAACTATTAGGTACATCTTCTGAATCTCTTTTATCATTGCATACGTTATTACTATTAATTTTTATGCTTAGAATTTAGAATATGTTGCGCTAAATCAGTATTTTTTGGTTTATGTTGTGTTATTCGATTTTTTCAGTTTGTATTGCAGTCTCAATGTTAGAAATTAAACAATTCATGCAAGGAATTTAATCAATTGTATTTGTAGTCAATTATTTTTTAATATTACTTTTTAATTTTGACAACAAATATATGCCTTTATTTTGATGTTTTAAACTAAATTTCCAAAGAGAATTGAATACTAAAGAATTATTGTAAAAAGAATTGATAAATCCCGCAAGAGGATCAAAACTAGAACTTGTAAATACATTTAACAATTTTCCCCCAAGAACAAATTATACTGTTGAAATTGGAAATAATAAGACGATTTCGTTTTTACATACAATAATTATTAGGAACAATAGTAACTCAATATCTTTCGATTGGTTCCAAAAAATTACACATAGCTGGCGCTATTTAAATTTCCATTAAATTCATCTGTATAACATTAAATGTAATATTATTGCAAATATTATATACAAATGTTTAAATATTTCTGACCCAAAATTTAGACCAACTAGCAAATTATTTCGGCATTTATTAAAAATAATTATCGCAAATCTATAATTTTAAATTAAAAAAAAAAACAATTCTATATAAAAAAAAATTAATTCAAAACCAGCTCTTTTAGCGCAAAATAAAGGCATATGTTTGTTAAAATTAAAAAGTAATATTGAAAAAGAATTAACTACAAATACAATTTATCAAATACCTTGCATGAATATTGTTTAATTTCTGACATAGGGACTTCAACACAAACATTAACAAATCGAATAACAAAACATAAATCAGATGTGCGGGTCAAACCAAAAAGTCTTGCTTTAGCACATCACATTCTAAATTCTGAGCATGAACGAAACTAATTTTAGATGTAGAAAATAACAAAAAAAGGCTTTTATTGGAAATGTTACAAATTAAAATGAATAATTATAGTGTTTGCAACAATAAAAAGGATTCAGAAGATGTACCTAACAGTCATAATTTTATTTTAGAAAAATTTTAAGACTCATTGTGTTATCAAATTTTTTATGTCACTATCTTCCAAATAGTTGTCGAAATTCATTAAATAGCTTGCCCTGAAGATAATTTTACCCCAAATTGAAATATAGGCAATATATAATTTTTTTTATGACGATTAAACCATTATATTTATTATATATATATATATATATATATATATATATATATATATATATATAAGGGTGAGTCGTTAAGAATGGGAAATCTGGAAACTGGCAATAGTAGAGCCTAAAATACGAGGATTAAGCGCACCATACCTTATACAAATGTTGCTCGTTTAAGAGATAAAGGGTGTTCAAGTTAATAATTTTATTTCTAAATTTTCCATTAACTAAATAAGTTTTTATAGAATCAACTTGAAAATTAGTATTACTATGTTTTTCAGCATGACGAATAAGAATTTGTCATCAATTTTAACGTTGCTCATAGAAGGCGCTGGTTACACACTGATGAATAGATAAGTCGATGCTTATCTTTTTTGTAGGTGGAGAATCACATAAACTGAATCGAAAATTTGAAAGAGCAACTTTTTTTACAGGAAAAATACATACTTGTTGGATTTTGATATCTTGGTCCGTTTTCGAGATATTTGCCTCTTAAAGTTTCAGTGCAGTTCGGCCTATTAATACAACTCTTAGTCCTTCAAATACAAAGTTGGCTTATTGCTCTGAAAAAAATAAGTTGGCTTAAATGCATCTGACAGTTATCATTATTTATGCTTGTTAAACTTGTGTCAAAGAGTGCTAAGTAAGTAGCCTTATCTTTTTCTTTCTGCTTTATTTGTACAAGAATAAGTAGTAAAAAAATTCCACGGCATAATGAGTTTTCTAACAGTGAAATGCGAGATATGGTTTGTGTTTTTGCTCAAACAGATTTTAATGGACTTGCTGCAACCCGAAGATATTTAGAATTATATCCTAATCGAAGAAAACCAAATCATAAACTTTTTAGAAATATTTATTATCGCCTAGGAGAAACTGGGTGTTTTCGTCCTAAGCGTCATAATGGTGCTCCAAAAACAATTTCGGTAGAACAAGAGGATGAAGTTCTAGTTCGTGTTACCGAAAACCAAGGCGTAAGTACTCGCCGTTTATGTGCAGCGACAGGAATAAGTCAAACGTCTATCAATAGAATCTTACGAAAAGAGCAACTGTACCCTTATCATTTCAGTCCCGTGCAGAATTTATTACCACAGGATCCTGCGGCACGTCTACGATTTTCGCAATTTTTACAGACAAAACAGAACGAAGACCGAAATTTTCTTGACAAAATTCTCTTCACCGATGAAGCAACATTTACTAGACGGGGAGTTATCAACTGGAGGAATAATCATTTGTGGGATTCTGAGAATCCACATGCCATAAGGGAAAGACATTTCCAGCAGGAGTTCAAGATGAACATTTGGTGTGGGATGATATCTGATTTCTTAATTGGTCCCTTTGTACTTCCGCCGAATCTGAACGGTCAACTATACTTAGATTTTCTTGAACAAAATTTACATGAACTGCTAGAAGATATGCCGCTTGAACTAAGACAAAACATGTGGTTTATGCGCGATGGAGCGCCACCACATTTCCCTCTGCCTGTGCGCGATTATCTGAACGAACAGTTTCCACATCGAGTGTTTGGTTGTGGAAGTGAATTTCTTTGGCCACCTGGAAGTCCAGATTTTAACCCCCTAGGTTTCTCTGTTTGGTCTAGTTTGAAGGAAATCGTCTACAAGGAAAGAACTGATTCCCGTTAGGAATTGCTTCAAAAAATTCAAGAAGCTGCCAATGTCATCAGAAATAAGGCAGGATTATTTTTTAACATTAGAAGATCTCTAAGAAAACGAATAGAAAAGTGCATTGAAGTGGGTGGTGGGACATTTCGAGCAGTTGCTCTAAATAAGTTATTCATCATAATACGTGGGCGCATGCATTACATATGACAGTTGTATGAACTTGCTACTCTTTTGAAAAATCAATTTTAGAAGGCATTATTTTCATGTTTGTTATTTTTTTACTATGAACACTTTAGAGACGTTATAACTTCCTCTTGCGAACACTGTGTGGCCGTAAGGCCTATTGAATACTCGGTGTACCTATGCATTATTTCTTGTTATTATTTATTATTTACTGAGTTTCGTGTTTAAAATTTAAAAATTGTGTCAATAGGACGAACTGTATTGAAACTTTAGAAGTCAAATATCTCCAAAACGGATCAAGATATTAAAATCAAACAAGTATGTATTAACCATGTAAAAACGGTTGCTCTTTCAAATTTTCAGTTTAAGTGATTCTACACAAACAAAAAAGATAAGCATCGATTTATCTATTCAGCAGTGTGTAACCAGCGCCATTTATGAGCAAAGTTAAAATTGATGTCAAATTCTTATTCGTCATGCTGAAAAACATAATAATACCAATTTTCAAGTTGATTCTATAAAAACTTGCTGAGTTATTGGAAAATTTAGAAATAAAATTATTAACTTGAACACCCTGTATCTCTTAAACGAGCAACATTTGTATAAGGCATGTTGCGCTCAATCCTCATATTTTAGGCTCTACTATTCCCAGTTTCCAGATTTCCCATTCTTAACGACTCACCCTGTATATATATATATATATATATATATATATATATATATATATATATATATATATATATATATATATATATATATATATATATATATATATATATATATATATATATATATATTCATTGTACTGTTCAATCTGAATGACAGTAATGATTAGGTAAACTATAACACTACAAATTATAAATGTAAAATAATTAAAACGTCTGTAATTTCGCTCTTGATATAATGTTTTTAATCTTCAGATGCTTAAAGTCCTTTGTATAAAATAGCAGATAGCAGGAATTTGTTTAAATGTCCATTATTTACCTTTTCAGATCGACTTTCAGTTATTGTTTCAGTTACAACTGATTATATTATCTAGTTCTCGTAAATGCTGTACACGTCATTGTTTTTACACGTATGTATATAAGTTCAGTTTACTCATCTTGTTGGTGAGATTTACCAATAATCCCGCGCTTCGTTTTGCGAGATTCCTCTTAAATTTCAAAAAATGTATGTTGTACCTTTTCCTTAGTGGTCAGCTGTTTATAAGCCCTCAAACGAAGCAAATATATTAAGTAAAAAACACAGTCCAGGAGTAAGGGAGGGAACCAATAACTCTAATTGTATTAAAGAGGTTAAAAAGAATACAAATTAAATTAGTTGTGTAAATCAGCATAATAATTTCCTCTACCGATGGAAATAAAATAGTATATTTTGAAGCAATGCAATATTTGACATTTTTATCATGATTAAGAGGATTTTACTGCCGACAACGTGTTAATTGCTAAATTGCTGTTACATACACACTTGGTATTAACGGTAGTAAGGTATTCATCTTTCAAATGTCATCGACACTAATTTAATAGGCCAGCTATCAAATTTACAAGTTAGTAACTTATAAATATAACTTTAGGTTTAATTCGATAAATGGATGTTATCGAATGATTACAAGTAAAACTGTTTAAATGACTCAAGTGAGCGTTTTTAGTATCTACAGCTGTAGAGCATCCATCAAACGTAAAATCTCCGATAAATAAAACTGTTAGTTCTGACCTGACCTTTCTAATTGATTGAATGATTACAAAACTACAAAATACGAATTAATCAAAACAATGTTTTACTAAAGCACAAAAAAGTGCCGTGTTATTCTACCAATTTCCATTTAACAAACTCTATTTAATCAAACGCTTTTAACTTTTACAGAAAATAGACCAAACTAACTGAATGCAGACGTTCAAATAATAAATAATTCTAATAGATGCGAATACAGATCAAAGCGTAGCACGATAGCAAAAGCACAAATCTAAGCAATTTCCTTGAAATTTCAAACGTAATAAATGTTTTGATTGTTATCGATTGTTACTTTTTTTACCTTTTCAAACCAAATTCAATTATTTTAAATTAAATTTAACCGTGTAGTAATTTATAACCTAATTTTTTAAGTGAATAGCTTTTAAATAACAAGGGAAGTATTTTAGTCTGTTAATAAATACGTAGGAACTTTCTACTGCAAATAAAGCGGTAAATTACACTAATTTTTAGGCCATATATTTGCAGATAAATTCCTTGCAAGAAAAGAGCTCATGAATCAAATACGAACTGATAAAGTAAATATCAAACGAAAACAAAATATCATTTTTCTTTAATTAAATCAACCAAGATATCTGTAAACCGAATCATTTGCGTAGCTAAGACTTGTTTTTGCTCGTGCTATATGCTCGTTAGTTATTTAAAAGGTTTATAACACCCTGAATACAGGATGGTTAAACAAATTGTTATTCTGAATTGTATTTCTAAACCTGTTAAGCAAATTCATAATAATATTTTATATTAAAAAAGAATTTATTATAAATAGCATTTTAAACAGTTTTGCTGTTATTATCGATTTGAGAAAAAAATGTTGTGGAAAAAATGGTAGTGTTTTTTATATACTGCGTCGCCACTTTTGTTATATCTCTTGTTAGTTCAAAGTTATGATACAAACTTTCGTTTTTTTTAATGGAAGGTATAATAGGCTGCACCTTTGTCAGACGCGCATTTTTTTAAGCTTTCTAACGATATCAGACACGATGTGTGTATTTTTAAAAATAACAAAGTTATAACGATTTTATTGTTGATTTACAGTTGGCCATGGAAAAGATGAATTAATTATTATGGTTTTTGGCAGTTTTACACCCTTGTCATAATAAATACAGTTTCTTTTTCCTTTCAAACTTTGATCAGGGAAAACAAATTTAGTGATTTTTCTTTTAAACGTTGTAGAATCGTTATTGTTAGGAATACAACAAAATGACACGAATAAAAATTTTAGATATTTTAATGCGTAATAATATGTAAGTAGCAGAAATAGTTGGCATTGACCTTTTTAAAAAGAACAAATTTTTCTTTTTATAACGATATAAGGTTTGCTACATTTACTTTGATTAATAAACGCGATACAGGAATTTTCGTATTATTGAGAGTGACATGTAAAAAAATAAACAAAGTACTGGTGCTCATTGTTTTAGTTGAAATTTTGCAGTTTTGTAACTTCGTAAATTAAATTAAAGATGTTTTCTAACCGCAACATACTTAATATGTTGGAATATTTTACAGTGTATAATAAAAACAGTGTTTTTGCTGCCGAACGGTACCAAAAATTGTATGAAAATCGGTGTCGACCATCTCTACCGACGGTCAACAATTTATACAGAAATCTGAGGTGTTTTGGTTCCTTTTCGAAACCAAAGAGGGATGAAAACATTATTAACGAGGATATCCAAATAAATGTATTGACCTACGTTAACCAGAATCCTTCTACTTCGACTCGAAAAATTTCAGCTGAAGTTGGTGTGTCGCAAACCACAGTCATGAGAGTTTTGAAGAAACACAAATATCACGCATATCACCTATCAGTAGGACAGACACTGCAACCAGGAGACCAAACTGCAAGAATTGCGTCTAGTAACTGGTACATTAATTTGATTAAACAGAATCCAGAGTTTACAAATCAAATTTTGTGGACTGATGAAACCAAATTGACTAACTGGGGCATGTTCAATAGCGGCAATGAACATTTGTGGATGCAGGAATATCCTAGGATACTTCGTGAAAGACGGCCTCAAAGGAAATTTGGGTTCAATGTTTGTGCTGTATAATAATTGGGTGTAAAAGTTGTTGTTAATAATTTCACCCCTAATATTACTTACACTCCAAATAATAAATAGAAGATTGTGTGCCTTCAGCCCAGTCGACGATTAAACGGGACATGTACTTAAAATTTGTTTTGCATGAATTAGAAAATGTGTGTGTGGTTAGATATGTTCCCTTTACAAAAAAAATGTAACTTCAACCTGTAAATAAATGTTAAAATACCTCGGATGCCAACTTATTTTATGGAAAACAAGTAAACCGTAAATGTAATAAATGTAAAATTGGAAACAATAACAACGTTTATTATAAAAATCTTTAACTCCAGTTATAAAGTAGAAAATGTAGATACTAATGTTAGTAAATCTCAATTAACTTGAAAATACCTTATAAACTAATGATTCCAAATGAGATACCTGTAGTACTCTTAAAGTTTGAATGTCAGTGGTATACTGTTACGGATAACAAAAGCTGACGAAGCCACGCTTTCAAATTTGGTTGTGCAATTAACCTTGAAATGGAAATATAACGGGGTCTGGATATTCGTTGAACCCAAATAAGTAAATTCCTTTACAAATAGCCAAACTTGGTTGATCTAAACGGGTTAATGTACCATTTATTTATAATTTTATGCATAGCAACCAACTTCTACTGCATCATTCTCGTTAAATTGAAACGTAATAGTACAATGAAATTACGTAAAAGGAAAATTGAATGTTATAATAAAGAAAAATAAAAGTCCCTAAAAAGGATAAATATATCAACAAAGAAAAATAGGTTTAATTAGCTCTTACCGTAAAAAATACGACACTTTTGATAAAAGTATTCAAGAGCAAATATGGACGCTTTTTGCTTTCATTATGGTAACAACAACATCCTCAAAAAGATGTCTGCGCACGATCTCAATGTGCAAAACGAAATGCGCGTACACCCTCCACTTTAAAATATCTAAACTCATACTTTTCAGCCACTAAGGCATGCAATTCACATGACACAAAAATAAACGAGGTTGCCTAAATTATTGCAAAATTGAATTCAACTTAAAAGGTTTGTTACAAAGTCACTAATAGATGGCAACACTAACCCGCCGCTATAATTTACAGATGACCTACATTTATTATATATACTATAACTTACAGATGACCTACATTGTCTTGTTGTATAAGTTGGGCCAGCGTTATCTTGAGTTTCTACAAAATGAATTTCAAGATATGTTGGATATCTTAGATTTGGAAACAACACGTAGTTTACGCTGGTTTCTACACGACGGTGTTTCGCCGCACAACCAACTGCAAGTGAGAGGGTAACTAACCCAACTGTTTCCGAATTCTTGGATAGGTAGGAACGGATCGGTTCCTTGGGCACTAAGATCGCCAGATCTTTTACTTTTAGATCTAATTCTTTTTGCTACTCTGAAAGATTTGGTTTATAGGCGAACTTATGCGACACAAGAAGAACTACCTGATGCTGTGATATATACTTTTCGCAGTTTAGATGGTAGGAAAATACGGAAAGCTGTAAATTCCATTATGAAAAGATGCCGCTTGTGTGTAAATAACAATGGTAGACACTTTGAACAGTTGCTGATTGAGATGGATTCATTTGTTTTACATGCAATTACTTCAAAGTCGAAATTTAAACATAATTCCTAGTTTCTTTGCGTTCTTGTTCTACTTGAGGCCCTAAGTTTTAGGTGAAATAATAAACTGAGTAATTAACTTAACTGCTACTCTCAATAATACAATAGTCTTGTATCGTTATAAAGAGAAAAATTTGTTCCTTTTAAAAATGTCAAATCCAACTATTACTGAAACTTAAAAAAATTTAAGTTTGTTCTGACTCAAGCGAGCAGGAAATTAGTATGTATAACATGTTACCTATTAAAATGTCTAAAATTTTTGTTCGTGTCATTTTGTTGTATTCCTAATAATAACGGTTCTACAACATTTAAAAGTAAAATCACTAAACTTGTTTTGCTTATCAAAGTTTAAAATGAAAAAAAAACTGTACTTATTATGGCATGGATGTAAAACTGCCAAAAACCATAATAATTAATTTTCGTTATAACTTTTTTAAAAATAAATACATCATGTCTGATATCGACACAAAGCCTAAAAAAATGCACATCTGATAAAGGCACAGCCTACTATAACTTCCATTAAAAAAAACAAAAGTTTATATCATAACTTTGGAATAACAAGAGATAGAACAAAAGTAGCGACGCCAGTAGATAAAGCATATAAAACATTATCATTTTTCCTCTACATTTTTTTCTCAAATCGATAATAGTTATTTAGAATTAAATAAAATGCAACATTTTAGTATTTTTGAAATATCTAGTAAGCCATGAACTTTTTCCAACTGAAGGGTGTCGTTAATTTAGGTTCATAAAACTGCAACCCTTTCCCAATTTAACCGAATCTTAAAATGAAATATATATATATATATATATATATATATATATATATATATATATATATATATATATATATATATATATAGGATAGTCAAATAAATAATGCAATGTAATTTGTTGTTTCTAAAACTTTAAGAACCTATTAAACAAATTAAATTCCTCTCGAATGAAATATAAAGATGTGATAAAAGATATTTGTGTACCGGGTGTTTAAAAAAGTTTTGTTATGGCTCAAGAATGTATACATTTTTACAAGTAAAGATGTTTTAAACATACAAACTACAAAAAAAGTATAGGATTCTAGTATTCTAGTAAGATATTTTCAAATATAAATATAGACGGTATTGAAATAAATACATAATTGTTTAGTTACTTAAGATATATAACTTTTGGGTATAAAGTTTTTACAAATTTAAACGTTTCAATAACAATTGCAGATATTTTCTTTAGTAAATGATAATATACGCTATTCAAGCCACCAGGCGTTGTACGTCACAGCTTAAAACTTACTAAATCAATGACGTGATAATCAGCGTTGTCAAGTGTACGTGTTATCAGACTGATTGGTTATACATATTTTTAGGTTAGGAACAAATAATTACTGTATACCTATTATATGTAATAATAAAATATGTGAATTTGATTTAGAGAAACGATTTTCTTGTACTTTTCTAAATTGTTTACGTTTGACCTGCTTTAACACTGCATACCTACTAATGTGAAAAATCCTTTCGAGAATATCAATAACTGTGATACGTTTTGTGATACGTTGCTAGAACCAGACCAATCTTACCCGGGGTAATACAAGATTTCTTTAATATGCTGTATGTATGAAGTGCAAGGCATGATTTACTCATAAGCTTTTGATCAGAATACAGAAAAAACATGAACATGTAAAATATAACTAAAAATGTCATTTTATTCAGGTTCTGATTCATTTTCACTTTCTGAACTGCTTTCTCCTACATTTATTATTAGAGGGCAATATTGTCCAAGTCTAACGCATTTTACGATTACACCACCTTATTATTTCTTCTTTAACATGAATTATACTGTTACGGTACATAGTAGGCGTCGTATGGTTAAGTGCTTCCTGCCACATTTCCATGACCTTATTAACCCCATCACCTTCTCTCCCAATGTGCTTTTTATAATAAACCTTGGTTATCGACCAAATGTCTTCAATGGGGTTGAATTTGCCATGGTAGTGTGGAAGTCTTAAAACTTGATGTCCATAGTTAGCTGCCATCTCATCAGCCTCAAATTTTTTGCGTTCTTTATTACCGTAAGGTACCGAAATATTAAGTAAATAATACACATTAAGCGGAATACTTACAGTTTAGCAACGATCAATAATATTATGTTTTAAACAGAGCTTTATTATATGGGATATTATGTTTATTCAACCATTCTTCAGTGTCTGCCTTCCGCCATGTACCTGATGGTTGAGTTTCTAGTAAAGTACTGTGGTATCTTGCATTGTCCATAATTATTAGTGATGGTTCTTCTAAGGTTTGTAACAATTGATTCTCGAACCACATTAAAAAAATTTTTTAATTTTGTTCATATCACCATGATGATCTGAGTGAGTGTTTGAAGAAAATAATAGGGAAGCGGATGGTATAAATCCATTTGCATTCCCTGCATGCAGGACAATGAATCTAGATATACAAGAAAACGGTTTTTAAAATTCAAAACTACAAAATTAAAGACAGCTAAGGGTAGTAACAAACTGGAGTTAAAACAAAAGGGCTTTGACAAATGTCATTAGTCAATGGTAGGCAAAGGTAAACTAAAACCAAGAATACTTATTGGAATAACATCAAAGCATGAGATTATATACATAACAGGTACTTAAATACATACATTATCGTCTCTTTATGCATATTACTCGACAGTGATTTCATTAAAGCCACTGCTCGCTATAACTTAATTTTTATATAATCAACTAGTATAATTTCAATGTTGTCATACTTACATTATATGAAGTCCACATTCTGCAGGTCAATGTAATTGATCGGGATTATATCTGTTGGTATTTAATAACATTTCACAAAATGCTATATTTGTTGGTGAAGTTATATTTAAGGGCTCTTGGGAGCGTTTCAACTGATAATAATCACTGCTAATTTTAATATTTGATAACTTTGGAACCACGCCTTTACTAGTTGTAAATAACTACCGTTTTTTTTACGAGCCAGCACACTGCGTACAAACCATTCTGGCTTGTTGATAACAGCTTCTGTATTATAAATACTCTTTCCTTTTTCTTTAATTTACCCGTGGATTTTACTACCACCTAGTTCAAAGGTTATTTACATGCAATTCTTTTTGTCACATCTG
Source organism: Vesta saturnalis (assembly GCA_036346205.1). Classification (NCBI taxonomy): domain Eukaryota; kingdom Metazoa; phylum Arthropoda; class Insecta; order Coleoptera; family Lampyridae; genus Vesta; species Vesta saturnalis. Next base: position 487,952 of record JARFJB010002118.1, read on the forward strand.
TTTGCGTCATAACTGTGAATTTATTTAATAAATACGGGGTGATTCTTGAAATATTGGAATGAATTAAGTACAGTTTCTTTTTGCGATTGATTGTTTTTTAGCTTACTACTTAAATTTAACCTTTTGAGGAAACGTTCAGATGCCAGTGTTAGCTTTTCTTTTCTGTTGCTTTGCTTTGCTTATTAGATACCTAATTTGGGCAAACTGAACTGTTCTTCCGAAATACAATTTGTAAATGAATTTAGTTTATTTTAAAGGTTTTACTGTGTGAGCGTTATTTGTGTATGTTTTTCTTTCAGTTAAACACAAATGAAAGGTCTTTCATTGTAGAAAGGGAAACACTTAACTTAACTTAACTTGTATGTTTAGATTAAAAATTAATTACTGTTCGGGTTCAAAGTTAACGAACCTGCTCAACTTGCGTACTTGAAAGATTAATTTGTTTTGTTTGGATAATAACCGTAGTGACCAACCTTTGGTTTATTTAAAGTCAGATTTTCATTTCTAGGTTTGACTGAAGATTTTGTTTGAATATTGGAGCCTAAAGATACCTTTACTGTTTTCTTAAAATACCTTTTTGGGTGGAGTAAATAGATCCAGACTCATAATTATTGTTGTTTTTGGTTCGATCATTATATTTTGTTTAAACTACAGCAGTCTCTTATTTCTCTTCCTTTGGTGTGCTCTTTTCCTGTTTTTCCTACTCGCCTCCTTCGCCATCACTATCCAGGAGTCGGAATAGTGGTGCCTGTTTCTAATAAAGGGGAGCGGCTTCTGGTTCCTGGATTTAACATCTATCTTGTCTTCACCCCGCCCGAACCGTTGAGCTAGACGGTTGGCTACATTATCTTCAGGTGAGTAGACAACCCTTTCCTTTTCCTTCGCTTCCCACTTCAACACGTGACACTTTTTTTCTTGATTTAAAAGTATCTCTTAAATATGATGAATCTCCCCCAAAAAGTTTTCTCATATCTATCGACTCATTCAAATTAGATATGATAACCTTTTAGTAATATTGATACTTCACAAATGGGTTCTAGCCGTTTAAAACAGAAAATTGCTTTGTGTAATATACCAGTGGGATATTCTGCAGCTATGTCTCTTAAACGGTATCATGTATATTTTGTACAGGTTTACTATAAGACGGTTGTCGAACGAACTTTGTACGTTGTAGAGTGTTTGATTAAGACATTAGTATCATCGGCATACATCGCAACGATAGCAATGATTTTACACAGTAAATCACTTACATAGATAAGAAATATTAATGTATCAGAAAGGATGTTCTCCGAGGATGACCGATGCGTCACTATTTTTATTTAACGTTTAATCTCTACTAGTTTTTGTCAGTGTGAGAGATATTATTTAATTAGTGTTAATGCATTACTACGAGCACCGTAATATTCTATTTTATCCAATAAGGATGCGGTGGTATCAAACACTTTCGGTAGGTCGAAGTTTAAAATGATGGCTCATTTTGTTTGTTAATGATTTGAAACGCGTCCGTTAATATGTAATTTAAAACCGTAGTGTTGATTTTCCCCGTAAGAAACCGTGATAAGTTTTACAAAAATAACTATTAGATTCGAAGTAATCTGTTAATCCTTTCTTTATTAAAAGTTTAAATGTTTTAGAGAAACTGGGTAAAATAGTAATCAGCTGGTAATTATCTACAGAATATTTACTACTTTTCTTGTGGAGTGGTACAGTTCTTGAGTCCAATGAACTATGACGTGAAGTAAAATAGTTATTTGTTTACTGCTAAAAATATAGAACATAATTTAATGGTTTGCGTTGGGACGTCGTCTATTCCAACTGTGTTAGTGTTTTTTTAAAACCGCTGGTTACGTTGATTCTTCAGAAGCGCAAGGACATAAATAAAAGAATTTGTGCCATTAATTTTAAAGAAATTTAATTTTTGAATAAAAATATCAAGTGGTATGCTTTTTATAAGTTTGCAAAATAGATATTGAAAGTATTGGAGATAACAGTGGGATCCATTAAGATGTTATCATTAATTCTAATTTTTATTAACTATTAATCATGTTAGGAACTAAACGAAATTTAAGAAAAATGTTGCTGAAAAGTACCGAATCACATCCTTATTAAAATTTTTTGATTTGCCCACAAAACGATTTGATAAATATAGACTTGATGGTTGTCTAAAGTTTTTTGTTCAGTTCTTTCCTACTTAAATTAACCTGAAGTTCTATAAGGTGCGTGTGTATTATATTACATACAGGGCGACTCTCTGGACAATGAGTCGATAGTTATTGCGAAGAAAATTCTAAAAATTTGGAAGTGTGAGATTGAAAATTCAGCTAAAACAGTTTCACTTCCGGTTTTACCTAAGATGAGCTCGAACTTCATTATTTTAAACGGAACACCCTATATATCAAACTCCAGATCTCTTTTATATAACACATTTTTTTATTTATATTGAATAGTTTCCAAAACATTTGACATTTACTATAAAAAATCTTAGAATACAAGATACCAGGAATGAGTATTTGTCAATTATATGTTCGTCCGGGATGGGTGTGGCACATGGCGGTAAACAAGTTTCCGGTTAATAATACATGATAATGAATATATTATACATATTTTAAATTATTTAATATTTAGAATATATTTTTAAGCTACAATATACTAGTCATGCATTTATTCAAAAAAATATTTACAGTTCCTGATACAATAAAGTCAAAATTTTAATTATGACATTGTTAAAGTTAAATCATGCCGAACAATAATCGTTACGCCTATGAATGAAACATTACTTTCTTCGACCAAACCACCAAGAATGAGTCATACTTGGGTGTTCAATTTGGCGACTTCCGTCGCAATTTTTAATTACGGTATATAGCTCAACGTACCTTCCTGGTTTTTATATTCTAAAATAAAAAATGATATTTTTCTCCAACCACCTAAATAAGGCATATTGTGACAGTATTTCGTACCAAATGTGGGTGATTTCGGAATCCTTCGGTGTCTCTATGACAACTATACTAAAAGCAATTTACTTTTTGTTCTGGTACAAAAAGTAATTTGACCTTTACTAAACATAAACTTCTTGTGGGTGGCGTTCATGGGATTTCATTACTCAATAAATACACTTTTAAAATTTTTATTTTCATCACAAACAACGTTTTCAGTCATAACTAGGTGTTGATATTTAATACAACTTTCCTTGGTATTTTCGTTTTAAGCCAGTGTAAGTTTAATTAAATGTTTTGAGTAAATATCTTCTATGAACAGAAATCGACATTTGCTGGCGCCAGTGGCGTCATCTATCTTCACGTAATGTCACTAACATCTGGCACTTTTGAATCAAATTCATAGATAATATACAATGAATATTAAAATACTTATCTTTTTTGGGATTTTTTAATGGTGTACTTTAAATTATACAATCTAAACGTTTCGATAACACTTACAGTTATCTTCGTCAGTAGTAATGTTTGTTAAAATTGTTAAAGATGTAGTAAACAATTTTGTCAAATTTGAAAAATTCAAACAAATTTGACAAAATTGTTTACTACATCTTTAACAATTTTAACAAACATTACTACTGACGAAGATAACTATAAGTGTTATCGAAACGTTTAGATTGTATAATTTAAAGTACACCATTAAAAAATCCCAAAAAAGATAAGTATTTTATTATGAGTGTTAATGGTGAAAGTTTACATTTTCATACAATGAATATTAATTAAAAACTACACGGAAAGTTTTTTTTATTTCACTAAAAAGTAGAATACAGTCAGGACCACGAGAGGTGTCGTATTACTCATTTTACGAAATGTACGATTTGTAGAAAACGTGTATCGGTAATAATTTCAGACGTGTACTCAGTTATACCAAATGTAACAAGAATAAGTTACTAATCAACACAAAACCAGGTGATTATATATACAAATTAATCTGCAAATGATTGTTTATGTACTTACATATTTTTTTTGTAAAATGAAGTCGAATTAGTTGCAAAGAACAAAGAGTCGACTGACAAGAACTTCTTTAATTAATGATTAGTAGGTTTAAACACAATTTTGAAATCGTTACTTTTATTTCCATTTAAATCAATACAATAAATTAAATGTAGGCAAAGTATATATCGTAGATTCAAATCCTACCGAGGTAAACTTTTTATTTATGTATTTAATAAAATTAATATTAATTTTTAATTACATATTTACTTTTGAACTTATTCGGTCATAACATAACTTATAATAATTTAAAGTTCAATAATAGTTTTTATTTTATTTTGCCACCATAATGTTCTTTATTTTATTTTGCCACCATAATGTTCTTTATACGCCTCCAAATGCGGGCGTAATGTGGTCTTTATAGCACGGAAATGTCATTGATGCTAAGCAGCATGATTGACAGCAAACACATGACATGATATATAATAGCAATATCACAGTATCTTAGTAACAACAAATTAGCCTACTGTCGACTTTATTTAACTGCATTTGCATTTAAAAACTTGCCGACAATACTGAATCTTTTTAAAATTTTGTTCCAATTTCATGGTGCAAAATAAAATAAAACATTGTATGTACCACGGGCATAATTGTAGATTATGCCCTTAATACATAAATATCTATTATACGCCTCCAAATGCGGGCGTAATGTGGTCTTTATAGCACGGAAATGTCATTGATGCTAAGCAGCATGATTGACAGCAAACACATGACATGATATATAATGGCAATATCACAGTATCTTAGTAACAACAAATTAGCCTACTGTCGACTTTATTTCACTGCATTTGCATTTAAAAACTTGCCGAAAATACTGAATCTTTTTAATACTTTGTTCCAGTTTCATGGTGCAAAATAAAATAAAACATTGTATGTACCACGGGCATAATTGTAGATTATGGCTCTCAGGAATATAAAAGCCCGACGCGAAGCGGAGGGCTTTTAACATTCCCTCGAGCCATAATCTTCTGATTATGCCCTTAATACATAAATATCTATTATGTGAAATACATTTCATATTTATATACATACTTAATCACTAGATACATCGTCATTTATTTCAGTTCCACTAGATAATTGATATCAATTCTGCTTTGCTCCAGTTGCTCGATGGTATTTTATCTACTAACGAGGAATGATACGACGCATTGTCAAATATTATTAAACTGGGTTTTTCTAAGTTCATAAGCAGTTTGTGAAACTATATGGTAAACTTTCATTTGGCTTTTTGTAGAAAACACCAAGGACGAATTAGGAATAAATCGGTTTCTATTACGTACGGCCAACAATTGTAAACCTAAATCATGAATCGCGTTATTATACTTAATCAATCATCATCAATTAAATTATATTATCTTTTGTCTTTTCCATGAGGTTTTTTTCTTAAACTTCTCACATTACTGTCGTGCCATGTTTTTCTGGGTGAGCCTCGACTACATATCTAGGTTTCATCTAGATATGTTGGATCATATGATGCCTCTTGTGTGTTTTTGAAGTGATTTCTTAAAAATGTTGCTCTGACAGCAGCTATATGATCTTGTTCGAATAAACCTCTTCTGAGATCTTCGATTTAAAATCGAAATCAATAGAATGTAACAGTTGCTTTAAGCTTGTTGCGCTAAATGAATAAAAGTTATCCTCCTTTAACTCGTACATTAAGCTTATTACTTTAACTGGTAACACTAAAATAATTAAGTTAGTTTGTGTAATGCGTATTTTACGTGTTTCTTACATTTCAAATGCGTATTATGAATTTTTCTCTTAACCACGTTTTTATGTAGTAATCTATATCAATGTAACGTTTCTTTTGACGTTGTCTTTTCTTCTGAGGTGTACTAGGTACGCTTTGACCAGCTTTTTGACTTTCAGAAATTCGTGCTTTCGTACGTGGCACAGTTTTTTCTGTGTTTAGGTGTTTAGGTATGATTTTTAATTACAATAATGACCTGTATAATCGAGTTAGAGGCAAATTCTATCTATTTCGATCATGGTCCGTTTCAAAATACCAAAGAACACTCATTAACATGACCAGGCTTTGACCTTTTAAAGATTTACCTTTTAAAGACTGGACTGGAACATGATCGCCTTTAAAGAATTCCAGTAGTTTTAATAAAAACTATTTTAATAACTCCGGGAATACAAAACTGGATAAATGCACGTAATAGATCAAAACAAGCAAATTGTGACGTTAAGTTGCTGATTTATTGAGACATGCGTTTTCAGCATTTTTCAATATTTAACGGACAGACGTTGGTTAAAATCTCCCTTCTCTTTCCCATACGTATATTATTCATGAGGAACAGACATGCGTATATAATTATTATAATTACTTTTTTCATGTATCATGTTATGCGGTCCCGACTTTAATACTCATTTTGTATAAACTAGCAATGCCTGATACTGATAGCGACATAAATGATGGGTTCGCAAACACTTGGCCGAAGAAAAATAATTATATGTTTTATTCGTACAAAAAATACATTTCCGAGACTCATAAGATTGCTGGACTCTGATTCACATCGTCCAGCAACTTTCTTCCTCGTTCCGACATTTTTACCACACAATACGAAAGTATTGGGAGGTATTGTAGTCGGTCGGCGAAATTTCGAGTGCAGCACTTTAGTTTTTGTGAATTATCGCAAAATAGAAATTAGATAGAAAGTAGATCCCAGCGTATTATTAAAGAGGATTAAATTTCCTTTAAAATGAGCTGCCATACTTAAAAATTGCTTTACCATAAATTGGAAAAATATAGGTTCAATCATGAAAGTTTCAAAATGTATGTCTGTATGTGTTACAGCGCGATAGCATCCACAAAGATAATACCATTGTCACGAAATTTGGTACCCAGGTTCGAATCCATAAGTAGACGGAATGATGAATATTTTAGCGAAATCTGTCCAGTTAAAAAGGAATTCCAGATTTCGACTATTATAGAGTGTATAAATACGAACAGCTATTCGTGACAAACCTACGTAGGCAACTAAGTGAACCATCCTAGAATGAATATCTACCAAGTTTTTCGTTTGTTCGTGATCTCCTCCAGTAGCGCGTGGCAGCGCGTTTGGTTGATCTCCCGGCGTCTCGGGTTCAAGACGCATAACGTACGAGGTTTTTTATCTTACCTTATTAGACGTGTTAAGGTATTTCTGGCCATTTGAAACGATTTTTGAAAAAAAAATTTGGCCCTGTGGTCAGAAATTTTCGAATTTTTTTTGCACTTTTATACGTTTTGAGACATTTCTGACCATTTGAGACGCTTTTGGGAAAACAACTTTTTTGGCCCTTTCGTCAAAATTTTTCGAAATTTTTTTCGTGCATTTTTAATCGTTGCTGACCATTTCAGATGATTTTTTTGACAAAAAAATGTTTGGTCTTTTGGTCAAAAATGTTCGCATTTTAAAATGTCAGAATTCTAATTAGTTTTTTTTATTACTAAGTAGAATTTATGTCATTTAGGAATTATATAAACAACTGTTGTTTTCGTAACAACGAAAGTTAACTATGGAATAAATATAAAAATGATAACCGCATCGATAGAAACATATGGGTAACAAGTGGATTTATTTTATATGTTTATAAAAATTGTACTTTTATGCACATATTTACACGTTTTAAATTTAAGAATTAAATAAATGTATACTGGGTGATTATGATTATTTACTTTCTCTAATCAACTTTGTCGATCCTGATCATTTTTGTTTAGTACGGTATTGTTTAAATAATACACATCACATTCTTTCAATTTTACTTGTGCTTGTTTAAATTATTAATTACATTGTATTGTGAGCTCATGTGTTGCACACATCAGATTTTTTGTACTAATGAAACAAATATTTATTGCAAGACTTTTTAAATTCAATTAAATCCTCTCTAACCTCTCAATGTTTTCCAGTTTTTTTAGGGAAATGTCTAAGTTGAAGAAGTAACGGACTAAAATCGTAAATTTTGTCATACCGGGTGTCCACAGAAATTATTGAAAATTAGTATTTAACAACCGGCAAAAGTCAATTTTGTTAAATGGAATATTGTCTATACTTAAACTGTATAGTTTTGCTTTAAATGAATTTATTTGCTTTGTATTTATTCTACGGTGCGGAAGAAATTGCGTATCTAAATGTAAGATGGCAGTGCTAAAAACCATGTAGAATTTGAATTGGCAAATTTTATTACCATTTAGAGCTGTTAACTTGTCTGCACGGTTAAATTACGCGCATGAAGATTATTTAATTTTGTTTATGGTTTATGAATAATGTAACTTAGTTATATCAAGAACGTTTGGTGCGTTTATCGTTTACGATCCACACACACGAAAACCATCACCGTAATCTGTCAAATAAATCATTTAAAACTACAAAATCTATGTTTCGGTTAAAGCGAGAATTCAAGGAAATTTTGATAATGATAATGTAGGAATTGCTAGTTTATTGCTAAACAGAACGCTGACAAAGCACAAATGTCAACCATATTCATAAGTGATTTGAAAGGCCATCGAGCTGTTCATCTGTTACACGTGTATTCTATAATAAGCCTGTCGTGTGTCTACGCCACGTCATCGACGTGTTGACTCGACAACATACGAGGGGTCGTTTTTATATTCTCGGACTAGGCATGATAAGAGTAGATTAGGACAACAACAGAAATTTATTTTTCAATACAAGTATTACATCGTTTCAATAACATCTTTAACCCATTATAAAAATAGTATTTTGGTTTGCTCGCAAAATGGCTTTCAACAGCCGCTATAAGTTAATCATTGTCCCTAAATTTTCTTCCCCTTACTGTTCTTTTGAGAGCTGGAAACAAAAAATTGTCACTGTGGGCTACATCTGGACTGTAAGGTGGATGATCAATTTCTACAAAGCCACATTTAGCAACGGCAGCTTTTGAAAGTCTTGACTTATGGGATGGTGCATTTAATAACATCTCTGAGGCGATGAATTAAACTTGCATAATACTCTCCTGTGAGTGTACCACCCTTTTTCAGATAATCAATCATTAATATTCCTTGGCAACCCCAAAATCGGTTGCCATTGTTTTTCCTACAGAAGGGGTGACTTTAAACTTTTTGAGAGGACTGTAACCCCTAATATGCCACTGCATCGGCCCTTGTTTCAACTCAGGATCAAAATGATGGACCCAAGTTTCATCTCCGGTGATAAGTCGATTGATAATAATTAAATCTGGTTTGTTCCCACAAAGCGCCAAAAATTCTTCACACTTCTCCATTCGAGTAAGCATTTGCAAAATCGGAAGCATTCGTAGAATCCATCTCGCACTGACCTTTGTCATGTCAAGGTAATCGTGTAAAACTCTGAAAACTGTGGTTTCTGAAACTCCTAATAAAGACGCTAATTGTCGCTTCTTTAATCTTGCATCTTCCAATATCAAACACTTGGTTTTTTCAATAACATCCGAAGTGATCATGTCAACAGGCCGACCTTGACGGGGATCATCATCTAGTGATTCTCGGCCATGTTTAAACAAGTTTGACCATTCACAAATAGTCGACTTGGAAGGGCAATTATCCCCGTATACAATCAACATTTCTTCACGAATAGCTTTTGGAGATTTTCCTTGTTTTGTAAGAAAGTTTATAACAGCTCGATATTCAAGTTTGTCCATTTTGAGACGTTACAACACAAACACTTTACCATGGCATATGTGATTTAAACGTCCCCTCGTATGTACCATTCGGTTTTTTTTTTGAGATGTACGAAACTGTTGCTAAACCCTTCGTAAATGCAAACATTTACCATTGTACAGGTCTTGACAGAAAATTTAGTTGGATTGGTGTATCTGTTTTGTTCTTACGAACTGTATCAAGCAAGGTAAGTTTGGTATTTAACAAGTAATTAGCTAAAGGCACACTGGTAAAAAAAATGTCTGTTGTAATTCCTCGCCAAGTGCCATGATAAGCTGTCACTAAATCTGACACTACACGAAAGCCTTGGTTGCGTTCTGCTTCTCCAGCTCCATCAGGAAGTTTTCCGTTGTTGACTTGTATATTACTGAGATATGAAGTTTTAACATCCGCTGCCCCCCAAATCTTAATTCCGTAGCAACCAGGTTTGGATTTTATGTATTGCCTGAAGGGGAATTTTCCACGGAAACAAACTAATTGTTCGTCAATCGTAATATGATCGTATGATTCAAAAGCCTTTGTGCAGTTATTAACAAATAAGTCCCAAAGCTCTCGTATAGCTGCTAATTTATCTTTTTCCTTTCTCTCAGTTATAGTCAATTTGTCATCAAAACGCAAGAACACTGAAATTTCTTCAAATCTTTCGAGATAAAGCAGACGTAAAAAATGATCGACGAATGGAAAAATTTGATGACCAACATTTCTCGTGCCGATTCCCTTCCGCATCTCAAAGCACCTGCTTTTATGAGAACTCCTAAAAAACAGTCTAACTCGTCTCGCTCGAATGTAACCTATTCCTTTTGATTTGTACGAAATCATACATCTTCCAGTTCTTCCCAAAGTTAAAAAAATCTAAAATTGAACCGCAATTTTCAATGAATTCTGTAATTCCTGGACGTGCTATTTCTTTGTAATCTTCTACTTCTAGGACAGGGCCGGCTATTCCATTCTAAACATGCTTAGATATTTAGTAACGTTTAACTGGTCATCATCCAAATAAATTTTTTCAGGTTCTGAATCTGAATCTTTTCGCTCTGTATTTCTATTTCATCTTTAGATTCAGAAACGTTTTCAGTGACAAAAAGATTATCTTCCTCATCTAAGCTGCCATCACTCAAATAATAGGGCTCAAAGTCAATATTCATAATTCCCTCTGTTTCCTCGAGTTCTTTTTCTTTCAAAGGCCTATTTTGTGGAAAATTGCTCATATTTAACCGAAAACTATAAATAAATAAATATAAATTTAAATACGTATTTTGTGTAAACATCCTTAATTGCTTACTAATTCAACATGCACCTTAAGATGTCTCGTTTAATACTGAAATCATATACAGCAACCGTTAACAAATACCTGAAGGCGCTGTTGCCAACATGTTCGAATAAAAAACATATTTGAAGATTTCTAACATTAGGGTCCCCACACGAGCATTTAAGGGTTAAAAATTGTACTTTTGTCTGATTTAAATACCAATTTTCAATCTTTTGTGTTGACAGGATGTATAAAAAATTTACGGTTTTGATCTGTTACTTCTTCAACTTTGAACTTTTCCTAAAAGTTTCGGAACAGAAACTGGAAAGCGGTCTAAGGCAGAAGACATTTATTTGAAGTAAGAAAGTCTTGCAAATGTCATTTTTTATATTAAATCTCAAATGTTTTGCAAACTAGTAAAAAAGTATGATATGAAAAAGATCAAGAATTTTATGTACAATTCTGTAATAAAATATAGGGTGTACCATTTAAAGTGACGGAAGTTCCAGCCGAATTCCGGTAAAACTGGAAGTGCTCCGAACTTGAAACTATTTCAAATTTTCCCCAACGTCAGTCTTATACATTCAAATTTTATAAATTTCCCTATTTATACTTTTCGTAATATCTATCGACGCAGTTCCCGGTAAGTCGGATGGCCAGATTCAATCTAGAAAAGCAGCTTGATAAATCTTTTGTATTTCAACATCAGTCTACTTTAGAGATATCATACAAGACAAGTAAATATGAACAGCTGTATTTATTATCTGTAATATGTCTAAGATCCGATTAAACTTCAGATTCGCCCTATTAAATGAAAGAACATTATGTTATGTTGTACCGTTTTATAAGAAGAGCTTTGTAGTAACATTGAGGGGCTTTGCTTATAAGTGATCGCATTTTATCTATTATACTCGTGAATTTATAACTACTTTTATAACAACTTAAAAGTATTTTGTATTTTCCGTTTCCGAAAACTTTATTATGATACTAAATAATATACAGTGCGTTCGTAAAGTAACTGATACATTCAATTAAAATTCTAGTGGTAGTTTAGGAAGAAAACGATCCGACCAGTCCATTTTTATTTTCAATTTAGAATTTTTTTACGTAAAATTGAAATATACAGGGTGTGTCAAGAAAAAGATATGATGTCATTGCCAATTTTTTTAAACATCAACCCCATTTTTTATTACACGATTAGAAAGGGTACATCTTTTTATGTCCGACAAGGTAAATATGGACGACGATGGTTACACAAGGAAATATTGAATAAAAATTATCGTAAATATTAATAATGAGAAAATTTCATTGCCAATGTAAGAAAACTTTAAATTGTACATTTTGTTAAAATTATTTTAACTATTTGCACGTTAGCAATACGTGTTTAGTTTTTTGATAGGCGACAGTTTATCTAGTAACTACTTTACCGTTGTTTTGTGAAATATGAGGAAATTAAACGAACGTGAATGAATTGAAATCCTTTGCATGCTTGATTTCGGAGATAGGTCGTGCACTCAATCAGAAATGATTGAATTGTTTAATGCACTCACCCAGATGGACCGCCCATTAGCCCAAGCATGGTAAGCAGGGTTGAGGCAAAATTTCGGGAATTTGGACATGTTCGGGGATATGAGAAAATCTGGTCGAAAGTCGATGAGTGAAGGTCAGTTGAACATTGTATTAGCAGTGTAATATAATTCTAATTCCACCATTACGGACACTAATAATATTAGTGTGGCGCCATCTACTGGGTATAAAGTGTTGAAAAGATATACTTACTTCACGCGCTGTCGGAAGATTATTTTGATGCGTGAAATGGATTTTGTGAACAAATGCAGCAGTTATGTTATGGTAGCGCCAATTTTATCAATATAATAATAATCAATATCACACACAAAATCCTCAAAATTTGAACGTTTGATACGGCATAGTTGATGGAAGAGTTATAGAGAATACTCTCACTGGTGCGAGATATTTAGACTTTCTTCAAAATGACCGCATCCCCGCTCTAATATTTATTTCTATTCGGATTTAGAAGAGCCCATATACACCACCTCAACAAGATAGAGCGCCACCACACTACTCTTTACCTGTTCGCGCTTATTTAGATGAAGTTTTTTCAAATCGTTGGATAGGCAGAAAAGAGACAAATGAGTGGCTAGCCAGATCGCCAGATTAAATGCTCTAGATTACTTCTTGTAGAGACAACGTTCAAAAATCACTTGTTAATCGCCTTGGCTATTGTCACATTGTTAACGGTGCTCAATTAGAACATTTAATTTAAATTAGTTGAATCATTTTATAACTAAATTAGGCCTAACCCCAAAAAATTGTCTATGTTTCAAAATATATTTTATTAAAAAAATCATTTGAATATTTCTGATAAGAAATGATATATGGTATCCATTTAGGTATAATTTTTTTTCAAAATAACCACATCTTCTAGACTACCCTGTATAACATAATCAAACTTTATATTGAAAGAATGACCGAAGTAAGCTGAATCCAAACTTTAAATAACATACAGGGTGTCCCATTTATAAAGAATTATTGTTTGGTTCACCCTGTATGAATGAAACACCCTGTATAACCTTAAATAATTTTAAAATATGCGCCTTAGTTCTTTCTACTACACTTCAACTCCTATTCCATCAAATAAGGGAGGTATCGCCCGCCGACGCAAGTTTGAGACACCCTATATTAACATCATCCACATGTACCCTGTTGTACGTAAAAAGATGTACCCTTTCTAATTCTGGACTAAAACATGGGGGTTGACTTTAAAAAAAAATGTCGATGACTCCATATCTTTTTCTTGACACACTTTTACGTAAAAAAATTCTAAATTGAAAATAAAAATCGAATCCGACCGTTTTCGACCTAAACTCCCATTCGAATTTTAATTGAATTCATCCGCTACTTTACGAATACACTGTATAACGATACAAGTGCGCTGTCACTGATTTCTTCGACACAAGAATGATTGTAGGCGTTCATCGTTCGCCTCAAAACTTTTGTGTAAATTTTGAGACTAAATGTATGTCTTGAATTTGTGTACGTAACTTACTCCTATAAAATTTACAATTTTGTTTATGTACCTCATAATATTAATTTATTTATGAAAATGAACACAAAAAGTTCATTGAATTAATATTGTAAAAAACAACTTTGTCAAATTACATGTTTATTTAAAAATTATTATTAATTTTATTAAATACATAAATAAAATTAATAATAATTTTTAAATACATATTTACCTTTGAACTTATTCGTTCATAACAAAAACTTATAATAATTACATGTTTATTTATTTATCTTTTGGGTTTTTTTAATGGTGTATTTTAAATTTTACAATCTAAACGTATCGATAACACTTACAGTTATCTTCGTCAGTAGTAATATTTGTTAAAATTTGTTAAAGATGTTGTAAACAATTTTGTCAAAGTTGAAAAATTAAAACATAAACATTAGTCTGCTATTAATATAACAGTTTCAGGAACGTATAAAGCCAACTATAAAATTAAATTTTAGTACAGAATAACTAGGTCATTAAAAATTAAATATTTTTAAACTGCCTTAAAGATGACAAATCAGAACACTCTCTATGGCGAAAACAATGAAATTTGTCAGCCAAAAAACACATTTAACAAAATTTAATCGAGTTATGATGTAAGTGTAAAGTTGTGAAAAACTTCAATTTGAAAATGAAAGAAGCATTCACAAATCCAAACATCACATCAAATAAAATACTCAGTTAAATCTAACAAAGAGATATCTTTATCAATAAGTGGAAGTGTTATTAACAATGAAAGGCATAATGCAGAACGTTTTTACTTTCCGAGACGTCATCTTGTTTTGCATGCTTCGCAATGCTTTCCAACGGTTGAGTAATAATCGTTCCTTTGAAAATTTACTTACGTCCTGAATCAGTGTGCACACCTGAGGTTGAAGAAGATATTTCTGGCTGCAGTAGATTCAAACCTCTAAGACTTTTATCTGTAGTAATCATAAGTAGCCTTGTTTTTAGAGAACTCATAACCTGTAATTGTTATACCCGTTGAACACCCCAATTTTTCTTATACGCCATTTACACTAATAAAGCCTAAATATTGGATTGTCAACTATCACAATAATCACGTTTGGTCGGGTGGAATACCGCATTTTGTTCGCGAATCCAGACATCAACAGTGTTTCAGTCAGAATTAGATATTAGGACCAGTTGTTTTTCCACAATGCTCTACAAGCAAATCTCAACTTTCTAATAAGTGGAGTAACGGGCAGTCTGCTCAGGTCTCCTGATAGACCCTAAATACAAGTTACACACCAACACTTAAACGCCGCCCCCGTCATCTTACAAGGTGCAGAACCTTGTTATATGGAAAGCAATAAACTACAACAGAATCCTACAATCATTTGCTGTTATAAAGATCCAGCCTTTAATGATTAGTTAATAAAAGTAAGTGTTAAAATTATCTCTCTTAGCGTAATCTTCCGTTTCATAATTCACTTCTGGAACCCAAGCCGTGATTATACCACCTTACGCAATACTGCAAAGATTAACCCAAAGAAATATTCCTGTTTCAATAATTCTTTAATACCATAATATATAACTTTTGGTTTTATACAGCCCGCTTGTGTGAAAACATAATTTATTCACGTAAACTTATCTCTGAAGTTCTAAACACCTCGTACAATTTTTCACAAGATAATAGATTCAACCTGTAACATTTTACATCGTAAATCACTACCACGTTTTGTTCTTAGTCACTACCACCCTCCTGAGTTCGAGACTGTCTCAATCAACGCTTATTTTTTGCAGAAATATTCCAATATAAAGCATAAAATATGAAGGCATCCCGCAGTCTCAAAAATACAGTAACTACCCGCTACCATTTTATTCGCCATCTCCGGTAACACCGTCACTCAAGTAGCAAACACAGCATTAGCAAGGCCGCTCGTCTGTTCTGTTTTCGACGGAGGATTTTCTGATATAAACACACAGGCAAAGAGAAAACCCTTTATTCTAATTTCAGTTAATTATTGAAACTGATTAGAACATTACCTATACGCAAAATTTCGTTTGAACTTGAAAATATTGATTTTCTTAAACACTAACCTACTTCATTTCCAGGTACCGACTTGCGACCCATATACCCAAAATATTTCAGGAAACTAAAGCTTTGTTGTACATTTTAAAAATTCAGTACTGTTATTCAGAGATGTATTCAGAGATATATTCTGAGTTTATTTTTACTTGATTTTTTTTCACGTAACTTTTCTCATTTACCATAAGAGACCTAAGTTGGCTGGACTAGTGAGTTGTACGTAACTGCCGGGAGTTCCTGTTCCATTATCTGTCCAAAAGGTGTTGTCTTTAGATTCTGAATACAGTATTACTTATTTCTTTTTTTTTTGTAATGTCTTCCTAGCACAAGTTTATGATTATTTAGTAGTGTAAAAGATATAGGATAATATGTGTGTAAAACCATCATTGGTTCATTATCAGCGTGAAAACCAAGGTCGCAAACAATTTGTCGTATCAGAACGAACTCACGCCCAGTCTTCAATGTAAATCTAAAGCCGCGATTAAGTGTTTTGAAAGTAAACGTAACACATCAGGTGAGTTACAGTATTTTGTGTTAGCTATTAGCGGGAGCGTGAACTTACCATTTCCCACGAATCTGTAGCGATAAACAGCACAAACTACAAAAACTAGAAAAAGAAACATTGCCGTTAACATCTTTTTCACTATCGCTAAATGAGCTTATTAGCTCATTTTACGACGCTTGGCAATGTTTTACGAAGATCGGCCAAGGTGTGTGTGTGTGTGTGTGTGTGTGTGTGTGTGTGTGTGTGTGTGTGTGTGTGTATGTGTGTGTGTGGGTGTACGTGTGCGTGGGCGTGCACCTATGTGTGTACTAAATTCTACTTTCATCTTTCAATCTACACATACATATATACGTGTAGAAGATTATGCAATCGACGTTTTTTCACTATCATTAAATCGGCGTATTAGCTCATTTTACGCCGTTTGTCAAAGTTTCGTCACAATCAACCTGTGCGTGCTTGTACGTACGTGTGTAAGTGTGTGTGTGTGTGTGTGTGTGTGTGTGTGTGTGTGTGTGAACGTAAATGTAAGTGTAAGTTGTAAGTGTAAGTGTAAGTGTAAGTGTAAGTGTAAGTGTAAGTGTAAGTGTAAGTGTAATCGTAAGAATAAGTGTAAGTGTAAGTGTAAGTGTAAGTGTAAGTGTAAGTGTAAGTGTAAGTGTAAGTGTAAGTGTAAGTGTAAGTGTAAGTGTAAGTGTAAGTGTAAGTGTAAGTGTAAGTGTAAGTGTAAGTGTAAGTGTAAGTGTAAGTGTAAGTGTAAGTGTAAGTGTAAGTGTAAGTGTAAGTGTAAGTGTAAGTGTAAGTGTAAGTGTAGTGTAGTGTAGGTGTAGGTGTAGGTGTAGGTGTAGGTGTAGGTGTAGGTGTAGGTGTGTGTAGGTGTAGGTGTAGGGTGTAGGTGTAGGTGTGGTGTGGGTGTAGGTGTAGGTGTAGGTGTAGGTGTAGTGTGGGTGTAGGTGTAGGTGTAGGTGTGTAGGGTGTAGGTGTAGGTGTAGGTGTAGGTGTAGGTGTAGGTGTAGTGTAGTGTAGTGTAAGTGTAAGGTGTGTAAGTGTAAGAGTGTAGGAAGTGTAAGTGTAAGTGTAAGGTGTAAGTGTAAGTGTAAGGTGTAAGTGTGTAAGTGTAAGTGTAAGTGTAAGTTGTAAGTGTAAGTGAAGTGTAGTGTAAGTGTAAGTGTAGTAAGTGTAAGTGTAAGTGTAGTGTAGTGTAAGTGTAAGTGTAAGTGTAAGTGTAAGTGTAAGTGTAAGTGTAGGGTGTAGTGTAAGTGTAAGTGTAAGTGTAAGTGTAAGTGTAAGTGTAAGTGTAAGTGTAAGTGTAAGTGTAGTAAGTGTAAGTGTAAGGTAAGGTAAGTGTAAGTGTAAGTGTAAGTGTAAGTGTAAGTGTAAGTGTAAGTGTAAGTGTAAGTGTAAGTGTAGTGTGTGTAAGTGTAGTAGTAAGTGTAAGTGTAAGTGTAAGTGTAAGTGTAAGTGTAAGTGTAAGTGTAAGTGTAAGTGTAAGTGTAAGTGTAGGTGTAAGTGTAAATGTAAGTGTAAGTGTAAGTGTAAGTGTAGGCGTATGTGTGTGTACATGCGTACGTGCGTGCGTGCGTGCGTGCATGCGTGAGTGCCTGTGTGCGTAAATGCTTGCGTGCGTGCGGGCGTGGGTGCATGGGTATGTGGGTGCATGGGTGCGTGCGTGTGTGTACGTGCGTGTGTGTCTACGTGTGTGCGCGAGTCTGTGTGTGTTTTATGCATATGATGCGTGCGTGATATAAAAATACCGACGGAGAGATCTTAAGCACATAGATTAATTGTGTTATGTAATTTTTTTAGACGACGCATAATTTTATGGCAAAAGACTCCTAATGTGGAATTTATGTGTTTGTTCAATTTCTTTTAATATATAAATAACAAAAAACTTTAGAGGAAAATATGACATATTTTTTTAAATTATTTGATTTTACATAACTTTTCTGTATAAAGTTTCTTAATACAACACCCAATGCGCATTATCGATATTTTTATAGTAGCATGACGGTTTTAACGTCCACCTGACAGGTTATTTTTGTTGTTCTTACAACGTTGCTATTTTCGATGTGAACGTATTATAAAAGAGGTTGCATAATTGTGCTAAAAAATTACTATCATTAAAATTAGTGTGTTGTCACACACAGACACACACACACACGCATACGCACACACGCGCGCCCCCACGCACGAACGCACCCCCGCACGCACGCACCCACCCACCCACCCACCCACTCACCCATCAACCTACCCACCCCTCCACACAAACACACACACACACAAGCACACACACACGCACACACACACACTCAGACTCACACTCACACACTTACACACTCACGCACTCACACACTCACACACTCACACACTAACACACACGCACGCACGCACGCACACACACACGCACGCTCGCACGCACACGCACACACGCACACACACACACACATACACACACACACGAGCGCGCACACACACAGACAGACACGCACGCAGACATCCTGACATAATGGCCGATCTTGGCGAAACTTGACCAAAAGTTGTAAAATAAGCTAAAGTCGATTTTGCGATAGTGAAAAAAATGTTGATTGCATAACCTTCTATATCTACATATGTGTATGTGAGTGCGAAGGTAAAAACGGACATTCCGTCTCCTACCCTCGGAAATGTATCACCCCATAGATGTTTTGTAATAGTTAACTTTATTGGGTCTTGAGTTTTCGGCGGATATGCTTACCTACTTAAATAAAAAATAAAAACCACTGTAGACCAGGTACCTTCACAAAAACGCACATTAATCATATAATTACAGAATTCATTTGGTTTTATACGCGGAAAGACGCTAAAAAATGTTTTTGATTCATTTTAATTTGTGTAGCGAACAGTATAAAAATAGGTAACCGTATTCTATTTACCTTATGAGAATATGTGCAACAATCGTGGGAGTTAAATAAATTACAAGTTTAATTGTGAAATATTAGTGAATTAGATACAACACATAGAGCAAATAAATTACATGCCGTAATAGTGAAAATAATTAAATTGTCGTATGTACTTTTAATAGTTACAAAAAAAAATCAATTTTAAATATTTGCAATAATGATCAGTTTTATTTCCAAAACTTCAAGGTGGCCACTTCTAATGTTCAATGTAAATATTTATTTAACATCATCTCGTATCATTGTTATCTGTCGAATTGTGTGAAAAAATTAATCATGTATCAGTATTCCAATGACGAGATGATTGATGTGCTTTTTATTTATTGACTGGCTGATTGAAATTCAGCAGAAGCTCGGCGCCTGACGGTAAACGTTGTCCTAACCGTAATGTTCCTGATAGAAGACATTTCGAAAACATTCATAGACGTCTGCGTGAAACAGGCAAATTGAATCGAAACGGAGGATCAAAGAGACCAAACACAAGACGAACGCCAGAGCTAGAAGAGAATGTGCTGAACAGGATTGAGGAAAATCCACGAACCTCTACCAGAAGAGTTTCAGATGCTTTACACGTGAGTAATGGAACTACTTGGCACATTCTTAGAGAAAATTTGTTGTACCCATATAACATCCAACGCGTTCAAGAACTGCTTCCTGCTGATTATTCACTTCCTGTTGTATGCTGCCAATGGCTTTGATTCTTTTTACCGACGATTCGAGTTTTTCTCGAAATGCTGTAAGAAATTTTCACAACCATGTCTGGGCTGATGAAAATTCACATCAGATGAGTCAACTTCGTTTCCAAAATCAATTCTCGTTAAACGTTTTGGTTGAAATTGTGGGTGACTACCTGATTGGTCCAGTATTTCTAACAGGAAGGCTGACCGGAGAGGTATATCGTAACTTTTCGCAAAATACGCTTCCTGATATTCTTGAAGATGTACCATTAGCAATACGACAACGAATGTGGTCTCTGCATGATAGTGTACTACCGCATTTTAGTAGGGTGGCCCGAGAGTTTTTAATAGCAACATACGGAATTATGGCCTGCACGATCGCCGGACCTAAACCCGTTGGGTTTTTTTCCTATGGGGCCATCTGACGTCGTTGGTGTACGCAACAACTATTGAAATTGAGGAAGATTTAAGAAATCGCATCACCGCTGAGTGTAACATAATACGAAACGACCTTGGTATTTTTGAAAGAGTTCGGCAATGGATGAGACCAAGATTGGGCTCCGGCATTCGAGCTGAAGGTGGTCACTTTGAACAGTTTTTGTAATGTTTGGAAACAAAACACTGGTCATTCTTGCAAATATTTAAATTTGTTTTTTTCTGTGAACTAGTAAAAGTACTTACGACAATCTAATGCTTTCACTATTACTGTATGTAATTTATTGACTTGTATGCGCTGTATTTAGTTTACTAATATTTTACAATCAAACTTGTAATTTATTTAAGTCCCACGATTGTTGCACATATTCTCATAAAGTAAGTAGAAAATCTTTGCCTATTTTTATACTGTTCGCTACACACACTAAAATGAATCAAAAACATTTTTTAGCGTTTTTCCGCGTAAGCAACAAAATGAATTCTTTAATTAAATGAATAATGCGCGTTTTTGTGAAGGTACTCGCATTAGATTGGTTTTTATTTAGGAAAAATGCGGAAGCATGGTCCTCTGAAAACTCAAGAGCCAACCAAAAAAGGCTAATTCTCACAATATCTACGGCGTGATACATTTTTGAGAATAGGAGACAGAATATCCATTTTTTTATATCACAGTTTCGCATTTATCTCGAAATCTATGCATTTCTCGGAAAAAATAAAGTTTCTAAATCGAGTGAGGAACCTACATCCTTGATCGCTGATGATTAATGGCGTAGCCAAACAACATTTGGGGGCAGAAAGTGATCTGGATCCCCCAAAATGTATCACCCTGTAGATATTCACTATCGGTAATATAATCAAAATATTGATCTCCTGAACAGTAATAAGCGTTCTAAATGTCAAATCAATATCTTAAAAATTGTAAGAGTAATTTAAGAAAAACAAGAAAAATAATAAAACTTCAACACCCCGTATCTTCTAAACAAAGTTTCCAGAGCCACATTTATAAGAAAATTATTTCTTATATATATATATATATATATATATATATATATATATATATATATATATATATATATATATATTGTGTGTGTGTGTGTGTGTGGTGTGTGTGTGGTGTGGTGTGTGTGTGTGTGTGCGTGTGTGTGTGTGTATGTGTATGTGTGTGTGCATATACATATATGCATATCGGCATATATTTTTCTTATTTACACTCATCACAGTTTACTACTTGTAAAAGTTATACTCAATAAAAATATTCATAGTTGTTTTGCATCTAAAACTATTATCGTTAAAAAAGTAATATTGAAAAAATATGTTATCAAATATACCATAAAGAAAAATTTGAATATCAAAGACCTAATTTGAATGAAATATCCAATCCAAAGTCAAAGTTATCTTTTCTGTATGTATATGTTATGAATTGAACTTCAAGGATATTTATTTATTTCAGGACGACCTGACCAAGTCCACAATTGCTCGGTATCAAATATTTCAATGACATCGTTCTCAGTCAAGTGTTCAGAGGGATTTAATGGAGGGCTCCCGCAATCTTTTCTGCTAGAAGTAAGTAAAATTTTCAATACGTACATATATAATTGATTTTTGTCTTAAAAGAGATATACCAGTAAAACGTGGCTGAAATCTAATAGCGTAATAAAAAATGTAATTAAAAGTGATAAAGCTTTCGTAAGCTCCAATTACGTGGAACTGGCAACAGGAAAAAGGATATTTGACGTCCAATTACATGCCACAGCCTTCGAATTGACTTTATTAAGGTTGCGAGACAAAATATCAAAGGTGGTTTTTACTACCTGTAATCAGCATTCCATATTACGACAAATTGCAAATATGATGTGGAAATGTGAAATTAAAGCTTAATCACTATGTATACGGTAAAATTTATGGATAGAGAATTAAATCATATTCGTTGGCTCTTGCTTTAGTAATTTATTTTTAATTGAACAAATCTACAATTTAAACAATGATTCTTTCAAATTAAAATGAATTTAAAGAATACTAAAGCATTACAATTTAGTATAATTCTTAATTGAATTGTGTAATTTAAGCGCTAATGAAACAACCGCCTCACAATTTGTGCAATAGTAGTGAAACGATGTAATGTCATTTTCACTGTTAAAATAACGCTTTTTAATCATTCAGGTACGGGAGAGTCAAAGTCAAGAAGTAAAAAGTAATCTTTCATCTCCAGTTGCTCGATTTTCTGTAACAGGACTTGATCCAGGAGCGCATTATCAAGCTGGCTTGTATTCATTCAACACTAAGGGACGAAGTGAACCCGTTGTTCTCCAAGCCGCAACTCTCAGACTTCCGGAAAAACAACTTACCGCTGAAAAAGGTATTTAAAGAAGCTTAGACGCATATTAAAATGTTATTGACGCATTTTTCAGATAATACACGGAGCGCTTTTCGTTTTACGCCTATGACGAGTGTACTCATAGGTGTAATATCCGCTCTTCTCATTGTTGCCTTAGTCATTATTTTGGTATTACGACTTCAATGTACTCACAATGAAGGTAGAAGAAAAAGACAAAAAACTGTTGCTGCCGTTTCGGGAAATATAGAACATCGAGGTTCGACAAGTGGAATAGCAATTACTGATAAATCAGGTAAATAGTGTATATTGTAAGCATTCATTAAAATGAAATTATTTTAATAATCAAATTATTGGATTAAATGTATTAAGTTGTATGTTTTTGGACTCTTTGTGTCACTTTCATTAAATTTTATCAGGAGATCAAAGCGTATATCGTCCTTTGATTTAAAGATAAACAAAATTTTAGATTAATGTAAAATATGCAATAAAATGCTGGATACAGAATGTAAAATGTATTGATTATGTTTTGCTCTCTTTGATTTTAATTTTATAAGACAAAACAAATCATATTAAATGCTATATTATTTACTTTTAAAAATGATTTTAATCAAATTTGGTTAATAAATAAAATAAATTTAGGAAGGAAGTACAAAATTTTTTTATAAATATTTGTAAAAGTACTCGATATAAATGAATAAATTATAGGGGTGAAAACTTAACACAAGACATCTTGCATTATTATCATCAACTTGTCGTTGTGAATAATGGTCAATTAATTACATTGTCCACACCATACGTAGATAAAAACTAACAAGTAGATTCATAATTATATTTCTCGTATTTATGTGTCGTTTTCTCCATTGTTATTATTACTTTCCTTATTCAGATATTCTTAATTTTCTCTTTAATATTACGTCTCCCAAACACTTTACTACTTGTTGCTTCTACATATTATGTAATTTAATTTAATTTTTTTATTTATTATTTTTTTTAACGTCCTGTGTTAACGATGGTTAATTTATTATGTATGCCTAAATCGTGCTGTGTTTTTTATTCTGTATTATTCAGTTAACAAAGTTTGTTGTTTACCCAGCCCCATCGCTGGTGGCTTTATCTTCTTTATCTTCCATATTTTGTGGTTGAATCTGTTAATACCTGAGGCTACTATTAAATTAAAAAAGTTAATCACTTCATTTTGAAGACTTATTTTACAAAACTTTACGAATTTTTTTTTCCATAACAATAAGGTATTGCCTAAATAACAAATGTAAAAATATTTTCTTAAAGTATACTCGTGATTATGAGATTATGCGATATGAAAGATGTGCTGTAATTACATAAGGATGCCAAACCGCAACCGTTTTTAATCTAGGAGAGGCGGCACACATGTACTATAGCGCATGAATGAAAAATTTGCACACATTTGTACCTTCAATTTAACTCAATATATTATTTGTTAGTGGGCCAAATTATTATGTTAAGTGTTAAGTAATAAAAATTGGTACACGGATGTATCTTACAAAGACACAACATAGGAAGAATATGCATTTACGTAATTTTTTTTTTTCAAAATGGCGGCCATGTCAATTTTTTAACGTGGAATTACGAAAAAACCGTAGCCCAGATGAAAATTTTACAAGAGACTAAACAATTTCAAAATTAATTTATCTTCGTAATGACACCTTGTTTGTTGAAATCGGTTAAGAAATAAGGAAGATTGTAGTTTTCACGTTCAAACAACAAGTAGGCAGCAGGCTTTGTCCGCACAAGAAAGGACGTGGTCGCCAAATAAATAAATACAATAGCATAAATAATAATAAATAGCATAAATAAATAAATACAACTGTCACTACAACAATCAATTTATTTACAAAGGAAAATAAAATTACCTCTTCAGGCTAAATTTATGTTTTACTAATTAAAAAAACAACTATAAAAACTTTCACAACAAAGTTCGCGGGGACTCAGCTAGATCGCTATTACTGATTTATTTGAAATTTATCTAAGTAAGGTTATTTTTGCATTTAGTATAAACATTCAATAATGTCACTTTATTAAAATTCCGGTATACTGTTATCGAACCTGCTGCATTTTCAATACAATGTCGCAACAATGAAAACATCTGATAATAATTAACGAACACACAGCTGTTAAATGTAAACGAAACAAACGCATTACTACCAGCGACAGTTTCCGTGTTGCCACGTTTTTAAACGCTATTTAGTAATTTATTGTTTCGATACTTATTTAGTGTTGTATACTTACTGTACTACTGGCATTATTTTACATGATGAAACATAGATACTCATTCCAAGAAATGGCAGATATGCATTTAATTTACGACATGGCAAATTGTAACCGTGCAGAAGCTCGGCGAGTATACGCTGAGAGATTTCCTAATCGAGCCCTGCCAAACGAGAAGACTTTTGTTCGTCTTCATGATCGTCTGAGAGAATCTGGGTCGTTCAACCCTGTGATGCAGAACTGTGGGCGGCCTCAAACCACAAGGACGTTGGAAATGGAGGAACGTGTGTTGCAGATCGTCGAGGAAAACCCCCATGTGAGCACAAGGGAAGTTAAGGCTGCAGTGGGGGATATTGACCATGTGTCGGTTTGGCGGATACTGAGGAGCCAACAGCTGTATCCTTATCATGTTCAAAGAGTCCAAGCGCTTTTAGCAGACTACCCTAATAGAAACGTATATTGTATCCGAATCCAGGAAATCTGTACTCGCGATCCTTTATTTCTTTCAAGAGTACTGTTCACTGATGAAGCTGGATTCAACAGACATGGCATACTCAACTACCACTACAATCAGGTTTGGGCGGATGAAAACCCTCACGCAATACTTCAATTAAGGCACCAGCAAAACTTTTAATTAAACGTGTGGGCAGGTATCCATGGTGATGAGTTTATTGGTCCAGTATTTCTGCCTCCTCGATTAAACGGGAACAGTTATCTGCACTTTCTGCACGAGTTGTTTGACTATTTAGAAGACTTGCCGGTTGCTGCAAGGCAAAGCATGTGGTTCATGCATGATGGGGCACCGCCCCATTTCAGTGTAGAGGTACGAAACTATCTAACTGCCCAGTTTGGAAATCAATGGATAGGCCGTGGAGGCCCAGTAGCTTGGCCAGCCAGGTCACCAGACCTGAATCCCATTGACTTTTATCTTTGGGGACATTTAAAATCCCTGGTCTACGCAACTCCGGTTGCCAATGTTGGAGAGCTGAGACAGCGGATTGAGCATGGAATGAGACGAATCGGGGATACGCCAGGACTGTTACAACGAGTTAGGGAATCCATGTTACGTTGACTGCGGCAATGTGTTTTTAGCAACACTTAATATGAGCAATTTGTGGACCAAAATATTTATTGGATTTGCTTTATGAGAATTGTTGTATTTATTTATTTATTTATGCTATTTATTATTATTTATGCTATTGTATTTATTTATTTGGCGACCACGTCGTTTCTTGTGAGGACAAAGCCTGCCGCCTAATTATTGTTTGAATTAGTCGCGCACCGCGATTAACTAGTAACGCGTAACGTGAAAATTAGAATCTTCCTTGTTTCTTAACCGATTTCAACAATCAAGGTGTCATTAGGAAGATAAATTAATTTAGAACTTATTTAGTCTCTTCTAAAATCTTCATGTGGGCTACGGTTTTTTCGTAATTCCACGTTAAAAAATTGACATGGCCGCCATTTTGAAAAAAATTAAATTACGTAAATGAATATTTTTCCTGTTGTTGTGTCTTTGTAAGATACATTCGTGTACCAATTTTTATGAAACTATCTTAAAAACACAGATATAATTTTATTTTTAAAAAATACAAAATGGCGGCTAGCGGCTAAATGAAGCCGAAATCGAAAAAAAGTTATTCTTGATTTTTTGTTCAAAATTATCCATGAAATCCTAAAACGTATAGCCAGCCCAACCTTTTTGTAACAACCTGTATATATATATATATATATATATATATATATATATATATATATATATATATATATGAGTGTAAACCATTTGAAATGGGAACACCCCTGACAAATGCACATTTATTAACCGATTTTGAAAATTTTTTTTGCCATATTAAGTATCAAAAACTGTATCATGGCACAGATTTTCATAAGTTATTTTTCGTTTTCAAGGCACTCTATGTCTTTTTTTCCTTCAAAAATGGCAAAAGTTTATTGGGAAATTTCTTTTTTCGAAATTTGACTAAAGTTCTTTTCACAATAAATCGTTGACTTTCATTTATTTCATTTATTTCATTTATTTTATCTTATTAATGCCATTATGTAGACAACAGCTTGCCGATATCGTAGGAAAGTATAAAGCTACGGTACAGGGTGGAACTACTGAAAACAGGTAATATTGAAACTCGTATGATATGTTTATACTAATTTAATCAGTCAAACCAAAAAAAAACGTAAATAATATAAAAACCATTTTTCGTAAAAAATACTATAGACCACTAGATGCATAATCCTTAAGAATAAAAACTTCCAAGATTTCATAAAAAAATATTCATTATAAACAAACTTATTACAACACTACATTCGGAAACGAAATTTTTCAATCTATTTCTTACGTAGGTTATGGACAAATTAAAAAGCCGGCAACAAGGCAAATACAAAGCAGAAGATCACCGTAGTTGTATGGTAAAAATTCCAAGTGACTTTTTTTTGTCCGGTCTAACTTCTGAAAATATGGTAATATAATATAATTTATTAACGAACTGAATAGTACCCCGTCTACCTCTTCTTTTACAAAAGTAATAAAGTGTTGGGGACATGACGAAAAAAGTTAGTTGACCTAACACTATAAATTAAATCACATTGCTATGAGCGTTAAAAACCAAATTCGAATACCTACTAAATCTCGATATATCCGGACCTATCACGCGCTGTTTGACAAATGCGTAGTTAGGTATAAAAATCTAAAATCTGCAGTATAATAGGAAAAAAACATAAACAAAACTACTGTAACCTAACAGAATTAGATTAGATACACAAAACTACCGTAGTCTTACATAAAAAAAATTGCATGAGCAGGGAATCGAATCTGTCTCAACCCCGTGTCAGGGGAGTAGTAATACCACTTGTCCAACCGTGCTTTTCCAGTTTGACGTTGAAACTGTTATTTAAACCATTTAAAAACTATACATTCAATGCTATTTCCTATTGGTCCGCATATATCGAGAATTAGCTGTAAATCAATTTTGTGGTCGCTGCCTTAAGTTCAATTTTAAATTGTGATATTTTTCCGTATTAAATACGATTAAAGGATAGTTATGATTCTTTATGAATAGAAAATATTATTAGCAACAAAGTTATAACAATAGTTACTTTCGAAGTGCACTGTTTTTTACGTAATAAATTTTAAGTATGCTGTGTAAAAGACAGAATGACAGTTGGTTAATTTTTCTGAATACTCGAATGTTTGCAAACTAAATGTGAAAATTACTACATAATCAATTTAAACTAAGTACAAATAAGAAGTTTTATGTAATGGCTGTACAGTTAACATTACAAGAAAAAACTAACATCGTGAGTTTTCTTGGAGACAATGATAGAGGCGAACGAGAGGTATGTATAATATTCAGTAACAGACATCCAAACCACCCTCCTATTATCTGTAGAACTGTGCACAGAATAAATCGAATTCTTAATGAAACCGGTGCTGTATCCAAACATATTTTAAAAAACAGTGAAAGAGAAAAGATTGGGAACAATCAGATTACTTTGGATTATTATAGGAATAACCCAAATGCAAGTTTAAGAGTGGGTAGCATAGATTTACATTTACCAAGAGAAATCATACGGAGATGCCTTAAAAAAATAAAATGAAACCATTTAAACCAAAATTCTTACATGCACTGGAAGAAGGATATGAAGAAAAACGTCTAGAATTTAGTCTTTGGGCACAAGGAGAATACCTGAATAACAGTAGTTTTTAAAAGTGCATTTTATTTATCGATTAAGCAACTTTCACTACCAACGGTGTTGTTTCATCGCAAAATAGTCCATTTTGGGCCTCCTAAAACCCAAATTGGGTTATCAATTGCAAAAACAATGTTCCGCAAAAGTCAGTGTGTGGTGCGGAATATTGAATGAAAGAATTATGTGCCCATTCTTTTTCGACGGCAATCTAAACGCGTTAAATTTCTTAGAATTTTTAAGAACCGACTTATGGATGCTATTGATGACCTTTCGGTTGCAGAGAGAGTGAATCTGCATTTTCAACTAGACTCACAATGCCAAAATTATTAAACAATGGTTAAATGGTCATTTTCCTCGGACCTGGATAGGTTGAAGTAGTGAATTAATCGAATGGCTACCCAGATCCTTTGTTCAAAAACTATACAAAAATCGCCCCAAAAGAGAAATTACACCTGAGCATGTAAGAAAAGCTATACATAAAATTCGAAAGCAGTATGACACATGTATTGAAGTGAATGGAGGCTTGGTGGAGGGAGCAAAATTTAAAAACTGTTTTTGATTTTTTCTGAATTTGTATTGTTATGTAGGTACTAAATGATTGTGCTACTTTTAAAATATGTGTTTCTGTTGATTTCAAGAAATTTAATTGCATTTCGATAATAAATTAACTTAAACATCATTTAACCATAGTTTCATGAGTTATAACTCTACACCGGACAAAAAAATTAACTTGGGATCGTCTACTTTGTATTTGTCTTCTTGCCAGATTTTTTATTTTTCCACAATCTACGTAAAAAATAGATTGAAAAATTTCGTTTCCAAAAGTAATGTTCTTATAAGTTTGTTCTTAATGAATATTTTTTTATGAAATTTTGTCAGTTTTTATTCTTAAGGATTATGTATCCAGTGGTGTAGTCAAATTTCGGAACAAAAATGCCTAAAACCCTTTGCCATTTTTGACAAGAAAGAAAAGACCTAGAGTGCCTTGAAAACGAAAAATAAATTATGAAAATTTGTGCCATAATCAGTTTTTGATCTTTAATATGACAAAAAATTTTCTTTCAAGGTCGGTTGAAAAATGTGCATTTTACAGGGGTGCTCCCATTTCAAATGAGTCACACTGTATGTACGAGTATATACGTATATCGTAGCAGCTTCTTACCAAAAATAAAAATGCCGAAGCATATGTCCGCCGATTTTGAACAGATTGTTGTAGTAGTAAAAGCTTTCATCAAAGCGGAAAAAATTGCGCAAAACGCAATTATTCATAATCAAGTGACAAAGGGTACTGAGGAATGCTTGGTGATTAGTGAAAGAAGTGTTGTAAGGGTATCAATTGAAGACGGAGCAAGTTGTAGAGGTACAGTGTTAGGGGCCAAGCAGTGGTAAACCGAAAGTAGATATCGATGCTTTTCTAAAGGGCGTTATGCGAAGACAAATGTTAAATTTTTGATATGAAAAAAAGGTTTCTAACCATAGTCGAGTTGCATCAAAGATTGGCAGACGAGTATCCGTATTTTCCACAAGTATGTACCACCACATTAAAAAGATGGGTGAACATATGAATTTTACTTCTAAAAAATTAGAAAGCAGTCCAATCTTGATGGAAGCTCTACAATAGCTGCTAAAAGAGCGGAATATTTATATTCGATTAAAAGGTACTGAGAAACGGGATGCTATTTTTCTTTACTGACGAAACATGGAGCGATGCAAACCAATCAAGAAGGAATTTCTTAAACCCCACAAAACCGCGTGGGTTTTGATCAATACCGAGAGACAATTCTGAAAATAAACGGATTCAGAAGGGAAATCAAGCGACCTTCTGGATCTGGGCTAAAAGTTATTATATTGAATAGCAACGAAAATGGCTTTTTACCATGTTGTACCAAATGCTTCCGTGCCGTGCTAGATCATCAAGCACCATACCACACAATGATTGATCCACATTTTGGAAATCCAACAACCGCCTGAAGAAACAAAATATAATTGAACTAATTAGTGTTTTAGTTATTAATTCATAAAGATTGGTCTTGTACGAGGAGTGGTGAAAAATGGTGTACTTAGTACATGTGACAAAAGTATCAAATTACGTTCACATACACAAAAATAAATATCGATTATGATGTAAGTAGTTTTATTAAAATCGGCCTAATAGTTTTCGAAATAAAAACGTTTAAAGTCAGGTGACTAAACTTTTTCCTTTGATAGTAGTCAAGTTAGGTTTTCTGTTAAGTGTATAGAAGGGTCTGCTGTTGAAAAGCATTCTTTGGAATGAAATAAAAGGGCCCTCATCTAAAGGTGCGCCAATTTCTTGTTGCTAATATTTTCAACTGACGCAATCACTTATCACTTACTCGTAAGTTTAGATAATCTCGGTCAAAGAACTTGTACGAAATCAAAACCTACAAAATAACACTTGCTAAATTAAACTTGGTATATAACAAAGTTATTGCAAGAGACCAGGCTAATCGCTGTTTTCAATTATTAATAATAATTACAAAGTAATAATAATTAATTATTACTAATAATTAGACGAAACTAGTCAAAACTTTTTAGGTTTTAATTTCATACAAAAAATTTTGTTCCCAACACGTGCGCTGTCACATTTTTGGTGCTGGGCCATATATTTTATCGCTCGGCTACGCCTCGGATAAAAAAGAACGGCCTCGCACCAAGAAATGTGTAAACAGCGAACTAGTTACGAAAATAACTTTTTGCACGATTTAACTTTTTCGTTTATTTACCATATCTGTTTCCAAGACAGTAGGATATGTTTACTGGTTGCTACACCCAACTCGTCGGTAAGTATTTACTTACCGACGTCTTTTACTTACCAACGCACAATTATATATAGGTACTATACTTCACAACAATAAAAAAAAGAATTGGACATTTCTATTTAAAACGTCACTTTTGACTTTTCGTTTATTTAGTAGATATTAAATAATTTCAATTGTGGTAAATTTAATACAATCGTGCAAAAAATAGTATGAGCATCACGAACATTAAGGGTTGTACCGGTCTCCGGCCAAACATGGCCGTGGACCGGTAAACGTCTCTTACTGTTCTTAATACTCAATATACTAATTTGTAATCGTTACTTTAAATACATAAACAAAAAATTGGTATATAAATTTTTTCGTTTGTGTATTTAATTTTACATTTGTGGACAAATATTTTTTCTAATTTTATGTAAACGGTTATAAAAAAATTTGGTCGCTGTTAGATTAAAGACAGCAAAGGAGGAGGCCACTTGCTTTATTCCCTCCCCAAAGGGGAAGACCAGCTGCTTGAGCTTTCCAATCTCCTTCAGTCACAATCATGGATTCGTAACATAAATACGTTAAATATGTACGCATGGTGTGATTAAAGATAGATGTGGTTAGGAGAGGATCAGAAAGAGAGGGTTCTGAGGAGGAAGATACTACCCCTGCATTCGCCTAAATAGGTGAAGTTATAAATATGTGGTGATGGTAATCGTATAAAAAGTGTTTTAATAATATAATAAAGAAATAAGTGTAAAAATGTTCTCCGAACAAATCGTTAAACTAACTGGAGATACAAAACATTCACCAAAAATAATGCCTTTGTCCCAGTCGGTAAATTAAAGTAGGGTGGTTCATTCTTTTGATTTGCTTAATTACCACAATTTCTGCTCGATTACTTCCACTGAACATCAATATAATAACTGCCATGTAACACTAATAAAAAGATCTCGGACGCCAAGTTATTTTTTAATTATGCTCGGAATAACTAAACCGAGGTTGTTTACAATAAAAATTCTACCAAAATGTAAAAAAATAAAAAATATACAAACTATGTTTACTAACAGTTAAAATGATAGGGTTAAATAAAATATATCTTAAAACTAGTTATAGCCTTAAATTACTAATTAATTGTTATAAATATAAATACCTGTACAAAATATAATAAATCTTCTTGAGAACCGCTGGTATTATAAAAAATAAATGCGGAAATGCAAACCAAGGTGATGTAATTCTTGTTTTAATGTTGCACAATATCTCGAAATAATATTTTACGTTGTAAACTACACCCAAAATGGAATTTTCCTTCTTATAAATTTATCTTCATGAAATTAAATAATCTGTTTATTGCATTTTCTTGAAATTTTGAATGCAAATATTGCAATCATGGAATGAAAGCGTACGTAAAAATAGAATTAAACGTGTAATTAAAATGTAATTAAAGTAGAAAAGTAAAAGTAAAAAAAATCAAAGTGCCTGCAAAGAGCAAATGTTTTAATTTTTAATATAATGTGTTAAGTATATCTTACCATTAAATCAATTGCACTTTTCACAAAATTTAGGTGGAAACCCAAAAATATGGATTCCTGCATCTAACAGCGTACCACAAGAAGTGAACAAAATTGATGCTACGAATATCTGGTGATATAGCCGTGTGCCAAAATTTTTGCAAACAATTAAGTCAACGATGACGCGTTGCGCGAAAATATTGAGCAGAAAAAGAATAATTTAAAGAAACCTTTAAGAATTTTTCTTATATTTACAACTAAATGAACGAAGAACCTACATTACGGTATATTTTAATACAACTCAAAATGGGTTGTTACAAAGTGACCATGTCCCCTGAAAAATCCTCATACATGGTGGACGGTAACGGGAATCGAACCCATTACCTCACGAATGCTAAGTAGACCGTGTTACCACAGCCCCACTAACTCGGTGCTGTCACATTATTGATGTCCGTATTCATATTTTATTCCTCGGTTAACGGGTTAATCGGGTTAATATGGAAGGCCTAGCATCATTAACCGTGTAACCAGCGCACTAGCGAAAATAACTATTTTTGGTCTCATTTTTCTCACAAATGAACAATTGTTATGGCCTCGGCAACAAACGGTAACAAATAAAAGAAATAATTCTTTTATACTTATTTAAACAAAATCGCTTTGGCCAAAATTGTGAATTTTTAACTATCAACAAATTACAATAACTACGCCATTTTTGGTCGAAACTGCATGGCATTAGTGTCATTCGAAAGCTGGTTAAAAAACACAAATTTAAGTAAAAAAAGGTTCTGTTTCCGTAGCGAACCCAGATTGAAAATTGATTAAACAGAGGTCTTATAAGTGAATGATACACGTCTATTCAAGAGTGACGCGAAAAAGCTAAGCAGCACGGTAGCAGATCGAGCTCAAAAAAAAAAGAAACCAAACGCGATAGTTCAAATCGGCTCGCACAAAAAATGATATTTCTTGGGCTGTAATCAAAAACATATATTTTTAAATCTGGGGTGCACTAAAAAGAGTTTAATAAACTAATATTGCAAAATAAGACAGCATGCATTTTTTTTCATGTTTACATGATAATGATATATACATTCTAACCGTTTATCATTTAGTTTTATAGTAAAAAAATTACTTTTGCATTATTTAGTTGTTGTTGTTTCCAAAGTTTTTTTTTTTTGCGAAGTGAATCTAGTAATGCATGTTTATCTTTCTGTTGTAAAATCTAACAATGCATATTAATTAAAAAGCATTAATCGAATGTCAAAAGTCGAAGAACCTTGGTTTTATTAAAGACGAAATTTGCCTTGTAGCGGCATGCAGTATGCAAATTTGTTATGTACTAAAAACAAAACAAAAGGCAGAGTAGAGAAGGTATAATTTTGTTCCATTTGTATATTAATTAATCTTATTTACATACCAATAAGTGATCGAATTAAAAGTATACTTATTTTCGGTCAATTAGATTAATATATCAAAATTGAAGTTATCCTACGATAAAAAACGTAGAATATTATTTTACTATGATATGATCTTTTTTGTTGTTTATTCATGTATAAATTATAAGCAGTTGTCAAAAAAAATGGAAACTGAAGGAAGACCTAGATCTCCAAAAGCTAAGAGGTTGTCAATCCTAAAAGGAAAAAGTGGTTACAAGTGGAGCTCAGAACTACACCAAAACCGCGCAAGACATCAGAGACGTAATTTGGTTACCCATTTGCCAGATGCTAAACTGCCGCAAAAAATATATCTATGCCTCTCGAGGCGTGGAATTTATTCTTTAGTGGTGAAATATTAAATTTAGTTCTCACCCAAACGAAGCAATTTTTTCGACGTAGCAATACTTTGCCCAATAGACAATATTACCAAAAATCAATAGATATTTTAGATATAAAAGCTCTTGTTGGATTGCTGTATTTATGCGGAGTTCAAAAATCTGTGCAATTATCTCTTAGAGAGTTATGATAAAAAAAATTTGCTATATCACTATTTAGAGTTAGAGCAACAATGTCACTGAATTTCTGACTTTTTAACCCCCTGCTTGAGATTCGACGACAAGTTTCCAGGGTAGACAGGAAGGAGGCCTACAAATTTGCACCAATTTGTCAAATTTGGGAACTTTTTATTTCAAACTGTCAAACACTGTATACACCTCACGAATACTGCACCATTGATGAACATTTAATGGATTACAGACGAAATTACCCGTTTCGAATTTATCTGGTCTCCAATCCCGATAACCATGTTGGAAACAGTCAAAAAAATAAAAACGAGATTCCGCCTTCGTTTTTAGTTGGTAAAGGCCCAAGCGTCTGGAAATTCGCTTTTGGTGAAAATAAAACATTGTTGTCATTTACGCCCAAAAAATAAGGTGGTTTTGCTGTCCACAAATCATTATTCAGATGCGATAGATAAAAAATAGGAAAGCCAAAAATTGTACTGGATCTAACGACACAAAGGGTAGAACTGACACGTATGACAAATTATGTCATACATACACGACTGCTCGTTCAACAAAACGATGGCCAATGAGAGTTTTTGTGGAATGTTAGATCATAGCACTACAAATGCCATGGTGCTGTTTATTCTGGCTAACCAAATAAGAAGATGAAAAGAAGGCATTTTTTAAACAATTTAGCCTTTAATCTCATTGAGCCAGTTCTCATAAGAGGGTTGGAATCAACTACACTAAGAACAGATACAAGAGAAATTATCACAGTCATATTAGGCGTTGAAGAAAATCAAGTTCCTGTGCCAGTTTTGGATAAATATCCTCGATACAGTTTTTGTGTAAGAAATAAAGACCGATGCGAAAATTTCCATCTTCCCATGCGCGAGAAACGGGGCAATGTGTGCATTCAGTGTGCTCGTTCCTAAACCAGCTTAGAACATACAATCTTTATTGGCTCAGCTAAGACTAAGAGTGTATATATTTATTTAGATTTAGTTTAATATTTTTAACAGCAATGCAAAGTTTGTACTACAAATTTTCTTTTACTTTTTGAGATGATAAGGCCATTAAATAGTATGATAAATAATCAGTTTATTCAATTTGAAATGTTCATTCATAAGATGGATTAGTACCGTCCAGAAAGTACTATTATAAAATATAGTTTTGCTAGTTTAAGTAATATGGATAAATAAGCTTGAGGTGGCCCCAGTGTGTGGTCCATGTAAGAAAAAATAAGTGTGGGAACGGAGGGTTAATAAGAAAGAAGTAAGTTAATTAAACCACAAAAAAGATAGTTGTTATAAATTAGTTGGTTTTAGAATGCAATACACACCGCCCGAAATTGCCGTTGAAACGAATGAAGCAGTATCGTGCCTCGGACCGTTGCTGAAATCCGGTAAAAAATATTTTGATGCTTATCAACACTTTATTTAATGCTGTAATGAAAAGAATGTGAAGGTTATTTGAAAAATGTACATCTTACGCATTTTAATCAGATGCAAGAAGATAAGAAATGGGAATCTTCGACAATCTGGTCCCGTTATTCCATGATCAAAATCGAATTAATTATTAAGCATGGAATATAGGTCAATATTTAAAGTTACGATGTTTTCTGAAATAGACAAATGAATGATATTCTGCAAAAAAGTCAAGAATATTTACTAAAGAACAGTTAGAAGATTTTTTAATGGAAGCGCCAGATCAAATATATTTATGAATAAAGGTAAATTTAAATCGGTTTTAATTTAGTGCCCTCCCAATGATTTATTCAGATTGTTTTATTAATCGGAGTAACCGGCGCATGTAGATGCGACGCGATGATGAAGATAAATATAGATGACATTGAAGATATGGGAAATGTAATCCTAATAAAAACTTCCGATATCAAAACGTTAAAAGTGCGGTCGTTTACAAACTTGGGAGAAATGTTCATCAAAATTTACCACAAGTGCGCTTCATTAAGGCCGACATGTGCAAAAGAGAATTTTTTTTTTGAAATATCAAAATGGGAAGTGCTATAAAATGTTATCAGTGCTGTACCTACCCGGAAAAGTCGCCAAATTTCTAAAACTAAGCAGTGCTTAAGGGTCACTGTTGAAGGAGTACTTCTGCTATATTACTGATCGATGGTGGATGAAGTATGTACTCGTTGAAGCACCACGGGGGTCGACTTCTGTGGAGGAAGGATGCATAGAAGAGTCTATTCGCAACAAAAAAGAGAATTCTGGCCCAATATTAAATTTAAACGAAACTATGGTAACGGAAACAGACGCAGGAAATCTATTAGCATCGTGGTCGCAGATGTCAGCGCCCAAACGACAGTTAAACTATCAATAGATACTAAACTGTCAGTCTACTTCATCGTCACACGGCTTGTACATTTAATATTACATTAATTAATAGGTCCGAAAGCTAATTATAATTTTTTGGATAAATGAAGGCTAAATTGTTTCCATAACAACACTTTTCTTTCCGGAGACGGGTCAAGGAAAAGTAAAATCTGCTCTAGTGAAAATATCAAACTTTGGAGCCTACGATCCAGTTGAACAATGATCTAATATTTTGACGTTTGAAGAAAATTAAATACTACACGATGAACGTTGAGAACGGTTGCCGTACTATTTCCCCCTCTCCTGACACTTTCGAATAGCTGTGCATGTACCCTTCATTTACAAGACCTTTGTTTTAATAATGTTGAAGTTGTAAACTTTAACTTTTGCTAATTATTCTTGTCAATTACGAAGTTACTATAAGTTTTGCTGAAAAAAAAGAGAGCAAGGTTGAAAGGATCCTTGTTGCCAAATCGGTTCGTCTTTGTGAAAATCATGATAAATATATAGATTTTTGCAAAAACCATTGGAACCATCGGGCACATATTTCGCACACTTTTAAGGTGCATTAAGTTAAGTTTGACTAGTTCAATTGAATTATGATTACTAATTAATGAGTTATAAATTTTTTTGAAAAAGAACGTTTTGGTGTTTTTCTTACAGTAACCTTGTTATTTATTAAGCAATTCTAAATTGGCAAATGTCATTTTGTATGTTTTTTGATGTTATACAACTTTTCTGAAGATCTCAATTTGTATAAATTTAAAAGTTCTTAAGTTATAATCGAAAAAGTGTTCTCACGGTATTAATTGTTTATTTAAAACTATTAGCAACAAAAAATCGATGAATCTCTAAATGAGGGACCTTTTCCGTCATTTTCAATTTCGGTTGTTTTTTATGTAACTTGACTGGCCTACATAGAATAATACTAATTATGAGAACTATTTTTTACAGGTTCTCAAGACATCACTATTACCGCATAGTATATTTTTACAGATTATAATTATACTCTTATTCTTGGTTTTATAAAGACTGACTAAGGTCCTTATTTGGTTAAGTAGCGTGATTGGTAATGGTTATATTCGTAATTAATTCTGGTTGAATTTCTGATTTGAACAAGGCATTTCTTATTTTGAGTTTGTATTACAAAAGTGTCGGCATCAATCGCACCAGTCGCCATCAGTAAAAGCAGAAACGTTTTTCACAACACGCTGTACGTGAATCAAAGGTTAACTGTAAAAAATGTTACAATCAGAGCACAAATTTAACTTTAACCACATTATAATTTCGGTACAAAGTTATGTAGATCTGCCAATCCTAAAGCGTACAAGCGTCACTATACAATTTTTTTTTACAATTATTTGCGTATGGCACATTGCTTGTTCGTATTATGCTTTATTTATTCCACTTGTCACATTGCGTATTGCTTATTGTTTATCACAAATTGGGTCGTACGTGTGTAATTATTGAAGTATGTGCGTTCCTTCCATTTTTATGTTTTATAAATTAGTTTGACACTAGTTTCAAATCGCAGTTGAAACGTGCACAGTCTTTAAAAACTGTACATAGATACGTATAAGTAAGGTTGGCAACCAAGTGATTGAGGATTTTGTCGAGAGATGGATTTTACAGTTTCTTTTGTTTCGTTAACGTGTTCAAAGTATCTAACCTATATTTTTTTTCTTATTACTTGGACTTCTACCTTTCATTTAGTAAAAAAAGACGTGCACTTCAGACATATTGTATTGTATTATTTACGAAAAGAGAAGAACGCATCGCAAGCACAAAATAAGTTATGTGCCGTATATGGGAATGAAGCCTTGAAAGGAAGGCAGTGTCAACATTGCTTTGCCAGATTTCATTCTGGTGATTTTTCATTGAAAAATGTTCAACTATCTGGCCGTCCAGATCGTGCTAGCGCAACACGTGATATTGCCGAGAAGCTCAATGTATCGCATACATGCATTGAAAAATAATTGATAAAGCTTGGCTAAGTCAATAAACTCAATCTATGGATGTCTCACCAGTTTAAGGAGGTTCTTTTGGCGCAACGCATTACCATCTGCGCTTCGCATCTGAATGCAACGAAATTGATCCATTTCTGAAAAGACTAATTACTAGATGAAACGTGTATGGTTTATAACAACGTTAATCGGACGAGATCGTTAGTGATGCAAGATGAACCAACCCAGCCGACATCAAAATCAGAGATTCACCAAAAAAAGATTATGCCGTCAGTCTGATGGGATTATAAAGGAATTCTGTTCTTTGAACTTTTACCAAACAACCAAACGATCAATTCAAACATGTACAACAACTCGCCAAACTGAACAATGAAATACATGCAAAGCGG
Source organism: Vesta saturnalis (assembly GCA_036346205.1). Classification (NCBI taxonomy): domain Eukaryota; kingdom Metazoa; phylum Arthropoda; class Insecta; order Coleoptera; family Lampyridae; genus Vesta; species Vesta saturnalis. The sequence continues at coordinate 527,665 of JARFJB010002118.1, forward strand.
CCAAAAGTGGCAAATCGTAAGGGTGTTGTTTTCCACCATGATAATGCCAAGCCCCACATGTCTTTGGGCACTCGCCAAAAATTATTGGATATTGGTTGGGATGTGTTGTCACATCCGCCATATAGCCCTGACCTTGTGCCTTCAGACCAATATTTATTTCGTTCCATGCAGAACTCCTTAAATGATCAAATTTTTTAATGACGCTATTATTATCAAATGACACTCAATTCATTTTTTTGATAGCAAAGATCAGAAATTTTGTGAACGTGGAATTATGACACTGCCTGAACGATGGCAAAAGGCCATCGATAAAAATGGACAGTACCTATTTCAATAAAGTTATATTTTTAAGCAAAAATTTTGAATTTTCATTCTTGTTTAAAATCCGCAATCACTTTGTTGCCAACCCTATATATATATATATATATATATATATATATATATATATATATATATATATATATATATATATATATATATATATATATAATAACGTGTCCCAGATAACATTTCCAGCATGAGGATCTCGCTTATTATAAAAGATACAGATTTGGTTAAATTAGATGAATTACTCGTAAGGATTAGTGAAATTATAGGACACTCTCCAATTTCCAAATTTCCATGTATTTTAAGACTTATGGCAAGAAAAAGAAAAATGTCAAATTTCTTTTTCTTGTGATATCTTTTTTGTTATATTAGATATATAAATTTTATTTGCACTTTCTTAAGATATTTTTTATGCAGAATTTAAATATCAATTTGGATTTTTATTTGCACTTTCTATTTTTTAGTTTCAACCCCTAAATTAAATTTTTCTTAAGGAACGACAAGTCGGCTTTGAAATAATTGATCGTGTTTTTTTATCCTCTTTACAATGATATAGCACATGTACTATCTGTTTTTAAAAACAACAAAGAAAATTTAAAAAAATGTATTTTATTAAAGACTCTAACAATAAGTAGGCCGTGAAACATGAGAAAACGACAAATAATAGATAACAACAAGAGTTAAGCAGGTAATAGTATTGGAGATAATTATCCAATTATAAAAGATGTTCAAACAATTGACCATTCCGTTCTAAACATAATTGTGCCCTGCGTAGTGTCGACGTAATTGCTCTGCGTAGTTTTTGGCGTTTAATGCTACCAAATGCTGCAAGAACAGCTTCACGAAGATCTTCAGCATTCTCAAATGTTTGCACGTAGCCCCAAAGGAAAAAGTCCAAGGGCGTTAAGTCTGGAGATCTGGGTGGCCATAAAATCGGCCCTCGATTACCAATCCATGAATTTGGAAACCGATTATTAAGATATTCGCTGATGATGTTTGATAATCAGTGGGGTGGGGCGCCATCTTGTTGGAAGCAGATATTAATATTCTCAATCAGTGGTAAATCATCAAGTTTATTTTCTAAATCATTTTGTAGTAAATTCAAATACCTTTCACTATTTAATATTTCGTTAAAAATATGGGCCCAATAAGTTTAGCGCCTAAAATCCCACACCAGATGTTAAAACCAAATCTCACTTGATGCCGACTTTCCTTAACAACGTGAGGATTTTCACGGTCCCAAAAGTGAACATTGTGTCGATTGAAAAGGCTTTCGTCAGACCACAAAATCGTAGCTGGAAAATTATCGTTATTCTCACATTGATTAACATACCATTGGCAAAATTGTAATCTTCTCCCCTGATCTCCATCTCTAAGTCCCTGCAGGATGGTGTACTTATACGGATGATACCTGTGACGTTTTAAAATCCTTTGCGATGTAGTTTTCGAAATACCAGTGTTATGTTCAATTCCTCTAAGAGATGTTGAAGGATTTTCAATAACTTATTGTAATATATTTAGTTCTGCATCTTCATTCCGTAATTTCGGATTTCTAGTTGGTTTTGAAAATTAACCATATTCTTTTAAATTAATTACCAAATTTCTGTACGTACGAGCACTGGGCTGCCTTCTTTCAGGATACAGCCTCGAGTACATCCGTTCAGCTTCTAAACTGTTTTTATGAGACAAAATGTAACAACTCAACATATCAAAATTTTCAGTATTAGTAAATAAAGCCATGTTTGACACAAAAATATTCTGGAACGAATAATTTTTAAGTGACATTAAATTCGATTGTGTTTTTGTTTCACGGCCTGCTTATTGTTAGAGTCTTTAATAAAATACATTTTTTTTAATTTTCTTTGTTGTTTTTAAAAATAGATAGTACATGTGCTATATCATTGTAAAGGGGATAAAAAAACACGATCAATTATTTCAAAGCCGACTTGTCGTTCCATAAAAAAAATTTAATTTAGGGGTTGAAACTAAAAAATCCAAATTGATATTTAAATTCTGCATAAAAAATATCTTAAGAAAGTGCAAATAAAATTTATGTCTAATATAACAAAGATATTACAAGAAAAAGAAATTTGACATTTTTCTTTTTCTTGCCATAAGTCTTAAAATACATGGAAATTTGGAAATTAGAGAGTGTCATATAATTTCACTAATCCTTAGGAGTAATTCATCTAATTTAACCAAATCTGTGTCTTTTATAATAAGCGAGATCCCCATGCTGGAAATGTTAGCTGGGACACGTTGTATATATATATATATATATATATATATATATATATATATATATATATATATATATATATATATATATATATACATATCAATTGTAGCTATGTATCTTTTACAGCTTTTACATTCTCTTATCTTCCTTATTCCTACGTGTCTTGTATCTCTTTAAGGTTTTGTACATATCATGTTAATTTTTTGATTTCTTATCTCGACCCATGTGGATACGTTGCCTAATTTTGCTATATTTTGTTTGTTTTTTTGGCGTTGTGTGTGTGGTAATTATTTATTGCCTTTTACTTACTCTGTATTGTTTATTATTACTTCTATCAATTCTTTGGAATTTTTTTCTTTTCTTCAGTATCTTCAGATATATCGTTTAAATGAAGTTTTGTTTTATTTGTCACTTCAGCGTGTTATTTTTAAAAATAATTTCGAAATGTTAATTTTACTTCCATATCCAATGGACGGGAAGTACTGTATCGCTAAAAAAATTTTCAAAAATTTGTATTGCTCAATCGATTTAAAATTTTCGAAAACGCCCAAAAACAATAAAAGCGACTGATTGTTTTTGGGGTCAGTGGGGTATGGGGAAAGAGGTGAAATTGGGATGTAAGTACCCCTTTTACAAATTTTTATTTTTTTAAGTAAAAATGTAAATTGAAATCGGTTTTTCGAAATAACCTGTGTCATTAATCGTTGCGATATAAACGGTTAGCAACTGTTGTTTCGTTGCTATTTATATTTATTAAAAATCCGTGAATTACATAACGATTGAAAATGAGGATATTTCATGCAAATTGAAAAAAACACCAATTGTATGTTTCATATTCATTCAAATAAGTACAGATTATTTGTGTACGGGTGTCTATGATTGTTCAAAATTGGGAGGCGAGTTCGTAGTTACTTAGGCAATTTTAAAGCACTAGTGTTTTAAAGTCCCGGTTTCTTACGCATATGAGCGTTGAAAATTAAGTTTACCATTCAGGTATAATCAAAAAAACATTTTGCGAAGAAGGGAGATAAGCTATCAATTAAATAATTTAAACTAGTTTATGTTAAGTTTTCTTTAAGCAATAGGTTACAAACTTATTTTTTTTTAATTCATTTAAATTTAATGTGCTATAATATAAATGAAATTAAGCTTACCAATCAATATTTAAACAGCGTTAAATATAAAATATAGCAACATCTATTTGATTGAAAGTTACCAGTTTGATGTATGAGCATCTGCACTTATCTTAGTGCGTAGTTACATAAACCCAAAAATCAAAACACCTGTTTGGCCCAATAAATTATAGTCTATAACCTTCCTGTGGTTGATGTTTTTTCAGCAAATTCCATGTACAATTCACTTACAATAAACTTTTTTTTCTGCATAACTACTTGATCAAGTCGTAGGGCAAGTTCTTTTCTTGTGACATACTTGTGTCCTTTCTCGCTTTTATGCACACACAACTCCCTAACTCAGAGGGTCTTCACCGTTACTCGGCTCAATTTTTCATAAATTTGTGCTTCACTTTACCTTTCTGTTTGAAAAACGTGAATAACAATACCAAACTAGCACCGGGTGGGAGTATACATTGCACTAGCCGTATTTACGTGCCTACTGGTATGTAGCCAGAAGTTGTGGAGAACATGGTTCGAGAGCAAGCACCCGCGTACTCTCACTGCTTACCACTTATTTATCGGTTTTATGGCTTCGTTAGGGATGGAAAAAGAATGTTCCTCGTACACAAGTTTTCTCCAACTTGCTCCTTGTATAATAAACGTACGTCTAGGAGTCGAAGGGTCGTAAATTGAATATACAAGTTTCCCTCTGAATTCCATTTATGTACGCTGTAGTGATTCATAACCTTGTCAAAAGTAAATTTAGTAGTTAGTTATATGAGGCGGAAGATTCTGGTTTCCATTATATTTACGGTACATTAAGGGTCTTTCCCAAAACATTTTTGGAACATTCTAATAAGTTAAAGCGTTCCGCAGACATTAAGGAATATTAATATAAGAAGATAGAACGGTCGCAAATAGCTTTTTAATGATGTGACCAAGGAATAGTTTCAATTTGTATGTAATAAAAACATTCGAATGATTAGAAAAGCTTCTGCGTGTAAGCTTATTTAAACATTACAAATAGTTAGCCAGACTAAACTAATTTTTGATTAGTTACAAAATGACTTAATGATGCTTATGTTACCATATTGTGCATTATTATATTCAAGCTGTTATTCTGCCTTGGTCTTAAGGTATACACTTGATTTACCAAATGTTTTCATAGTTCCATTCTATCATGTTATGCTTCAATGCATAACGCCATTGATCAGAATCAACTAATTAACAAATTAAACTTCGCATTGCAATCGAATAGTCCAATGAGCCCAAAATGACCAAAATATTCAGAGAGTCCAGTTAACATAAAACAAATCAAAAACTGCAATTGCGATGTGATGCTGTGGTATTATGTAGCAGTGTAATATAGGCGCAAAGAATGAATGTGCACATGCGCAATATTACTATTGCGCATGTTAAGTAAATATTATGTCTCGTTCCTAAAAGCATTCCATAATCCATATTTAGACCAAGATTCGATTTAGAGTACTGACAACATACTAAATTATAGCATATGATGATGCACTGGATGGTAAGACAAATCCTCTACGCAAAATTTATATTTTTAATTTCTTTTAAACACATTAAGAATTGCAACTGAGTATTAAAACTTTGATTAAAGCTACAAAATGTTCTTTATAAGTAAGTTAATCCAGTAACTATATAAATTCTTATAAATAGGTGGCAGTCCTATATCAAAACACGATTCAAGTGGTGGGGAATGCGACAGTGATGAAAAGAATCCAGACATTATACCTCAGCCAGTAGATGATGATGGTAGTGATTATGCAAGAAAACGACAGCATGTGTCAACAATTGAAACGTCTCCTAGTAGAAGTTTATTACATGCAACTCCAAATTCAGGTGGTTATATAGGATATTGTACTTTACGAAACGGGTTACCTTTGCATGAAATATCAGCTCAATCAAAAATGGTAAGTTATACATGATAATTTGCTTTTACGTTGGTTGAATAATTTTAAGCGCCGCTTAAATCTGTTTCTTTATTCGAAATGTATTTAAAATTCATATCCATATTGTTCCTTTCATTGAAATGCACGAGTTTGCTTGAAGACTTTAATTTAGGTTTTGGTAAAATCACAACCAGTTGAGTTTTATTGTAGTTCAGGAATGAAATAATTTTTGTTACTCTTGTTTGCAACCTTATACTAATATAAAGTAGTATACGATCTAAAGAAATAATAGTAATGCAAGTTACGCATCAAAATTTTATTTACGAATAATTGATGAATGCGAACAGATTTTATATGAGCATTATAGGAAAATGTTAAAATTAGTGCGTATAAATATTCGTAAGATGAAGAGAAAATTGTACGAGACTACATTTCCAAATGTAAATTTAGACTAGCGTCTTTATTTCTTAAGAACCAACATGCGAAAATTGCGCAACTTTCGTCAAATGATCAATAACGTTTCTCTCACGTGGGCACTGTGTGTGAAAGTCGCACTCTCTCTTCAGCTACTCGAATCATAATCTGGAAGGGTAACTGTTGCTTTGGAGACCAGGATATATATTAGTGTTAGATCCATCAGGTGGAAAACTAATATGTCCCTTGTCAAAACTTAAATATATGAAAACCTTTATACTTAACCGAGCACAGTCATATTTTTGCATTATTGAAAAATAGGGAAAGATTTTTTATTTAGTGACTTACTTTCCTTTCAGTTTTTGAATCTTTTGCATGATTTAATGTGCTCTACTCCTCTATCTGACTTAAAATATTTTGTATATACCATTTCTCAGTCTGAAAATATTTAAAAATGCAAAGGAAACTAATAAAAGCGACTACAAAAGAGTTCACCTTAACAACCCTAAATTTTTTCTTAACCAAACAAACCATTTCTGTAATAGTTTTATTCTTTTTGCTTTTTGCATAAGATATTTTTTATACTCTACATTTGCAGTAAGATTAGATTACATATTTATGACGTAACAATATAGATAGCGCATATTCATTAAAAATATTATTTGTTGTACTATGGTTTGTATATAAAAGCTTAATTACTAGCACGTTGTAGAAAATAGGAGAGAATGGCAAGGTTTAGCGAATAACTTGACGTATATAATGACAAAAATATTGAAAATTAACGACAATATTAGGAAATGCCATCATGTACAAAATAAAGTATAAAGATTGGAAACTCCCATAAGAGCTACATTGATAATACAGACTACTTTTCAATGCATATTATACAGCTAAATAAAAAAAACTGCAAAAAAATATGATATTATTGAAATTAACAGTATATTATTGTGAAATGGAAATTGTCATATAATGCATATAAATCAAATTAAAATAAATTTATTCGTATGATACATTTTTTAACTTCTGGTTTTTTCTAACCTTTCTTAATTTTTGAACGGTTGATCAATCGTACTGCCCAATGACATCTCATTTTAAGGCATACATGGAGAAATAAATTGCTAGAATCGTCTGAACATAACGGAAATTCTGTTTGTTTGTAAACATCAAAATTTTTATTACATCTTTTGATACATTATTATTTTTCAAAATCTGTGGAAATATTTCGTTGAAAATGATATCAATGTCCCTTAGAAAAGAGTATACTTGTTCTCATGCAAAGATCAATCCTTGTTCTGCATCAATGTTGTCACTTTGTTTTAAATATGTGAATAATTGATGCCCCCCTACTAGAAGCTTATCTTTATCAATTAAGATTTCTTTACTTATTTCACAAATATGTCTATGTAGATACTTTCTTCCAACATAACCACTCACGTAAAAAATTGCATTTTCCTCAGATAAACTAACTATTTCGCTCAAGTTTACTAAACATTCACAATTTATTGTGATTTCGTCGTCAGAATTGTTATTATCCATAATTTTTGACATTTCTGAAAGCTTTTTTACCATGATGCTAAAATCATTTTCACAATTTTTGCGGTCTGACAATTTAACCATACTTTCGATGTAATTATGTCGAAGGCCATTTTCAAAGTGTGGAGGGCTAGAATTTTGGCAGCAGCTATGATGGTACCTAACAGAAACAAAGAAATTTTCAAGGGGGTCTTGGTTCAACTGCCTTGTGAGTAGTTTCGTCACGTTATAAACAACATTCGAATCAATTGCTAATTGTACAGTGCTTTCAATACTAATTTGCCGTCCCTTTAGACAAGGGGGAATTCCTCGGCGAGCGTTCAGAAATTTTGCCCACCAAAATTGTCTTTCATTTCTTTCACAAAAAAAATAATTGCGTGGGGAACCAACTGTCATGGCCCAGTTCATTTCTAATTTATTTTGTTTGCAACTGGTAAGGCAGCCAAACATTTTATCGACGTCAGATGCGAATTCTGCAGTAGCTTGTGCCCTCGATTGAACAAGACCCAAATGCATAAGGACTAACATAGCAACACTTACACTGTCGCTTAACACCTGAAACGCATATTTTACCCTCATCTCATTAAAAAATATTGACCTTTAGATGTTCAGTAGTAATTTTTGGTAACAAGGGTAACTTCAATGGGTTAGTTGAGGTACACGTTGAAATTTACTGTTTTGCCTTTATAGAGCAGGTCATATTTTGACAAATTATTCCTGAGGCCTTTTACATATAAAATACATACATTTTCTGTTCTTTGTGGTAAAAGAATGGCTTTTCAGGAGTAATCCCTAGAAGTTTGGTTACATGATGGTTAAGCTGGGCCTTGGTCACAAATAATTGACTTTATGATTAGTCTAGATTGAACTACAGCATCAATGCTCTCCATATATATTTCATGGATGTATTGCACTGTTTTAATGTACCACCCAAAAACCAATACCCAATAATGTGCTTCCAATTGAAACTTTCTCTACGAATGAGGCACACCAAAGCTGATTTTGTCCTGATTTTACCGGTATCAACAATTCCTACTATTTTGTCGTGGGTTTCATCATAATGCAGTTCTTCATTTATTAAAGTTTAATAAAAATGCGTTCTCACGGATTCCAAAACAGCACTATTAATTCCAGGAGCAACTCTCATTTTTGATCGCTAATTCCGTAATGTTCGGGTAGTAAGTAAATTGAGTACCCTTGAAATTGTCTTGTATCCCTTTGCTGAGAAACAATACCACAATAGGCACAATTCTTCCATGTCATCATCATAGCTATGTTGAAATTTGCTTCTGAATAAGTATTTCATCTCATTGCAAAATAACGTATATGTACTTTTTAATAATAAAGGCTTTGCCACCTTCATAGCACTAAAAGCAACACTACGACTGGAATAACGACTACTTCCATTGTAAACAAAATATTTGCTTTTAGGCCTCATATACAAGCGACATCTCCAAGTATTTATTGTTTTCTTCGGGTGGTTTATTTTTTTTAATGGCCTTGATGTTGGGCAACTAGGATTCCTGTTGATAGTCCTTTTAGATTTTCCATCTACAATATTCAGAATAAATGATGAATAGACTAATCATTTTTCAAAAATGATGTGCGAACAATTTGTAAATATAGTACTTACAATTACAAAACTTGTTTGTTCCTTCCAATCCAATAGATGTTCCTGGTGGAGAAATAAATGTTTCAGATCTTCCTTGGTTTTCTTCTACTTGCATTTTGGTTACATAAGACTGCACCATAGCGCGATCCGTAGTGTTTTTGTGTTCATCGCGACCTTGGTGAAGATCAGGTGCGTCGACTTGCACGAATTTTGTATAGTATGTAATGCGGTTAATAACAGCTATTTAAGTAACTGGTACAAGTATGTTCAGTACCCATACCTTTTATTCTAACATATGTATTTAGATTTATACTTGGGCAGGAATTATATATCAATAGCTTCCTTGGAGAAACGCATTTAAATTGATCTGGCAAAAAGTGATCGCTACAAACCCTGCAGCGTTTCTTGTAATAATTGGGAAACAAATACGAGTGCCCCGAGAACTCCAAACATTTCTTAGCCCTGTACATAATTAAAAAGAATAATTATTTTCTATCTAGAAAATCTTATATGTAATTTGCAACAACTTACATTTCTCTTTTCTTTGGGAACGTTGAAAAAAGATAAATGTGGACTATTTTTATTATTGTTTTTACATCATAAAACAATACAGTATGTACCGTAACTCATAGCTGCTATTGAAAACAGTTTCTAGTGTACAACAAACTCGGAAGAATATTTTGCAACAATTTTAACGTAAAACAACAACAAAACTCGAGAGAATAGTCTTATCTGTAGTAGTAAATAAGTAACTGACAGACAAAACAGATTAATTGACACTTGATTGACGTCAGATTGACATACAGGAAACAGCTAAAGCAACAGGTGGCGCTACTATTGTTGCGGTCCAATCTTTATACTTACTAATTTTTGCATTAAAGTGTGCTAAGCGCAATAACTAAACAATGTATGTGTAGCTGTTATTATTAAAACGCAGAGATGCAACTACACTTTCTTTCAAAATAAATTCTACTACTGTCATACGACGTAATTCAATACTAAAGTAAATATCTGGTGTGGAACACCACACGAACTTTCAACCTACAAAATGTAAATTAAAAGAAATGAAATGATTTTAATAACATTTTCTTAAGAACATCTTTTATAAGATATTCATTACGAAAATAGGCAACATTGTAAACGCAAAAACAATAATATATGTCAAACAGACGTTTAAAACTTCATGACAGACAAAGGTTAATAGATGTTTAGATGCTAACTTAAATTAAAAGAAATGAAATAGTTTTAATTTCAATTTTTTTGGGATAACTTGTTACCTCTTTTATACGTTCATAACGAAAATAGGCAATATTGTAAAAACTAAAGCAATATTCTATGTCAAACAGACGTTTAAAACTTAATGACAGGCAGAGGTTAATAGCCATCGAGATGCTAACTTGCATTAAAAGAAATGAAATAATGTGAATTTCAATTTATTTTAGGATAACTATGTACCTCTCTTTTATACGTTAATAACCCCCTTCCCCCCGCTGCATTTCTCCCATATCTAATAAGCTCCAAGCCAAATGAGAAAGAGCTTAAACACAAAATTTTGAATACACAGGTATTTTCGTTCTGGAGTGATCGTGGATACCACCATACATACACACACACGTACGCACGCACGCACGCACGTACGGACGCACGCACGCACGGACGGATGCACGCACGCACGCACAATCACACACCCACAAACACACACACACACCCTCAAACACACACACACACACACTCACACACTCACACACTCACACACTCACACACTCACACACACACACACACACCCTCACACTCACACCACTCACACACTCACACACTCACACACTCACCACACTCACACTCACACTCACACACCACTCACACACACTCCACATCACACTCACACACTCACACACTCACCACACACTCACACACTCACACACAACTCACACCTCCACACTCACACACTCACACACACACACACTCACACACTCCACACTCACACACTCACACACTCCACACTCACACACTCACACACTCACACACTCACACCTCACACCTCACACACTCACACACTCACCTACACACTCACACACATCACACTCCACACCACTCCACACTCACACTCACACACACTCCACACTCACACACTCCACCACACACTCACACCCACACCTCCCACACTCCACACTCACACACTCACACACTCACACTCCCACACACTCACACACCCACTCACACACTCACACTCCACTCCACACACTCACACTCACACACTCCACCTCCACTCCACACACACTCACACACCTCACACCTCACCACACCACACCACTCACACTCACACACCACACTCCCACACTCACACACTCACACCCCACACTCACCCACACACTCACACCTCACACACCACTACCACACACTCACACCACACACCACACTCACACACTCACACACTCACACTCACCCACCACTCACACACTCACACTCACACACTCACACACTCACACACCACACCTCACACTCACACACTCACACACCTCACACACTCCACCACACCACACACTCACACACTCACACACACCACACACTCCACACACTCCACACACCACACACTCACACTCACACACTCACACACTCACACACTCACACCTCACACACACTCACACACCACACTCACCACACTCCACACTCACACACTCACACACTCCACACACCACACACACACTCACACACTCACACACACTCACACCCACTCACACCACACACTCACACACTCCACACACTCACACACTCCACACACATCACACCCACACTCACACACTCACACACCACACTCACACACACTCACACACTCACACACTCACACACTCACACACACACTCACACACTCACACACCTACACACCTCACACACTCACACACCCACACACTCACACCACCTCACACACTCACACACACTCCACACACTCACACACTCACACTCACACACTCACACACTCACACACCACCACACTCACACTCACACACTCCACACACACTCACACACTCACACACTCACACTCACACACCACACACTCACACACCCACACTCACACACTCACACCCACCACACACTCACACACTCACACACCTCACACACTCACACACTACACACACACACTCACACACCACACACTCACACACTCACAACACTCACACTCACACACACTCACCACACTCACACACTCACACACTCACACTCACACTCACACACACTCCACACTCACACACACACTCACACACTCACACACCACACTCACACACTCACACACCCACACACTCACACCTCACACCTCACACACTCACACACTCACACACTCACACCTCACACACACCACCTCACACACACACACACTCACACACTCACACACACATCACACTCCACTCACACCACTCACATCACACTCACACCCACACACTCACACCACTCACCACACTACACACTCACACACTCACACACCCACATCACACCTCACACACTCACACCCACACCATCACACTCACACACCATCACACACAATCACTCACACTCACACCCACTCAACACCACACTCACACACTCACACACACCACACACTCACACACACACACACACACACACTCACACCTACACCACCTCACACACTCACACACTCACATCACACTCACACATCACACACTCACACACTCACACCACACACTCACCCACACTCACACACACATCACACACTCACACACTCACACACTCACACTCACATCACCCACACACTCACAACTACACCTCACACACTCACACCACTCACACTCACACACATCACACCACACACTCACACACTCACACACTCACACACACACACACTCACACTCACACACACACGCCCACATGCACGCACACGCACACACAACCAGACTCACGAGCACGTACACACGCACCCACGTACACGCGCACACTCACACGCGCACACATGCACACACGCACACACGTACCAACGCACACACGCACACACGCACACACTCACACACCCAAACACGCAAACACCCACACACGCACACACCGCCACAGGCCCACACACCCACACGCACACACGAACACACGCGCACACACGCAGACCCGCTCACATGCACACATACCCCTGACCACGCCCACCCCACACCCCCCATCCACCAACCCATCCAGCCAAAAGTTATGAAATGAGCTAATGAGTCGCTTTAGCAATATAAAATTCGATTTCTTCTTTACCTACATATGTAAATGTATGTTGGAACAAAAACACTTCCGCAATCCTGCCAATACCTCTAACAGCGCCGTTAATCCTGACAGGCGAGTCTCCTTGCACAATTGGTTAACGTAAAAGCACATATTGAAGATTAAAACATTTTTATTTTGATTGATTCATTTACTTATAGAGAGTGTAGGGTAAATCCGGGAGAGATGCCATAGGGCAGAGATGGCCATAGCGACGTATTTCCTGTCGCGATTTTTTGTAGACAGTGTTAGCATGTCAATCGACCTGTTATGTCCTTGTTGTGTGATTCATGTGGTGAAATATCGCAAATAAGGTGAATAAGCAGATTTTTTTTGGTTCCGCTTTGATAAATAATCTACGTCAAGAATATTTGAACTTCTATTTTATAATTTGCTGTTATCTTTTCATAATTTTTTGTGAGTAATTAGTTATTACGATGTTGTGGGATCCTAAATAACCTCAAATCGAAAATCTATTCAAAACTTGGCACTGGAATATCACTTTGCTCATCTTTACCAGTGATTCGGGGAGATGACCAGATTTGTCTAAGGTAATCGAGAACGTTATTAGTGGAAATAGTTCTATTCGCGGAATTTCAATTGAATTCAATATCCCATGTAAAACCATGGAGCGTCTAGTTAAAACCAGAAACATGGTCCTTGCAGCGTGTTTCGAAGAGAAAATGAAGATCTACTGCCGCGACATGTCCTATCTATGCAAACATGAGGTTTTCCGTTAATCAGAGACGACCTCAGGATCAATTCACTCAACAGTTGAAAATTAAGCACAAGTTTAACAGTGAAACACGAAAAGCTGGTTACGACTAGCTCGGTTGGTTCGTAAACCGTCATCGGGAAATTATTATTCGTAATTCAGAAGATGCCCCAATAGCTAGAGTAACGGCAATGGATCGAATGGAAGTAAGAGGCTATTTTAATTTGTTTAAAACTATGGAACAAAACTCCTATATAATATCAATAAAACGGGCCATCCACAACGGTGTCAACAGTAACATCCACAGAAAAGGGAGAAACAATTGGTGTGGTTGTTCGCTGTAATGCTGAGAGTAACTTCTTACCGCCCGCCGTTATCATGAAGGGTCAAAAATAAAAACAAGATGGGCAGGATAATCCGCCATCAGGATTTGTGCTATTTATGTCGCAAGAATCTGCCTGCATCAAAGCCACCATTTTTCTTTAGTGGATGCGTGAACATTTTGTCCCTAGAAAACCGTTAGGAAAAAGTTGATACGTAATAATAATAATAATGATAATAATAATAATAATATAGTTTATTGTCTAGGATCAAGAAATTGATATAGACATTGTCGGACATACAATTAACATGTAAAGTGTAAATAACCATAAGTCACAAAACAAAGATAATACTACAAACAAGTATATATCTCAGACATAAAAAAAAATAAATCAAAACAAATATAAATTACAGAAACTGTTGCTAGATGGTGTATCTGAAGAATTCATCTAAATTATAAAATGTATGTTCAATTAATTAACATCTTAATGAGTGTTTAAAGGATTTTTCATTTTGTTTGGTTTTCATGCTATCAGGCAAACAATTGAAATTTTAAATCCCATTACACTAGGCGCTCTAAGAGTCGAATTACCTCTTGCAAAAGGAACGTAATACTTATTTTATTTCTAGTACTAAAGCAATGAATATCTTTACTGCAGGCGTATTCTTTCTTGCGTTTAAAACATACAAGCATACCTCAAAAAAAAAAAATATATATATATATATATATATATATATATATATATATATATATATATATATATATATATATTATAGCGACTAATGTTAATGTGCGAAAATTTTTGAAAATAGTTCGACAAAATTCTGTACTACTAACGTTTGCCATTATTCGTACAATCCGTTTTTGGGCTATAAAAACTGGTTTGACATGAGAAGAGTTGCCCCACAGACATATAGTATAGTCTTTTCCGTATGGAAGTACAGTCCAATATCACTTATATAGTTAGCAATATTTGTTAGTGACATAGTACATTTCGCTTCAAGTAGGGTATTGTGCGAATCGGAAACTAATAGAGAGATGTCATCAGCGTACAAGACATGCTCACCACGGATTTCCTCATTTATTTGATTAATATATAAAATAAAGAATACCGGGCCGAGAACAGATCTTTGAGGGACACCCATCGTGACCGGCAATTTTTCAGAAATGCGTTAGTAGTATTTCAATTTAAGCAGGAGACAAACTGGTACCTCTCAGCCCATAGTCGTCCAATATTATTATAAGTTTAGAATGATTGACACAGTCGAATGCCCTACTTAAATTGCAAAAAATTCCTGCAGGGCGTTCACCTGCGTCTATATATTGCATATGTGTGTTATAAAAATTGTATAAAGCTGTGAAGGTTGATTTATCTTTCCGGAAACCGTGTTGGTTAGTCTTAAGGATATTACATTCTTCCACAAACTTTGTAAGTCGATCTAAGAAAGCATATTCAAAAACTTTTGATAAACTTTCAGATACTTTTATGGGCCTATAGTTGACTAATGAGGAATGATCACCCTTTTTATAAATAGGCACCACCTTACCAGTTTTTAATCTCTCCGGAAAATTACGCGTCATAAAGGATAAATTAACCAGATAAGTTAATGAGCGCAAAATAAAACAAAGCCCCGTTTTAACAATAACTGTCCGGATCTCATCAGACCATACTGAACGTTTATTTTTTAATTTTGAATTAAGCAAGTTAAATCATTCAATTTCACTAAAAGGATGCAAAAGCAATGACGCTCAATATACATTTCTTTATACTCGGAAGGTGCGCATGTAGTATTAATTTTTTTTAACAATCTCAAGAGGAGATTCGACAAAATATTTATTAAATTCGAATGCTATAATATTCAAGTCATCTACCACTTGACCTTTAACTTTTAATTTATAGTTAATCATGTTACTACTGCCAGATCTGTTTGTTAGTTCATGAATAGTATTCCATAATGTACGAGTATTATTCTTGGCACCAGACATTTTCTTTTGATAGTAATTCCTTGTGGTTTTTTTAACTAGTTGTCGATGTTTTATTTTGGCTTGTTGATAAACTGAAATTAAAGCATTATCAGAATTTTTCAAAATAAATAGGTCTCTAAGAGCTAAACTAGATTTTAATACTTCGGGATTGGTCCATCTTTTATTTCCGTTTTTAACGCTGAATTTACGTTTCGGAAAACTGACCTCGAAATAATGCAGCAGAACATCATAAAATATATTAATACCATTTTTACAATCATTATGGCTTTCTACTGCGGTCCAATTCTCGCTTCCAAGAGCATACTCAAAACGCTCAATGTTAGATGTACAAAAGTTCCTTTTAAAAACATATTTACCGTTAACGCAATATTTTACTGATAAAAATATATTTAATTAAACCAGCACATGTCTGTGGTTAGATATCTCCTTATCTAAAACACAACACGTGCCATCATTAGAGAAATTTATGAAAATTTGATAATTATAGTCGAGGACGAACGTGAGATTCGTGTGGCCCAATTTATTATCGGCTTAATTGTAACCGGCCAACGAATTACATAATATTTTAAAAGATTTGTTTTTATACCTGTCGAAATTGAAATCACCGCAAATTAAAATATTCATAGTTGTAAACATTTTCCAGAACACACGTTAAGTTGTTAAAGAAAATGTTTTCATAACCAGAAGGAAGCCTATAACAATTTAGAAGTGTGTAGTTCTGATAACTTACTTTAAATGAAACAACGCAGATTTCAAAGTGTTTTTCAACACAGTACTCAATCAAATCAATTGATGAAACATTTATTGATTTTTACTCAAGATGCCCATTCCACCAAGTATATAATTTTCTACAGTAAAAATTTACTAAGTCCTACCCACCAATGACACAATTCTCTAAAACCAATCTAACTTTACACCTATTTCAACTAAACACAAAAAATACAGGTTATCAAAATTACAAATTTCAGTTTGAAGTAAATCTAGCTTACATGAGTTAATGGTGTTTACCTATATTGAGAGTAGTCAAAGACTAGGATTAAAACAAGCAAGCTTTGTGGACTACCTCCGAGTTGCGTCGGTAAAAAAACCGCATGGCCAAATAACCGGATTCAGAGCATTCTTAAAATTTTTCTCGTAAATTGAAACTTTGAAGGAAGCTTTTTTAAATTGTTAAAAGCGTATCTTTACGAGTAGTATCGTTTATGGTTCAGAAATCATGCTGAGTGCAATCTGGGGTAAGTCAGCTACAGTACAAAATGGTTCACCCGGTTTTAAAGCAACGAGGATCCTGCTTTTCAACCGCTACATCATACCAGATTATTCGTTTTGTGTTGAAAAAATAGCACAATGCTCGCCTCAAAAACAAATGGTGATTACAGAACAACCTACTAATGGGTTAGAAGCACAACCACCAACTTCTAAAAACGTAGATAACAAAATAAATCCCTCAAAAGTATTATCTGATTTGTCGCCTGCTGCTCCAGAAAAAATTGTTCCAGTCAGGAAACAAGCTAAGCAAGTAGCGACTATTTTAGTTGCACCGGAACATTTAAACATTCGCAAAGAAAAATAGAGAAAATCCCAAGACAAAGAATAAAAGACTCAAGATAAAGAAATTGCAAAAGAGGGAAGGAATGTGTTCACGACTAAGTGTAACAAGTAATTTAAAGTAATTTATGATTTAGTAACCGTAGATTATTTCTCTAAATTCCCTCTGATCTACCATTTAAACAAATCCACAGCTACCCACATTGCCATATTAATAGAGGATAACGTTTTCATGATGTTTGGAATTCCTAACCGATAACGGAGCTCAATTTAAATCTCGAGAGTTTGTTAAGCTTATGTCTTCCTATAATGTTAAAATCCGTTATACTCCACATTACCACGCTCAAACTAACCCTACATAACGTATAAATCAAGTTATAAAAACTATGCTCGCATCATATGCGTAAGATAATCATCGCAACTGGAACAATTTATTACCTCAGGTTGCTTGTGCCATAAGAATAGCAAAAAATTAAATGCTCGATGATTCCCCCCATTTTGTAGAATTTGGCAGAGACATGAATTTAGATAGTAATTTTAGCAATTTAGATAAAGATGTCACGGTAGCTAGGAGTTCTATTCGTAAACGGGTTGGCGGATTCAAAGACCTCTGTTCTGATATCAAGAAACGTATCGAAAAAGCTTCAGTTAAGATGAGTAAAAACTACAATCTAAGGAGGAGAGCTGTTCACTATTTAATAGGACAATCAGTTTATACAAAAGATCACACTCTTTCAGACGCCTCAAAATATTATACTGCTAAATTGGTCCCTAAGTTTGTTGGTTCTTTCATCATCCATAAAAGATTGAATCCTTGGATTTACGAATTAAGTAATGGTTAGGGAAAATACCAAGGAATCTGGAATGTAAAAGATTTCATTTCATACTAATACGTTATAAGCAAATAAACCCTTAGTTACCGTAACCATAAACACGTTCATAACTCACTTGGGAAGTTGTGAAGTGGTATTTAGGCAGTTATAGATCTATAACTGCCTAATGTATTTTGAGAAATATTTGCAAACTTTTCAGTATCTATATCGATAGTAACCATGCCCACTTAGTTTTGGAAACAACGTTCATTTAATTTTAATAACCAAAAAATTTCATTTGCATATTTCATTTTTAACGCATTAGTATGAAATAAAATTATTTATCTATCACGCGAGTTATGTATGTTAATGACCTCGGGCAACTTAACAATCCCCCGGAACTAACGTCCCTCGGGATTGCAATCCGTTGCCCTCGGTAACCAATATATTCATAACTGCCTTGATATATAAATAACTATAATAGTATATTACGTAATAAGTGTTGTAAAAGGCATATTACGCACGAATGGAAAAATTATGCACGCAGCCGCGTAGTGGCGAGTGCATAATCCCATGAGTGCGTAATTGCTTTACAAGACGTATTACGTACTATACTGTACCTACGACCATAGACACTGTGCCAAAAAAGTCTGGACTACTTTTAATATTTTCATTTTTTATTTTAGTCGTTGTTTTTTGTTGTTCGTTTCATGTATACATAGAGATCTAAAAACTAGTAATCTTCATTTCTTTAAATGGGCTACTCTGTATATTATTGCATCTTTAGATTTTTGATCAATTTTATTTCAAACAATTTTACAAAATTATGTCTCACAACTTTGATGATCATACACGATATAATTCGTTCTATTTACTACTACGTAATACGTTGGTTTAATTAACATTAGAAACATTATAATAATTATTTATGGTTACTGTACAATTATCACGTATATTAGAAGTATCTCGATTTGTCGATTCATATAACATTGTAATATTTTCATTTGTTAATATTGTCAAACTGTGCGTTTTGTTTACGAAAACTGTGCGATTTGTTTACCGTGCGTAATGACGAATTTACTGAGGCTGTGTGTCGTGTGTTTTCGTCTATTTTCTACAGTGGTCGTGGGTAAAACTTTTTACAGGCAGTAATTACTATGTACTCATAGTAATTTTGTAAATACATAAGTTTAATTCTTTTTCTTCATTAGTTTGTTTAGATTAGTGATATGACATAAAAAAAAATTTTATTTTTTTTTAATGGGAGCGAGGGGAATGTGGTAATAAGTAATTTAAAGACTTTATACCAAATAAAGCACATTTAATAATTTATATAATACTTTGAAAATTACATCAGGACAATTTGAGTTGCCTATCGTAAAGACGCTTGATATTCGATGTACATTTAACAAATTCAAAGATTATCGTAAAGGTTTCTTTACTGGTTTGTTTAGATTATCATAGTCAGTGGTATATCACAAAAAAATTTTTGTATGGAAGCGAGGAGAATGTGGTAACAAGTAACTTAAAGATTTTATACCAAATAAAGAACATTTAATAATTGATATAATACTTTGCAAAATTACACTATGATAATTTGAGTTGCCTATAATAAAGGCGCCTGATATTCAATATACATTTAACAAATTCTAAAATGATCATAAAGGTATCGTTTCGGGTCAACCTCAAAAGATCTGGTTAAAATTTTCACTATCTAATGCCATTTTGTTGTTAAGAGTTAAAACAGAAAGTTGCTAAAAACATAATTTAATCCATTGTATATGGAATTTACACTCATCACTCTTCAGTCGTTAAGATTGCATTTATTATGGCTTAGGATCCATTAAGGCACCCAATAAAATGTGGATTGGAACCTCCGGCTAGTTACTCTTTATTTTGGCTTGGGAACCGTATAGAAACCTAGTTAAGAAACCCACCCGTGGCCGGCTATCGGGCGTGACCCCTTGGCGATGGAGTTGCTAATTTATGTTAAATTGGTAGTGGGACAACTACCATGGACCAACACAAGCTTACCATTTTCTCCTAATGCTATTTATTTATGCTTACATATGCCTTAAAATATGTACGTAGATGCAAATTAATTACAATGAATCTGCATTTTCTCTTTTTCTCTATAAAAAAACACCCTCACAAAAATCTCATCCTTAATAGAGATAAATTTTCTCTTTTTAATGCAAGTTAAAGCAAAGAAATTGATTTAGTACCTCCTGAGATCTGAAGTCTCAAAAACGTGTAAAATTCCACAATTAAATGTTATCCAGCATGTTTAAGCAGCTTTATTTTATAAACAAAAAACGTATCAGTGCTGACACTTTCAGGTTCTATTAATAACTAATTATTTTATATGTTTATCAATATTTATTATGGCTTGGTATCCATTAAGACGCCCAATAAAATGAGGATTAAGAGCCTCAGACAAGTTACCCATTTATTATGGCTTGGGATACATTAAGACACCCAATAAAATGAGGCTTGGGAACCTCAGGCAAGTTACCCATTTATTATGGCTGGGGATCAATTAAGACACCAAATAAAACGACGCTTGGGAACCTCCGACTAGTTACTCTTTATTTTGGCTTGGTAACCCATAAAGAAACCTAGTTAAGATATCCACCCGCAGCTTGTATGTGTGAATCCTTGCGATATTGCAGGCTCACATTCCATTAATATAACTAATTTGATTGTAATCTCATTATATTTAGAATTTACATCGGTTCTACATACATAAAGACAAAATTTACATCGATTGGGGCTTGAACCTTGATGGCGCAGTTGGTTAGCGCGGTACTGCAGCAAAATACAGGTCGTAGGTTCAAATTCTACTCGAGGTAAACTTTTTATTTATGTATTTAATAAAATTAATAATAATTTTTAATTACATATTTACCTTTGAACTTATTCGTTCATAACAAAAACTTATAATAATCTCAAGTTGTCCTTTGCGACTGGGGTAATAACAACCGTCATTTGTTTTTGGGATTCAGTTAAAGGCACTTGTAGATAGATAGCTATATGCTAAATCCAACGTACTGAACAAGTTAGTTTATCCATTTGTAAATTCAAATAGCGATTTAGCAAAAGTGCTAAATTTGCACTAGTTGAGTCTGTAACAATCCAGCAATCACGTCACTTACAAATAATCTTTTTCATTATTTCTTTTTCAGCAAAACTGGCACGATACGGTGTACTTACCCATATCCATCTCAATTAAACTCCATCAAATCAAATGCAAAACAGTCACAAAGCTCATATGGCTTCTGGTCATGAATGAAAATTAGCTACAAGCTTCGCTTCTGCTACTCTCTACTCTTCTGCGAATGTTTCAATACTTTTTGATAGATCAGGTAACATATTAAAATTCTCTATACACCTCCGTTATTCATAGTCCGCTGTTGTATCATCTGCACACTGGATTCTGTGCCATTAAAGTGTGTACGTTAGTAATCATTTAATTGTACTCTACTTGTCTCAACATTTTCATTCCGCTTAATACTGGTGGTCCTATTGCATCGTTACAGCCGAATGCTGCATCGACCTATTCCGAATGCTCCGTTTCGCTCAGCGTCTGGTCGCCTTCATGATCCTGTGATACCGATCCAATTTGATCTCCTACTCTATTGTCGGATTGATGTTTTGGCCACCTCTTAATCGCCTTTAGAACTCTTCGAATGCGCCTGGAATCAACATCCTCGCGGAACGTGCTTCCACGTACTGGCTTTGCAAATTTCGTATTTTGGACGTATTATATTTTTATCACGCTCCTTATTATTACAAACAATAAGTAAACAAGTACGTGTTAATAACTTCATGAATGAGAAAAAGCAATGGATAATATACTGTTATTAGGGGACAACACATCAGCACTGTAGTTATTAGCTTCATGCTCATTCCTTTCTTCAACCTCTTCAGCGTGTGACTCTTCATCCATATTCCCTTTGCTTTTACGGGACTTCAAGTAGTTTAGTCAACATAGAAACAGTAATTAGAAGCCGCTGCCAAATTAACTGCCATATTGCTTTCTGATATATTTGTGAAAATTTAAACCGAATGTATAGATTTTCTCTTTATACGTACGTATATGGGAAAGCAGTATAAAAATCGGTGAAATTTCGCGTTTACAATGACAATTTTTTTATATTTATAGGTACTTCGCGACTAGATGTTCGTTTAAAGCGCTTTATTTCTACTTCCTTAAAGGTCATTCTACTGTATAAGGGATCATACATCACACCGCCCAAGTCACTTGAAACCTGTGTATATACTGTAATCTACAGCTAGGTGTCGAGAAATAGCAGAACGTTTTCTTGAGCTATGGAATGTCCCTAACTGTTTGATAGTGTGGACGGTAAACATATACTATAAAGGTTATGTTTCTGTTGTCTTGCTGACAATGATAGATGCAGATGGCCGATTTGTAACAATCTATGTTGGTGAATTCGGGCGTAACCTTTTTGTGGGTGATGAGACATTTCCCCTCACCAAAAATTTAATGAGGTCCTTTTTTCGAAGAGAATTGACCACTAACGAACAAAAGATTTTTAATTTCTGGTGTTCTGGACCACGGAAAACAGTAGAATGCGCTTTTGGTATGCTTACAACGACGGGCGGACTTCTACTTACACTTGTCTAATGTAACCCTGCTAAAGCTGATGTTCTAATTCTAGCAATGTGCGTGTTGTACAACGCCATCAAGGAGTGCAATGCCACATTCTCAAGGCTCCTATATGAAAACATTATTGTTGGTGATGTCACTCCAATACAATTGTAAAACGCTAAATGTATAATAGAATTTACCTAAGCAAGTATTCCCCTATATTGCATGTGATTTTTTGTGTTGATGTAAACATTAATAAATACTACTTGTATGAGCAGTTAATAAACAAGTACTTACCACTTGCACCGAATTTGCATGCAATTGCACTTCTTCGCAGAACTCTATATTAAATTGGAAATTGTCCCATATTTTGAGCTAAAAACGAAAAACACTGAATTGTAGAATATCGTGTGGCATCTCGTGTGTGGAAGTGGCGTGGCGTGGTGGTGCCAGTGCATGTCACATCTAGGGGAAGGTGCGGATAATTCGGCATATTTGACTTTTATGGCGAAAATTGAAATAACGGTGAGAGTTACTAAGCATACTTTTATGTATACAAATAACATTGTATTATGACCTTATTTCCCAACAGTGTGAATTTGTTTTCATTGTGCGTACCTACAATTTTTTGGTGTTCTACTTTTTTTAATAATAGCTGAATGATTCCCACTGGTGGAGAACATTAAGCTGTTAAGTGGGGATGTTTCGGCATCTTTGATATTACTTATGTTTTGGCTTAGTTTGTACCCTTACATATTTATATGAAACACGCAATAACTGAAACTGTTCTCTATTAAAGAAAGATACACGAAAAAAATACATAATTGGTTTTGAAATGAAATTTTTTACTCATCTAACATCCAAATTTCTCAAATTAACATTAAATTTGTAAACTTTTGACGTTCTTGACGTCCCTTGACAAGTGGAAAATGGTAAAATAGCCGCAATGTCTGCTTTCTCTATTATAGAGGTATCATCAACATCAGTAAATAGGAAGCAATTTGTATTTCTCTTTCGCCGTAAGTCGAGTACTTGTGCCACATAGTATATGATGGATTTTCCGGCTATAAACTTCACCAGAACATAACAATCCACAGTAATATTGTCCTCATCAGAAATTAGTTTCATATCTTCAAAGAATTCTTCGTCTGATGATTCATCTAGTAGAACATCGACACTGGACTCACTTGATGTATTTGATGCACTTCTTTTTCTGTTTCTTATTTGTGTCAAACTCAAATCTGAGGTCAAATCTCCTTTAACTGTTTTTTTTTACTTCACGCTTTCTCAGTCGCTCTTCTTCTATGCTCCGTCTCTTTTCATATTCTGGTGTGTCAGTGTATACTGTGGATTGACATTTTCTGGACGATTGATTCTTTTTCTTTTGGGGTAGGGCCTAACGGCACTTAATTAAACATAGAGTGCTCGATGTAGAAGCTCGTGGACGTTGATTGTCTAAATTTTGCGATTTCGAAGACGCAGGTGGTGTAATTTCGTCTTCAATTTGAACACCGTCAAAGTATCACCTTCGGGTTCAATTTCAATTAATGGTCTGTCCGTCACTTCACTTGATATGAAATCGTCATCACTGAAAATGAGTCGGTTTAAAGGCCACAGTCCTGTGCTTTTGAAGGAACTAGTAATATTCTTTATTGTAAATGCGCGTTCATATGCTAGCTTAGCCAAGGCAGTCAAATGTCGTATTGTAATCACTTTAGCCGGATTTGAAAGCAGCCAATCATGTTGGGCACTAGCAAGATATGTTTTAAATGGACCGTATACACCCACATTGAGTGGTTGTAATCGATGCGTCGTATGCGGTGGGAATGATAACAAGACAATTCCCTTTCCCCTACACAACCTGATGACCTCCACAGAAATATGAGATTCGTGATTGTCTACTAGTAAGAGTACTTTGTCATTGACAGAACATTTCACTACACTTGCAAAGTGTTTTATTACAGTGGGAAAAAGTTCAGACGTCATCCATCCTTTTTTATTGCCAAGAGCAATAGCTGAAGTTGGACAGACATCGCCTAAATATTCTTCAGGATTTCTTATTCTAGGGTACACAAACACTGGCGGAACTGTGCCTCCCGCTGCATTAATAATTCCGACAAACGTGACTAGTTCCCCCCTTTCTTGCGAAGATATGTGTGCAACTTGTTTTTTGCCTTTAGTAGCAACAACTCTAGGCGGTGGCATCACTGTCGTCAATCCAGTTTCGTCCAAGTTCCATAATTGTTCTGGTTTAAATTTATTTTTTTCCAAAACGGAAGTGTATTTGGAAAAAAAGTCTTCTACAACTGGTTTATTAAACGCCATAGACCTACTAATGCTTGTATTTTCAGGTTTTCGAAGTGATATCTCTTTGGAATGTCTCTTCATGAACCCCCGCAGTCAATTAAAACCTGTTAAAAATATGTTTACCCAAAATGAATACCTATATTTACCCGACACAAACCTGCCATTTTATTCAGAGTCCATGTTTTTGGTACTTTGCATTCTTTTATTACACTGGCATACTCGTACGCAAGTGCTCGTATTTGCTTATAATTCAAACCATAATTCAAATTTGAGCATTGTTTCACATATTCCACAAATTGTTCTTCTTAATTTGTGTTAAATATTTGGCGCGATGTATATTTGCTTGGAAATGCAATTTCTTCGCCACTTTCTCTACCAGAATCTTCCAATTCACGTTCAAGTTCTTCCCGTGACTTTTTCTTCAAGAGAATCTTTATTCGTGATTGTATTGTTTGTCTTTTTGCACCATATTCTTGAGCAGCCTTATACTGTGATAGACGCTTTGTTAATACATCTTTGATGGCCAATTTAATACGCGCCTCACTAATATCGCAACGGTTGGTCTTTTTGACGTATACCTTAGGCATCTGTATTAAATGAATAAGCAATTAAATGGCACATTTTGAATATACGAATATATAACAGAATGGGGATCATTCGGCTGCCAGTCGAATCTTGACCATACCAGGTGGCCTAATGTTTCCCATTTGTTATAAAAATACTTTTGGCGGTAAAAGTGTAAGAGACAAAACTTCAAAGGTTATGTTATATATTGAAAATACAACGTAAATGATGCCTTCAAGTCTATGTTATATGTGAGAATTCTAGTGTAAAAGTTCGCATCTTTACAGATAATTATAGTACATTAAAAAACTAACCTCGAACTAAGCCAATATTTCGCAGCCCACAAAGACCGCTAAAAACTTAGAATAAACTTAACCACGCACATTACTATTTGCGTGTATTATATTACCAACATGTTACATGCAAAAGTAGCGCCAAATTCAAACACTGTTAATAGTAGCCGAATGCTCCCTGTAGCCTAATGTTCCCCACCTTCTCCTATCGCTATTAGCTCATAAGCATGCAGGTGGCACATCCCCGTACCACGTCAGTCTCACGCCACCATCACGCACTCGTTCTGTGTGAATTGCGCCTAAGGTTTAGGTTGTTCATAGCACCTGATACTCTTAGTAAAGTAGTATGCCATTGAAATATACTCGAAGTCAGTTTTAATAAATAAGAAAGAATGTATGGTAAAATCGGGCATGCATCTAATACGTTTTCTGTTTTATAGTATCCGATATATTTTCCATTTGTGCCATATATGGGTATTATGGTAAAGGGCCGCTCATTCCGCCATATTGAAAACGATATTTCATGAATGACATCAAAGCACCGGCAGCCATTTGTCCCTACTGGTTGAGTTATACCATGGTTTAAGTATGAATTACTTTAATTCGCAGCCTTTTTTGACATAAAAACGATATGTGGAAATTTTTTAAAGGTAATAAAACTTATACCTCGTTTAATCTTAACTGTCTGAAACAAACTACTTACACATCCGTATCCTAACTTTATGACTAATATTACATTATATTAAAATATATTTTTCTGGTTCTGTATCATAAAGTTTACATTATCATTCTGTTCTGGGGTGAAAACAGAACAATAGTAATGTATAACGCAAACTTTATTTTACAGTTTTTGGCGGATTTCGATTTATAGAATTGGCTACCCTGGATTTGGAGGTATTTCAGACAGCTGTTAGTCGTAACCTCTAAAGATTTTTCGAAAAATTGTCAATTTCTAAATGTCAGTTTATTAACACTGTAGTCAACATACAGAAATTCAATCTGACAATAGTGCAAATTAGCAGATTGCAATTTCTAAAATTGTTTTCTAACAATCGGAATTAGAAAAAAATTTATAAAACACGTTTCATAATGTGTATTGCCGTGCTCGTGCTTTGGAACGCTCGACGCTTCGCGTGTCGTATTACAAACTTGCACTCGTCCGGTAATACTAACATTATGATACTTGTATTTTAATGTACTATTATTTTTCACATTACTGCAATTGAATAATAACTCCTAGGATACGATATATGTTCATAGCAATCGTGACGTAATGAGAGGGCGTAATGAATTCATTACGGCCTCAAACTAAAAATGTATTAATCATAAAATAATTCTATTGAATGATCAAATTTATTTTACAAACAACTTGTAATACAAAGAATTAAGCTGATGTGCCAAAATAAAAATTCCAATTTTTAAATTTTTCCGAACATGTAATGCTTTTGTTAGAACGGTCTTCAGGCATGTTTATATTTTCATTTCCAGGTGCACATAATAATGATGACGACGGTTCCATTATTCCAAGTTGGATGTAACCCTAACATTAATAGCATTATATGTTTCAATAGCTTGAAAATTAGTTTTTGAAGTTCCTCTTTCATATGAACTCATCGCACTCGCAATGGTGCTGGAAATACGGTTTTTCAAAATGGTGCTGTCTTCTACGTAACTCTGTGCAACCGTATTACTCTTCCATTTTCAATCAAAGTACGTCTCAAACAGTGACCCGTAAACTGGTGAGACTTTTCTAAATTTAAGTATTTGGTAATTATATTTGGGACACCTATAGTATTCTTTACTACAAGTTGCACGATACAACGACCCTTCCTATATGTAAGAAAAAATCGGCATTCTAATCGGAATTCTTTCGTTTGCTTTGGTCTAAATGCCATGTATGGTCAAACTAACTTTAGAACATTTATTTTTTTTCCTCTGCAATTGTTAAACCTTTAGACGTACCAGTTATAGTCTCTAGCACTTTACAATTACAACAGATCATTTATCAATTATATCGTCAATACACATTTTGACCATTTCATCTCTTCTTAAACCACAAAGAACTACCATCACCAAAACTACTTTACTTACCAATTCTAGAAATTACGCCAATAGTACAGTCGCATTTGTGACCGCTCCTTCAAGATTTGATTGCCGTATCCTAAAGATTTCCTACTCTTTTTCATATCTTTCTTTCTATTTGCAAAGCAAATTTGTCAATTATAAGTAAACAATATGTTTTTGTTCCATATGCTACCAGATATCGTATTTATGTAGGTAAACCATGCACAAAGAGATAGTGTATTTATGTAGGTAAAGCGTACTCAAAGATGCAAATTCTTTGATTTATCTTAAGAACAAAGTGAAAAATAAAATTTTATATGCACCACGGCGCCCATCGAACGATATCCATCCCTCGGACTAAAGCCCTCGAGCTAGATTTCATCATTCTCCGGACGTAATCATCCTGATAACGTCCTTGGTGCATAAATAGCTATTCTACTATTTGCATTATCTTTCTGGTACATAAATTAACATAAAGTGACGAAACCCACAGCGTGCTCAATGTCTAAGTGGCCGTTATTGCAAAAACTTTCAAAGAAAATCAATCCAGCCATGAAAATTGACAGGTGTTCGCAGTTTTCACAATTGAGCTGATATCATCGGTTTTAGGTTTTGCAACATTTTTTCTTGTTTCTATCTTGGTTATACAATCAAGCAAAGCTATTCCATTTGTGGCTTTGGAAATCAATCGTTAAACGAGTGACGTACTAGTGGTGCAGTTTTTGAGCTGATTTCAATATCGGGCGGCTTTCACGGAGCTTTCTGACCAGAACAGCGTTTATCTCTACAGGATGTCATAAGGTGACCGCATCACATAAATAATGAGTTAACTGCTTGTGAAATATCTTTATGTGCGTCTTTTAGAGACATCAACTGGCAATCATTATCTTGCGATTTGATGTCATTAGACTACCGTAGTGTTATATGAAAGGTAAACTACTTATAATAGAAGCGATGCGAGCTGTAAAAGACAACACCAATGTTAACAAAATTCAATCGGTTTTGCGTGAAAGGTTATAGAAATTTTCCCTCAAAGGGTGGAGACTTTCCAATGATTTACATTTCACATTTAATGGCTGAATAAAAATCTTACCACTCTTTTTGGGAAAAATTTTGTAACAAAAATGTGTAAAATCTTATCATTAAAAATAGTACATCTGTCATTTTAAATTTAACCGTAAATGTTTCACATATAACTAACACAAACTTCAAAGGAATAATTTTTGTTGCAGTTAGTTCTGGGTTAATGCCTAATTTTGCTCGAGTTAATGTAGTTATACACATTTTGAAAGTTTCCTTTGAAATCCTACACACAGACTAATTAGTGGATTCGGTAACATTGTTATTAATACAATAGAAACTGCATCGATTCACGGAAGACTGGCATGTTTGCTTTTAATTTACAGTTAAAACACAAAACATAAGGCTCTCTATATTGAAATACATAATGTTAGATTTCGAATTTTTAAAATTTTTTAACAGGTAATGAACTTAATTGAATATTTTATATTTAGATGCTGTATTTATATACACTAATATCAACTTTTTGGTCATTCGATGCAAACCTTTTATACCATCAATAAAAGTGTACGTGCCTTAAAAAGCAACATACGAGGATAGGGTGAATAGTTCTCGGCCTCACGCAGAGATGCACGTCTCATTAGTTCGTATGACAAGTTTCAACTTGTTCTCTCAAATAGTTTGTTTACACGAATTTTTGCAGTAGAAGACCTGCGTGTTTTTCGATAAATTGGATAAACTTGAATATCGTGCGGTCAAAAATTTTCCCTTAAGGAAACCCATCCCAAGTTGACAAAAGTTTACTCTGCCTCTTCCATGTTAACCGTTAAAAAGTGGATAGCTGAATGTAAGCGTGGTCGCACATCCTTCGAAGCTGACCCACGGGAAGGACAACCAAAAACCGCAACCACACCAGGAACCATTGAAAAAGTGCATGATATAGTGTTGTACGATAGGCGAGTAAAGGTGAGTGAGATAGCTGAGGCTGTGGGGATATCGGAAGAAAGGGTGCGAAACATCTTGCACAAAGAATTAGGGATGCGAAAGCTCTGTGCAAGATGGGTGACCCATTTGACGAATGCCGATCAAAACCAAATGCGCAAACGATTATGGCGGCGATTTGTCACCATAGACGAGTCATGGGTCCACCACTACACACCAGAAACGAAACAGCAGTCCGATCAGTGGTTGGAAGCCGGTGGTTCAGAGCCAAATGAAGCGAAATCGATCGTATCTGCGGGAAAGGTCATGGCCAGCGTTTTTTGGGATGCGAAAGGGGTTCTGTTAATTGATTACCTTGCAAAAGGCAGAACAATCCTGTTAATTGATTACCTTGCAAAAGGCAGAATAATTACAGGTGAATATTAATCCAACCTTCTTGGCCATCTGTAAGCGGAAATTCGCGAGAAGAGGCCTGGTTTGAAAAAGAAAAAATCTTTCGCCAGGACAACGCATCTGCAGACAAGGGTGCGTTGGTGATGGGGAAAATGCGAGATTTGAGGTACTCTATTCCCCTGATTTGGTACCCTCAGGCTTTCATCTATTCCCAAACTCTTATTTCTGGGAAACGCTTCGCATCCAATGAAAAAGTTGCGAGGGCCGTAGATGAATATTTTCACAACCTTCCAGACTCTCACTTCCGGGGAGGAATAGCGATGTAGGAGAAAGGCTGGGCCAGGTGTGTTGAAGTCAAGGGAGATTACGTAGAAAAATAAAATCGTTTTTTAACTGAAAGTCGCATTCTTTCATGGTTAGGCCAAGAATGTTTCACCTTACCCTCGTAGATTACGTATTGGTTTCACGTTTAATCCCCTTGTATATTTTAATACTGACATTCACTGATACAAATATATATTTTGGCTTTTATCGTAAATGTTAAATAACTAAACTTATTAAACTGAAAAAAAGTCAGTATTATACGGGCTGTCAGATAGACTTTAAAGAAAAATTGTTTGGAAAATGACTAAACGTAGAATTACGATACCTTGTTCCTATACGTTATCAATAATGGCTAGTTCAACTAAAATAATGGCAGCTGTCAGATGCGCCCGGCAATGCCGGAAGAGAGTATTAGCGTGCTTATTTTAAACGGAATATCTATGTATTATTACAATTTGGATTCCTCTTGCCATCTTTATTAGTTTTTGAGTTCTTCAACTTTAAAGAAAATAAATGAAATTTAAATTTCGTGGAAAATTTTAAGCATATACATAATCGTGTCATTTGTCCATCCAACTGGATGGATGCGGCAAATTAAAGAAAAATACTTCTACAAAATTATTGCAAATGTATAAGTCCGGCCTTAGGTAAAAACGTGTAAAATGTAATTTGAGAAAGGCATAATTTGCCTTGTCTGGAATAGTTCGTCGACAAATTTGTTTGCATGAGTGATACGGATAATGTTAGGTAGGCACGTGTTCATTGATCATACTTTTCTCCTTTTAACAATATAGTTTCTTTACTATAGGTATTGATTACCAATGCAATATTTTGATATTTGTAAACTATTCTTGGGGGTTAATTCATCCCCCAAAAACCATAAAAATTAGTTTAAGGTGTTCAATGATGGGGTGTCCAGGTTCAAAGTAAATTATGTAATTTATACTAACGTATTTTATTTAGACAAGCACAGCAGCTACCATTATGTCCTAAGGTAACAGTACCAGTTCAGAATTATCTATCTTTGCAATAATTGTCATCACAAATGATCACAGAATAAGTAAAAAGTAACACTTCAAGAAATTTTATGGACTATTCTACTCAACCTCACCATGCCAACTATCAACCAATTACAATTTAATATTGTTTATATTTGAACCAATCAGAGCACAATTGTGTGACAATTCCGCTAGCGGAATATTCCCGACAATTTTTTTCTCTTCCTGTGAAATTTAATTGCCTTCCGGTAAAATGTCAAATTGACATAAACTTTGACGTTTATTTTGTTCATCAAGTGCTTAATCGTGTTTATTGCTTCAAAATTTATACCGAAGCAATACTCTTACATACACTTTGACACCGAGCTGGTAGCGTAGTGGTGACACGACCTACTTAGCATGCGGGAGGTAATGGGTTCGATTCCCGTTACCGTCTACCTTGTATGAGGTTTTTTCAGGGGGTTTTCCTCATACACATGTAGCGGCATGGTCACTGCGTATATGCACACCATGTGCGGCTACTTAGGCGAATTCTGGGGTAGTATTTTCCCCTTCAGAACCCTAACTCCGTTCCTTCCGATCCTATCCTGACCACACACTCATCCTTAATCCTACCATGCATATATAGGTAATGTATGTATGCTGGGAATCCATGATTGTGGCTGAAGGAGCTTGGAAAGCTCGAGCAGCCCGCCCTCCCCCTTGGGGAGGGAATGAAATACGTGGTCTTTTCGTTTTCCATACACTTTGACATAAATTTTCGGCAATTCATCGGCCACTTGAGGTATTGTATATGAAAACAGAAAGAAAAATCTAATTGAGAATTTGAAAAGGCTAACAATATGTATATCCAGATCCGTAAAAAAATGATAAACTAGTAACAATTTCTAATAAGTTCATTTATAATGTCCAGAATAAATGGTTTAGATTTACTAAATTTTTAAAGTTATGATTTGTTACGTTTTAATTTCACACATAAACATACATTGAAAATATAAATTACAAATTTAAAGTTTAAAGTAGCGTCATCTTATGGGAAAATAATCATTAAGGAAAATCAGACCTTTATTTTAACAAATATACAGGTTTCTGTAATTAAATAAAAGACATATAGGAATCTGCATCTTCTTTTAACATTCTTTCCACTACTTCACAAATTTAAAAATTATTTAGTGATAGTGGGAATTTTGAATAGCCTTGTGACCATTATTTATCAGTTTCGTCGGCCATCTTAAGTAATTCTAGAAAAATTTTGTTAACAAGGTGTATTGGGCAATTAACTAATTAATAGTTATATTTTTCTATAAGGGATTAAGCCCATTACACTCATTAAACGATTGAAGATTACCGTGTAATAGTTAATTAAATTTCAATTCGTGCACTCTCCGGAGGATCAAAAAGTTAACAATATCCTATCCCAGCTTCCATATCTGAAACCTTCGATGAAAGGTTTCTATTCCTTACAGAGTCTTTTTTTGTATTGGTCTTAAATTACAGACGCAATCTCAATTTTGGTTTACAATTTCATGGTACGATTCTAATATAAAGTCGTATCCCAAGATTTATGTTTCGGAGTATATTATAATTGACCGTTGTACCTATAATAGAATAAGGATCACGCATTGCACAATTCCCCTGGTACGAATTGGTTATTGAAGAATTGTACGAGCACTCGTTCGTTGATGGTAATTTTGAGATTTGGGTGCCTGTGTAGAAGTGTTACCGTACACATCAGCTGTTCAATACAGGTTAGTGCCATAATCAGGGAAGTACAATCAGTGCCTTTATTGTGTGTATGGTCTATCGTCGTCTACATGCTGCAATTAATAACAAATTTTTAACTATGAATGGTTGATTCTTGTTCATACTCGAGAATTTACTAGTAGCCGTTTCAATATCAATGTACTTACAAAATGAGAATAATTTCGTTGAGGATTATAATTGTTTATTTCATACTGATACGTCATAAGCAAATAAACCCTTAGTTACCGTAACCATAAACACGTTCATAACTCCCTTGGGAAGTTATGAACTGGTGTCTAGGCAGTTATAGATCTATAACAGCCCTCTAATCATTCTAATGTATTTTGACAAATATTTGCAAACTTTTCAGTTTTTATATACATGGTAATCATGCCTACTTAATTTTTAAATAACGTTCGTTTAATTTTAATAACCAACAAAATTTCGTTTATAATTATAATTATGATTTATTAGTAAAAAATAAAATAAAAATGATAAGTTATAAATCCTTAAATAACCTGAAATTCTCGCTAGGTTTTTATTCATTGTCACCAATTAATGAATTTGACAAATATTTATAAACTTGTCGGTTGATATATCCATAGTAACTATGCCTACTTAATTTCGAAAACAACGTTCATTTAATTTTAATAACCAAAAAATTTCATTTGCATATTTAATTTTTTAACATATTAGTATGAAATAAAATTATTTATCTATCACGGGAGTTGTGTATGTTAATAACCTCGGGCAACTTAACAATCTCTCAGGACTTTGCAATCCATTGCCCTCGGTAATTAACATACCCATAATTCCCTTGATATATAAATGACTATAAAACTGTTTCCGTTATACCTACACCAAACTGAGCAATTCAAATTTCACTCGGTTGTAGTAAAGAAGTAAAGCAAAAAAAAAGGACAAAGAGATAAAGCAAAATTTTAAGGTTAGAAACGCATGCATAATAAAAAAAATTAAAAATTCATTCTAACTAAATTAAAAGTTCATGCAAGTTAATGAACAAAACAAGGCAGTTAAAACCCAGTCAACCAGCACCATTTTCTATCGTTGTGGTATAAAATAAAAAGATTGGTAGCAATGTTGTCTGCAGAATACAGTTTAAGAACAGTGTTGCCGAACTGTAGTGTTTCATTATTAATTAAGGATCTCGCAAGTTTCTTTGAAGAATTGATTTTAGTAACGTAAATAAAGCGAGCAATTGCATACAACATACAGGTTAGGTACAAGTCGAGTGTACGTACAAGGCGGCGAATACAACTCAATTAACTAGGTTACGTTATATATAAATTGTTAATAATTTTGTAAAGAAAGAAGTAGGTGAGTTGGTTTTTAACAAGAATTGTAGAATTCCATTGTTTATGCCCTTCAGGCCACTGTAAAAAAAAAGATGTTATTGGTGGGTGCGTTTGTAAATAAATGATATTATCTAGGGATTGTGTTAAATGTTTGTCTAATTATTTGTTTAATTGTCTAATTTCAATTACGAGTGCAATCAGTTACTGGTTGAAGGCAGGTAAGTTAAGATCGGCTATTGAGTTTGTGAACCTCCATCTTCAGCACTTGCTGGCTCAATGCGGGGGAGTATAGTGAGTCAGTGGCGCCACAATTTTTTTTATCGTCCTGAATTCTTCCTTATCGAAAAGAACCGCACGCCCTCTCTGATTTCAATCTAGGAGCTTAGCGGCAAATCCATATCGCCCCACTCTTAGCCCTGGAAAACCTGTCCGTTTTTTTTTGTCGTATATATTCAAATAAAACTTATCTTTAACAAAAATTAGAGTTTTATCGCTAATAAAATTTGACGCCCGACGTGGAGTCCATCGAGTTTCCTCGATTTTTTTTTTTTGTTTTCTGGTTTGCTTTGATTATCGTCCCTTAATTTCGTTGTGATTAGTTTTCCTTTTCTCTTTTCTGTAAGATGTTTTTCTTCGTTTGACGAAGGATGAGTTGGAGTGTGAGTTGAATGTTACAGGTATATCCGACACTAGTAATGTTGACAAATTGCGTAAGTGTTTGCAAATTGTCTTTGCTTTAGAAAAATCCGGTCAAGCTTTTACCTTTGAGTCTGTAGATCCCCAAGCAGAATTAGCTACGTGCGAAAAAAAGCTTGCCGAAATTAAAGTTAAAGTATCATTAGAAGGAGAACTTAATCTCGCTAATACTAAAAACATTGAAACTAAACTAGCTCACGTATATTCTTGATTAGATAGAATTTCTAGCGATGTTGAGGCAACAAAAATTAAGAAGTCTCAATTAATATCTGGTTTATTGCAACCTTTACCCGATTTCACGAGTAAAGTTTCTTCTGATTCACCGGAAGGGCGTTATCTACACCATTTCTACCTGTTTTTTCTCTCAGTATCCACCAACCTATGCTCAAGTTCCTAGCGCTAGTATTTGTCCTCCTACAGATAGTACCGTTTGTAAGTCGGTGCCTATGTACAAATGGAATCTAAAATTTTCAGGATGTGTGAAAGATGGTTTAAGTATAAATGCTTTCCTCGGACGTGTGGAAGATTTATGCAAGTCGAGAAGTATTACTAAATCTCAATTGTTTGATTCGGCTATTGAATTATTTGAAGGAGAAGCTTTGTTGTGGTATAAGACAGTAAGTACACAAATATCTGATTGGGATAGTATTGGTACGTCGCATGAAGGAAGAATATCTACCTTCTTATATGGGTGACTTGTTGTGTGAGCAAATTCTCAAACGAACACAGGCTCCGGATGAATCTATAGGTATTTATGTCGCGACGATGAACACCTTGTTTGATCTCATGCCTATTCGAGTCCCTGATGAGTGACGCCTTAAAGTTTTAAACTCACGTATCTTACCCTTTTATCAAGAACGTTTAAGCTTAATGGATATCGATACTTCTTTCGCGTTGATAGACTTATGCCGTAAGTTGGAAACCACTAAGGTTTCTTTTGGTACCTATAAACTTCCACTTAAGGGAGACCTATTCTTGGAACCTGATTTAGCTTATCAGTCAGGGAAAAAGTTCACTCGTTTGTCTGCCGTTGATTATTCTCTCTCTGTTGTTGTCGAACCTTCTACGTCGCGTACCATACCTTCTTCTGTAGCATCTGTTGGTAACACCTATTGGAATTGTCATAAAGTAGGGCATTTGTATTCTCAATGTCCTGAGCCTCGTCAAGTTATGTGTGACCAGTGCGATAAAGGAGGATTTACCGTACGAACTTGCCCAAAGTGGTCTTGGTCGGGAAACGGCCGACGGGCCAACCGTTAAGTCGAGCTGTTGCCCCTGTTTAGTCACAAATCTCAACTACCGAAATGAGTGGTTCTACTGCTTCCGATGAAAAACTCCGACAAAACCGTATTTTAATTGATTTCATTTTAGCTCATGCTGAGGGCGATCAGCGTCCTTATCTTTGTGTTAGCGTTTTAGGTTGTAGTATTTACGACTTCTAGATTCCGGTGCTTCACGAACCGTAGTTGGATCCCAAGGTTGGAATTTTTTGAAAAACTTAGGTCTTGAGTTAGACTATAGCGATATGCCTATAATTACTGTGGCTAACGGTCAGAGTTGTAAATATTTAGGTATCGTTAACGTGCCCTTTACTTTAGAGGGGCGTTGTATTTTACTATGGGTTGTGGTTATACCGGAGTTATCCGTTCCTTTAATTTTAGGGTTAGATTTTTGGAGATCTATGGGTGTTGTGCCAAATTTAAAACATGATTCTTGGAATTTTACCGAATCTGTTACTGTTTCTTGTGTTGGCGCTATTGAAAACCAATCTGACTTTACGGGTGATCAGTATCGACTATTAAAAACTCTCTTAGACTCGAAATTTGTTCTAATGGGTGATAAGTTAGGTTTCGCTTCCGTTGTTGAACATGGCATTATTTCGGATTCTGAACCGACAAAACAACGCTACTATTCCGTCTCTCTGGCAAGACAAGCTATTATCGATGCCGAATTGCAGAAAATGTTAGACCAAGACGTTATCGAACCATCTACCTCATCGTGGAGTAGTCCAATTTTGTTAGTACCAAAACGTGACGGTACTTATTGCTTTTGTGTCGACTATCGCAAATTAACTCAGGTTACGAAGAAAGATGCGTATCCGTTTCCTTATATTTCCGCAATTCTAGATCGTTTGCGCGATGCTAAGTATTTGTGTTACCTTGATATCCGTTCTGCCTATCGGCAAGTCGACGTAAAGCAATCTGCTCGGGAACACACCGCTTTAACCATCCCCGGCCGCGGACTTTATCAATTCAAGCGTTTACCTTTCGGTTTAACGGATGCTCCGCTACTTTTCAGCGTTTAATAGACAAAGTATTAGGTGCCGATCTGGAACCGTATGTTCATGTTTGTTTGGACGATATTATTGTGTGTACTCCTAATTTCGAAACACATATTCGAGCCCTTGGTTTAGTTTTAGACCATTTAGTTGCCGTTTGTTTAACTGTGAGCCGTGATAAATGTCACTTTTGCCGTGCGGAATTGAAATATAATCCTCAACGTTAGTGTTTCTGAGAATGTAATTGAAGTGAGACGCTTTATTGGTATGGCTAGTTGGTATCGCCGTTTTTGTAAAGATTTTTCGTCAGTAATTCCTCCTCTTACCGAACTTACTAAGAAAAATAGATCTTGGTGCTGGACCAATGCACGTGAGGAATCCTTCCAAACCATCAAGAAGATGTTGGTTACTGCTCCTATTTTAACTTGTCCCGATTTTACGCGACTCTTTGTCCTCCAGACAGATGCCTTGCGTACGGAATTGGTGCAGTACTTACTCAACAGTTTGACGACGGTGGAAAAGTTATCTGTTATCTTTCTCGATCTTTGAGGAAACCCGAACGTAACTTTACTACGACGGAGCGCGAATGTTTAGCTGTATTGTTTTCCGTGGAGAAACTTGGACACTATCTTGAGGGCGTACATTTCACGATTGTTACCGATCACCATTCATTGCTGTGGATTAATAATTTAAAAGATCCTACTGGACGCTTAGACCGTTGAGCTTTACGTTTAAAACCATTTGATTACGAAATTTTACACAGGAAGGGCAAAGAACATGTGCCTGATTTTCTGTCTCGTTCCGTACCGGAAATCTCGCCAATCCCGTTTATCGGTAATGTAAATCCCAATCGTTGGCATTCAAAAATGTGTCGTCTAGTTAAATGACAACGCCTTGTTTAAGTATGTCAAATGTAAATATCCCGAATTTCGCGAAACCAAGATATTTGGAAATTAGTTGTACCAAAACCGGAACGTAACGATATCTTGCGTCACTGTCATGACTCTGCTGCTACTTGCCATCCTGGCGTGTTTAAAACTTATGATCGTCTTAAAGCTAAATCCAAGTAGTACTTGTATAACTGCCGGAACCGTAATTTTGACCGTTCATATACTAATAATCAGTTTCGAGGTTGTGTAACAAAAATAATTATAACGTTGAGATAAAACAATGTATTTTACTATTATTGTGGTAATTTATAGGAGTTCGCAAGTCAGAACTTGTTTAGTCGTGTCCAAAATTATGAATAATCTTCGCTATTTTTACTTACGCGCCCGAGATATGAAAAATGCAAGTTATAACTTGTTTCTATAGAGACCTATATATTCAAGTACTTTGATATTTCAAATTAGTTGCAAGTGAACGTTCTTGTGAGATACTTCTGTACTTATTATTCAAGGAGTAAAAAAAGTGGTCGTCTCGCGTTTTTACACAACAGCAGGCTTTAGATTATCTTGCGGAGTTGGAAAAGCAAATAACCACTCCGAAGATGATGAAAGTGATGAAGCCGTTACTGTTGATGGCAGAGGTAGTGAACAAAGTGAATAATCTGATATCGGCGTAAATAATGTCCCTTCTGATCCTTGTACATCTAATGAAATTAGTGATGACATTGAACACCATCCAAAACGAAATAATTACATGCGTTTACCTGTGGGGAGTAAACAACCATCCAAATCTAATGATATATGGGACGTTGTGGAATCAAGTTATCCTTATATTGGCCATATAGTTCAAAGAAATGCTATGTGAAATACACCTTGACCAATTCCTTATGCAAAAAGAAATGTGTTTGCTAACTCTGTGCTAAGTGCATTTCGATTGTTTATAGATAACACAACGTTAAAACGCATTCAGAAATGTACTGAAATTGAAGGTAAACGACAACTAGGAGATGATGCAAACTGGTCATGTCTCTTCAAGGAATTGACGCTTGCAATGTTGCTTGATCATGGTGCTTACGGCGCAAGGGTACTACAGCTTGACAATTTATGGTCTGTTGCTTAGGGACCGCATTGTTTTCGTGAGACCATGTCACGGAATCGATTTCGTGAAATCAATTAATGAAACGTTTCCTAAAAATGGGTAGAAATGTTACTACCGATAACTTTTTCACCAGCCAAAAATGAGGGACGATGTAACTCGACACGTAGGCCATTGTACTATTTGCTTGCGAACTAATGTTCCTAGTCAAACACCACAAGGTCTTATGGGAAAACGTCCTGATATAACGAAATCGTGGCGCATGATTTGCGTTGATCTGTGTGGACCGTTACCTCGTTCATCTCAGGGTTATACCTATATTTTAGTTATTTCCGATTACTTTAGTAAGTACGTTTTGTTCTTTCCGCTTCGAGCAGCTACCGTTACGCCCATCGTACGTTTAATAGAAGACCAATTGTTTTAGTTTATAGTTGTCCCGAATTTCTAGTTTTCGATGATGTAACGCATTTCAAATCTTGAGATTTTACGTGCCTGCGTGGTAACTATAAAACAAAAATTTCGTACAATGCTGTGTATCACCCCCAGAATAATCCAGTCGAAAGGGCTAATCGTGTATTAAATACTATGTTGTCCGCTTATGTTTCAGAAAACTACCGTAAATGGGACTACCTTTTGCCTAAGGTTGCTTGTGCAATTCGCACGTCGACCCATGAAACCATTGAAGTAACTCCTTTCTTTGCTAATTTTGGTAGAGAGCATATTAGTTCTGGTGAAGAATGCAAGACACATAATATGGAACCACCCAATTCCGTTGAGACAAATGAACTTCCTGTACCTACCGTCCAAAAATTTGATAAATTTTTTAACGATATTCGTAAGCGTCTTTCCGCCGCTCATGCTAGAGCGAAACATCGTTATAATCTTCGTCGACGTTCTGTCGAATATACAGTAGGGCAA
Source organism: Vesta saturnalis (assembly GCA_036346205.1). Taxonomy (NCBI): domain Eukaryota; kingdom Metazoa; phylum Arthropoda; class Insecta; order Coleoptera; family Lampyridae; genus Vesta; species Vesta saturnalis. The sequence goes on from JARFJB010002118.1 coordinate 568,897, forward strand.
CAAGTTTATCACCGTAATTTTGCGCTGTCGGATCCCATAAAACGTTTTACGGCTAGTTTAGCACCCAAATGTATTGGCCCATTTATAATTTCACGTAAACTATCATGACATATGAACTTACCGACGGAAATGGAAATGCTAAAGGTATCTGGCATGTTAAGGGCCTAAAGGCTTCCGATTGATTTAACGTTACGCTAGTGCTTTGATTACGGAATCTTGCTTACGGCTTGCGAAATGTTTCATATATTAGTGGTTTCTCCGTTAAAGTATCGTCCATTAGTTTTAAGTTTGAATATTTCTCAATACTACCGACGTTCCATAGTTTTAGCTTAGTTTTAAGAACACAACTGGTGTGGTTGGATTAATAGGAAGTTGATAGAATTGTTCAGATTTCTTTATGCCATTCTAGGTCGTACCGTATCGACATTGTTTTGAGTTTGAGTATAGACCAGTATCTTATTGTGAGTGTTGATCTCGTTTCTAACGGAATAATCGAAACTAACCGCTTTGCTTAGACTTTTTTGTAATAGGAGAACCTCTGCATTGTTTAGGTTGGGTGTTTATTTCGGTTTCTGAGTTGAGCTCTACTTCGACTTTTGTTTTACGTAGTTATACCTTCTCGTACCGCTATATCTAGGGTTTTTGGATGGTAGGGCGTGTGGCGACACTTTTGTTCTAGTACGTCTTCAGTCTACTAGAACCCGAACAACTTCATCTTGTCCCCTTTGCTCTACGTTGCCTTCCAGTAGAACACTCTTCTAGGATTCTATAAGTTTTACTGTGCGCGTCTCTTGTGCTGTGTTACTTTGTTTCGTCCCTGGCGCATTTTGGTCGCTACCTTGATTTCCTCTTCGTACGGGAAACAATGTTACGGGTTGAATTATCTTATGGTTTGGGTTGTTTTTTTTGGATTTTAGATTCGCAGACATTAACTGCACTACCGAGAGTTTTAAGGGTTTGTGTCCTGGGATAACCCCGAATTTCCCGTCACTTCTTCCGTTTTCTCTTCCTTTTTTTTTATCACTAGTTTTCGTTCCGTTTTACCGCTTGACATCGTGTCAAGAATTCGTGCAAATTTTCTGAAATTTTCATTTCTCCAACTGAGGGGAGAGTTGCTACGTTTTAATTTCATACATTGAACATATAAATTATAAATTTAAAGTTTAAAGTAGCGTCATCTTATGGGGATATCATCATTAAGGAAAATCAGACCTTTATTTTAACAAATATACAGGTCTCTGTAATTAAATAAAAGGCATATAGGAATCTTCATCTTCTTTTAATGTTCTTTCCACTGCTTCACAAACTTAAAAATTATCTAGTGATAGTGGGATTTTGAATAGCCTTGTGATCATTCTTTATCTTTTTCGTCGGCCATCTTAAGTAATTCTAGAAAAATTTTGTTAACAAGGTGTATTGGGCAATCAACTAATTCATAGTTATCTTTTTCTATAAGGGATTAAGCCCATTACACTCATTAAACGATTTGAAGATTACCGTGTAATAGTTTAAATGATTTTCAATTCGTGCATTCTCCGGATGATCAAAAAATTAACAATTTCCTATCTCAGCTTCCATATCTGAAACCCTTCGATGAAGGTAATGATTAATTATAATAATGTAATTAGCAATATCATTAATGATATACGAAGTACAATCAGATAATTTAAGGTCGTTAACGAAAGAATGCGATTAGATATTCTTTTTACGACGTACCTTCGTGTGCAAGTGCCCGCCTCCAGCTAAGCATAAACAATTAAAAGTCATTTTTCCAAACTGCTAGCTAGTAAAGTTGATGGCGTATGTACCTGTGCGTATTTAGACGCTTGTGTGTGTGTGTGTGTGTGTGTGTGTGTGTGTGTGTGTGTGTGTGTGGGGGGGTGTGTGTGTGTGTGTGTGTGTGTGTGTGTGTGTGTGTGTGTGTGGTGTGTGTGTGTGTGTGTGTGTGTGTGCTGTGTGTGCTGTGTGCGTGTGTGTGTGTCGTGTGTGCGTGTGTCGTGTGGTGTGTGTGTGTGTGGTGTGTGTGTGCGTGTGTGTGTGTGTGTGTGTGTGTGCGTGTGTGCGTGTGTGCGTGTGCGTGTGCGTGTGTCGTGTGTGCGTGTGCTGTGTGCGTGTGTGTGTGCGTGTGTGCGTGTGCGTGGGTGGTGTGCGTGGTGCGTGTGTGCGTGTGTGCGTGTGGCTGTGTGCGTGTGGCGTGTGCGCGTGTGCGCGTGGGTGGCGTGTGGCGTGTGCGTGTGTGCGCGTGTGCGTGGTGCGTGGCGTGTGCGCGTGTGCGCGTGTGCGCGTGTGCGCGTGTGCGCGTGTGCGCGTGTGCGCGTGTGCGCGTGTGCGCGTGTGCGCGTGTGCGCGTGTGCGCGTGTGCGCGTGTGCGCGTGTGCGTGCGCGTGCGCGTGTGCGCGTGTGCGCGTGTGCGCGGTGCGCGTGTGCGCGGTGCGCGTGTGCGCGGTGCGCGTGTGCGAGTGCGCGTGTGCGCGTGTGTCGCGTGTGCGTGTGCTGTCTTGCGCTGTGCTGTCGTGTGCGTGCGCGGCGCGTTGCGTGCGGATGCGCGTGCGCGTGCGCGTGCGCGTGCGTGTGCGTGTGTACGTGCATGTGGATGTATGCTAATACCGGCGATAACTCCAAAACGAAAACTCGTATGTACTTAAAATGTTGTATTTGACCTTGTTTTTATTTCTCCTGGAGCTGATTAGGTTTTGGGAGAAATTCAGCGGGGGGATTGTGTTAGGGCGGTTTTTTATTTTTATCAAATATTACTGAAAAAGCCCAATATACCGGCTGTTACAAATTCTCTTCTCACTACAGGGATCTCAGAAACGGTAAGAGATACCGACGAGCTTAAATGGGAGCAAAGTTGCGCAATCAGTGGACCAACATTATGGCTCCAAAAAATCAAGGCTAACATGATTAGTTTTCGAAATATTTGAAAAAAAAACGAAATTTTGGAAATCGGTTTTGGTTTCATTTCAGCCTTGTTTGAGGTTATATTGAAAAAATAAGAAACTTCCTCATTGCAACTTTTCGTCCTCTATCGAGTTGCGTAATCAATTTTTATATTTAACGTTTCGTATTTCCAGAACCATCATCAACTTCAATTTTTTAAATACGGCCATGGAAATGCTATTACATCTTTGCAAGTCTTCGTCACCCCCAATACTTTACTTCTTCTAAGCTCGAAACAGATCCAGACGTTTTGTTTCAAAAATTCATCTTCAATGTAATCGTTCCAAATTTATTTAAATACAGTAAATGTTCAAAAATCTATGTCACGTGACATTTTGTACTGTCTATTGAATATCACTTCTTCTCAAGGAGTTAAATCCATTGAAGGTATTTGCCCTTAATTCTTCTGTTATTTTAATCATTTTTTAAACCCTAATTTATTATAATAAAACATTTTAATGGCCATATTTATTTCTACGTGTTCTACGTGTTTTAGGATATCCATTCAAAATAATTGCATCTGACATGATCCTTTATAGTTGCGATTACAGGTATAATAAATTCCGATTATGTACGCTTATCTTTATTTTCAACATTTGCCAAGGCGTATTGACTTTTAAAAAAGAGGAATTAGTTATGATTATAAAGACTCTCATGAATAATATGCTAAGAAACAAACAGATACTAAAGAACTGATAGTTACTGACAGTAATTATTTAAATTTTTCTGACTTGAGCTGTTGCCCATTATTCAGTAGGTATGCCCTTGTCAAATGGAGACAACGCAATGTGCTCAAAATTCATTATTCGCGCAATCTCAACCTTGAAAGAGCGTGTGAAATGTATTTGAACGAATATCCTAAAAAAGAGGAGCTTCAAAGCATGTTATTTCAAAAATTAGATGGGAATTTGACTGCATTTGGGACATTCGAGATACTTAGAAAGAAATATGGTAACGGGTTACAAGAAAATGAAACAGAAGCTGTTATCGATGAGGTTCGTTTAAATTTTAAGCTGTAGTTACAATAACATATTTTTTAAATTATGCTAGATTAATAAGGTCCCACGTAAATCAACAAGAGAAATGGCTTTGAGCATTAATTTACCAGGAATTAATCATATAGAAGTATGCAGAACCCTTAGACACAATCTTTATAAACCCTTTAAAATATATATTTCTCATTGTCTAAGGCCAGGAGACATAGAACGACGTTTAATATATTGAAATTGGTTTCGTCAACAATTACAAAATTCATCTCGGCAATACAACGTTCCAGAGAAAACGGGCCTCCAAGAAACCAAATAGAATTTTCGTTAAATGTGTGGACCGACATTTTTGGAGACCACATTATAGGACCTTTCATTTATGAGGTAAATTTAAACGATGATATCTCAATTTTCTGACAACTGAGTTTGAGGCATATATGCTGGATATCCCGTTAGATGTCTTACCACACGTATGGTTCCAACAAGATAGTGCACCGCCACACAACACTAGAAAAGTCATGGGTTTTCTAAGCCAAGCTAAGCCCGGACAATAGATAGGAAATGCTGGGGTAGTTGAGTGGCCAGACCGGTCACGCGATTTATTCCCCCTTGAATTTTTTATGGGGAACGTTAAAAAATACAATTTATAAAAATACAACATAGAAGAATTGAGGGCAAATATCTTCAATGGATTAACTCCTTAAGAAGAAGGGATATTCAAAGGGCAGTACAAAACATGGCGAGACGGATAGATTTTTGTGTACACGAAAACGGAAATGTTTTTGAACATTTAATGTAAGTTTTTAAAGTATAACATACATTTTGTTTTGGTTATTCATATGCATTTTTAAGAATGAATTTGTCATAATAAAATTAAAATTGTAATAATTTTTTGATTTTGACTCAACAACTTATGGAGTATGTATAACCATATATGGTCACATGGTAATACTTTAAATAACTTGGTGAATTTTATAGGGTATAACGACACTTAAAGCATACGATAATTCAGTAAACATAGAAATAAAAATTTAAAAATTTAGATAAATTATAACAAATACATTGAAAACAAAAAATGTAATAAAATCTCCAGGGCCGTATTTAAGAAAATGAAGTGGATGGTCCGGAAATGACGAAACGTTACATATAAAAAATGAGTGTGCTATTCGATAGAGGACAATGCGGAAGTGTTCTTCTTTTTTTCAATATCACCTCAAACAAGGCTGAAATGAAACAAAAACCAATTTCCAAAATTTTGTTTTTCTTTCAATTATTTCGAAAACTAATCATGTTAGCCTTGATTTTTTAGAGCCATAGCATTGGTCCACTTTGCCCCCATTTAAACTCCTTGGTATCTCTTACTGTCTCCGAGATCCCCGTAATGAGAAGCGAATTAGTAAGAGCCGGTATAGACTTTAATCATAAAGATTAATTATGATCTATGCAATTTTTTGATATGACGTGTAATTTAGCGTCAAAAAAATTCCTAAGGTAGAATTTAAGTGTTTTATTCAATATCTGGAGATAAAAATATGTAGACGTAATAAAAAAAATTAATTTTACATAACTTTTCTTTATCAGGTTACTTAATATAAAGCGAAATTTGGAATTTTTTTAAGTTAGCATCTAGGTGTCTATTAACTTCTGTCTGACATGCAGTTTTAATCGTCTGTTTGACATAGATTATTGTTTTCGTTTTTACAATGTTGCCTATTTGTGTAATGGGGCGGATGTAAAGTGTACACCAAACTACCTGAGGGATAAATAACTCCGATATGTAATCTGTACACCAAACAAAAATAGTTACAAGAAAGGTGCAGGTAAAGTGTACATCAAAGGTAAAACTCATTAGAGAGAAAATTTACTCATGCGTAACGTTTATTTGCCAAGGTTCTTAATATAAAGCGAAATAAATGTAAAAATTAAATAAATGTGAGTGAAATTGCTTAACCTGTATTATAGATATTTTTATAGAAGTTGGCGGCTTTGGAATATTTTTAAGTTAGCATCTAGATGTCTATTAACCTCTATCTGACATGAGGTTTTAAACGTCTGTTTGACAAAGATTCTTGTTCTTGTTTGTACACTGTTGCCTATTTTCGTAATGAACTTATTATAAAAGGGTTAAATAATAATTATAACAAAACTTCTTTTAATTTCCATTTGTAGGTTGGATGGTCGTGCTTTCCACACCAGATATTAAAGTTTGCATTATTCCCAATTAAAGTATCACTGACAAAGGAATAACTAACATTAGTTTAAAATAAAGAAATGGACATTAGGTAAATACAATGTCTCTTTTTGGAAAGCTTCAATTGGCCATATTTTCTTTTAAATAAGAAATATCAAAAACTGCTCAAAACCTTTTCTGCAGAACCAAAGTTGGCCCACTAGCATATCAATATCTCAACATTCCCACCCCCTAACCACCTCAATTTTTGAATCTTAAATGGAACCCCCACCCCTTGCGATACATCACTGGAAAGCTCTTGAAAAGTACTTTTGATTGATAAATTAAGCTTTATTTAACAATAAACTGATCAGATATGTACTCGAAACTTATGTGATAACTACCTATATCTAGTAAGTAAATGACAATAATTTTATTTATAAGACATACATTTTGTGTATAGAGATTACTGACCTCCGAGGAGGTAATTAAGGGAATTCCATATTGAGAATTTTAAAATCCAGTGTACAGTTTACCTGCATGATTTTGAGGACGCTTAATTACAGCAGGTAACAACTCATTAGTGGTGTACAGTTTACGCCCGCCCGTGTAATGAACTTATAAAATAATTATCTTGAAAAAATTGTTATTAAAATAATTTCGTTTCTTTTAATTTCCATTGTGTAGCTTGGAAGATCGTATATTGTTCCACACCAGATATTTTATTTATATTTTATAAAATTTTAAACGTTTCGATAACAATTACAATAACTGTAATTTATATAAGAGATAAATAAAAATACAAGATTTAATACCCAAAACATGAGTATTTTAACAATATGTATACTATACCGTTTCAAATAAGAAGTAGTATGGCGAAATTAAAAAAAAAATAGATTAAGCAGAACAATAAATTTAGGAGTTCGTTTCAATCAATCACCTTGTACAAAATGAAAATAATACAACCAAGTTGTTTGATTCACCAATAATAAACGGGACAAACATATTAATAGTATAATACTTAATGTGCAGAATCTAAAATTTTAAAAAGAATGCAATAAAAGTAATTGAAATACTTAGCGTTTGGAAATTTAAATGGTCTATTTTTATATCTATATTTTACGTAGATCTGTACTTTTCGTTAACAATTACAGTTGTGGCCCTCTTACAACGATACACAATTTTTGTTACAAAAAAAAAACCTTTTCCAGCCACCTGACACCTAAGAAAAAAAAGAACCCGATCCTTACATATTTTCCGTACAATTACAATTGAGTGTTATTTGAACGCCCGGTATTTTTAATTTCAGAAATTAATTAATTGAATAAATTCTTATACGATAGCCTAGATACAGTTTTATTAATGGAAATCTAAGATGCAATAATTTACATTAAACTATATTGTCATTATAATTATATCAATTTAGATTTTTAAACAATAATATAATCATTTTCCAGGTAACAAAATATTTCATGTACAAAGACAAGTTTCTTTATCAAATACGCCAAAAGCGATATCATTTTAAACAGTTCTGCAATAGATTTTCAGAGTATTGGAAAAGTAATAAAACTGGGTGCATGATAGTCAGCGACCGGAAGTTTCCTTAAATTACATTAATTATAATTAATCACACACCTGTTAATTATTATAATCAAATCAACACTTTTAGTCTAGTTAAAAATTACGTTTATAAATATTCCATGATAAGTATTTTTATCAACCATTATTGTTTATCATAAATAAGAACATAAAGTAAATTTCTACCCGTTTATTGATCGGTGTTAATAATAATTATTATTATACATAATTAAAATTGATTTGTATGATCCTCATCTTATTTGAGTTTTTTAATAGTTTATTTTAAATTATACAATCTAAACGTTTCGATGACACTTACAGTTATTTTCGTCAGTAGTAATATCTATTAAAATTGTTAAAGATGTTGAAAAAAAAACAAATGGAAGTTTACCATTTCTTGACATATTAATATCTAAAAATAATAATTCACCATCTTTTAATATTTACAGAGAGACGACACACATTGACAGATACCTTCATAAATTATCCAACCATCACCCACGTCAAAAAATTGGTGTAATTAAATCTTTAGTAGATCGAGCAAAACGAATTTGTGACCCTAAATTATTGAAGGATGAATATAAATATTTAAAAAAATTCTTACAAGATAATGGATATTCACTTACAAATATTAATAATGTTATTACACCTTCTAGACATAACCTTCAATAGAAACCAGTTCTTAATGTTGGTACTGCTTTTCTTCCTTTTATATCTAATGTTACAGATAGAATTGAAAAAAATCCTAATTAAATATTGCATTAGGACTATTTTTAAACCTACAAGAAAAATTAAAGAACATTTAAGATCACGTAAAGATGTTTCAAACCCATTATCATCTTCCGGAGTGTGTAAGTTATCTTGTTCATGTGGAAAAGTATACATTGGAACCACAAAATGTAGCTTAGATACAAGACGTAAGGAACATATGAGATTTTGTGGATTAGGTCAACCAGAGAAGTCTGCGGTGGCTGACCATGTCTTAAATAATCCAAATCATGACATTCAATTTGACAATATGGAAATATTGTCAAGACAAACTCTATATTATGTTCGTTTACAACGTGAAGCTATTTAGATATATAAACACCCTAATAATTGTAATAGACAAGAAGACAATCTCCGTTTAAATAGGTTTTGGCATCTTATAATTAAAAAAAAGGGCATATTTTGATTTTAATTTTGACTTTTGGTATGTCTAGCTTTTTTGCTGTCTTACCTAGACCTTGAAGAAATGCTTTACCAATTATATATATATATATATATATATATATATATATATATATATATATATATATATGTCAAATTCCCACAGCACCATAATTTAACATTAGTAGTTGAAATTAAGATTAAAATTAAAAAATTACAAAAGACGTTCTATATTATGCTTGTGATTGTTAATAAGACTTGCAATTAATGACAAAGATATCTCATTGTTAGGTTTAACTGGATTATTTTATTTGATGCCATGTTTATATTTGTGAATGCTTCTATCATTTCCAAAATGAAGTTTTTCACAACTTTACACTTACATCATAACTTGATTAAATGTTGTTAAATGTGTTTTTTGGCTGACATTTTTCATTGTTAGCCTTCGCCGTTAGAGGGTGTTCTGATTTGTCATCTTTAAGACAATTTAACCATATTTAATTTTTAATGACCTAATTATTCTTTATTAAAATTTAATTCTATAGTTGGCTTTATACGTTTCTCAAACTGTTATATTAATAGTAGGCTGATGTTTATGTTTTAATTTTTCAACTTTGACAAAATTGTTTTCAACATCTTTAACAATTTTAATAGATATTACTACTGACGAAGATAACTGTAATTGTTATCGAAACGTTTAAATTGTGTAATTTAAAATACACCATTAAAAAACCCAAAAAAGATAAGTATTTTACTATGTGGAATAATGGGGAAGTTTACATTTTCACAATTGATTTGTGATCATTTACTTAGTTATTTTATTCTACTAATTTAATTTTGGACCCGATTCATTAATTTCTTTGTTATCGTCCAGTGTTGTCTTCCTTGAGGAATATTTTATTGTATTATTGATTCGGCGAATTCCTTAACTTTTCGGATTATGAACTCTTTAAACCGTGCGTGCAATTTGTTTTATTTTTTAAACTGATTTTTTTCGCTGTTTGTTTTATAAACCTTATATTCCATTTTTTTAGCAAACTTAGTTTTTAAGAGTTGATTTTAGGTATTTGATTGCTTTTCTGCTACCATATTTATTTAGTTAGAATATCTTTTTTTGTTAGCCATTTGGAGAATTTTTTGGAGAGTTTTTTTTTATTAATAAATCACATTTATTGTTATTTCCTGAACAATATTTTTACGCTACGAGAAGTGTTTTATTAATAACCGTTTAATAACTTAGTTTATAAAATTATCCTATTTTACCGGTTGATCAAGTATTTTTTATTTTTTTAACCCCCCCCCCCCCCTTTTTGCAATACCCAGTTGTTAATTTTTTTAAATTGTTTAAATCTCAACTCTGAAGATTTTTCGAGGTCCGTTTGCCGCTTAACATCTGATTACAGCATTACCAATCCAACTACTCTATTGAGATCCCCCGGACCAGTGACGCTATTGCAGTTATCTCCAGAAGGAATCCAGGCCTTCAGGGGAAAATACTATCACTCAATTGGATTGGCGCCCGAGAATCCGCCGAATTGTTAGTTCACAGTAATTTTGTATTTTTTACCTGAGTAAACCTTTTTACAAAAACTTATTTTTAGTAGGCACACAGCGACAATTCTTGTGTTATCACAGCAACATAAAAGGGTCACACTTAGTTCGTTGTAATATTTTTAAGAATTGCAGGTTTATGAAATCTGAAAAAGACGAAAACGTAAAGCTTATATTTTAATCTTTTCGTATTTAATAAATTTGTTCTAACATCTCATTTAATTCCTATAAATATTACCACTTACTGAGAACGACAACTGTGATTGTTATCGAAACCTATAGATTTATTTAAAATGTAAATATAGAAATACACCGTTTAAAAACCCAAAAACTGAACATTTTAATTACGTGTAATAATGGTGAAAGTTTACATTTTCATATAACATAATAAAAGACTTTTTTGACACTAAAAGATTGAGACAAAATTTCGTTTTTTCAAGAGAAATGTACTTCCGTGTTACTCGCCTGGAAACAATATTGCGTGTATTTGTAGTCCCAACAATCATCAAGAAATTCTACCTGTTATGATAAAACAATTTCTCTAGATTAATAACACAATTAGCTAACTTTATGTTTGTCATTTCACTCAAATCGAGGTAGAGGAGTATAAGAAACTTAATTCGGTTGCACTAAAAGTGTATCAATTCTTTTAGTATTAAATAAAAATCGTCTTTCTTACAAGCCAAAGTATACTTATCTTATAAAGCATTAGAAATTTCAGCAGTTGCAAGACAACTTAATTTGGAAATAAGTTACCCACTTAATCTTAACCTTTTAGTTACTTACTTAATGCAATTAATTATTGCTTCGTAATTTTAATTTGCAGGCTTAAATAAATATTAACTAGATTCATTTCTAACGAATATTAGTTTGCATGTTCTGCATGTGAATGATAGTTTATATACAATCTCGTTTTCCAAGGAATAAACGTATTCTTGAAACTATATGTATCAATATATTGTTGGGGGAAGAAAGAAGCCCCCCGGGCCCACTCTTGGTTGAAATATAATTTGATAAGAATACTATATTATGTAAAAAAAACCATTACCTTCAAACATATCCGTTACTTTGTTTCATAATAACATACCCTTTATTCAAGCATATACAGTGAATATCAGTCAAATGGAATAAATTCGGCAATAAATAAATGGGGAGTGTTCGAAAAAAAACGCTAGGAAACGTCGATTGATATTTTTAGTTGCGCATTCCTTTCAACAGAAAATATACAGGGTATGTCAGGCAACAGTGGCGAATTTCAACTTTCTTATTTTAAATTCAACGCCCTGTATATTATTCAATTTTTTAATTCTTCGGAAAATTCTAGACATATTCCATGTACAATGTCTGTTTCGGAAAGTGTTATTGCAAAAATTAGCATTAACAAAAGAAAATTACTTGATTACAGAAATTCGCTATAACACATTTAAAAATTAATAAGAAATACTGTGTATTTCTTGATAATGTAAAAAACAAAAAAAAAATATTAATGTCAATGTAGGAGATGTTCAAAGTGCTCGCCGCGAACGTCTTGGTAACACCATAATTTTAAATAGAAATTTATTCTAACAACATATCAGGCGCGATCCATCTAATCGCAAGCGTTATTTGCATTCTTAAGTCGCGGGCTTTACTTTTGTATACGATACTATTTACATATCCCCATAAGAAGAAGAACAATGACGTCAGGTCAGGCGATCGTACTAGCCATTCCATAGATCTTCGCCTCACTATCTACCGATTTGGAAATATTCGGTTGAGATACTGCCGGACATTGATTTGGTAATGGGTCGGTGCTCCATCTTGCTGAAACCCTATCATATTCGCTGGAACTTGTGGGTTTGTTGGATCAGGATATAAGTCAGTCAAAGTTGGCACCACGTTATTTTGGAGCAGTGCTATATAATTATCACCATCCAAATTGCTATCAATGGAAAAGGGACCTATGATCTATAACAATTCCTGTCCAAACATTATCCTTTTCAGGGTATTGCGTATCTTCTATCATCCAATGAGAATTTTCCCGAAATCAATAGCGGCAATTTTGATGATTAGCATGACCGTGAAGTGTAAAGTTGCGCTCATCAGAAAACAAAATATGTTCTAATTGGATTACATTGTTACCTAACATTGCCATCACTTGTTACAAAAATACGTTCTCCTATCAAAATCCTCTTACATAACCTCCTGTTGGTATCATTTTATAGGGATGCAATTTAATTTCTTTTAATGTTCAAATAATCGATAAATGGCTAACATCGAACAATAGGACTGCTTTTCGACTAGAAGTATGTGGATTTTCCTCAAACTCAAGCATAATATCCAATTTGGTACCATCACTTATTGCATTGGCAGCTGCTTTTTTTATCTGCCTTACAAGTCCAAGCTCGCGAAACTGCTTCTCTACTTTACTAATTGTCCCTCGGGATATAGGCGGAAAATTTTGAAATTTTTCAAGGAATGAGCGAGCAACTTCCACTTGTGCCCGTGTATTATCTCCATAACCAATCATCTGTAGAATTGTGATTTTGCGCATTTCTGTTAAATGAACCATTTATGCAGTTAGCGAAATTCAAACGTCTATAACACTGACAATTACTGGCATTCTGACACTCAGCATGCGAGGGCCAGCGAATGTGTGTAATCAAATAATTTTCTTTTGTTAATGTTAATTTTTGCTAAAATCTGAAAACACTTAATAGTTCCAAAACAGTTCAAGATAGGTATCTGACATTGTACATAAATCTAAACTCCTTTTTTAAGGCTGAGGTATTTTCTCCTACGAAGGCTGGGTGGCCAACTAAGAATGCAAGGTACTGTATCTGGTGAACTATCCACCGTAGAGGCTTACGGAAAAAAAAATTAGTACTAAAACGGCCAATACAAAAAACTGGAAACTGTGATGTTTCTGTGAATTCTGCTATATTAACCTAATAAAAAAATAACTGATTTTTGAAGTCGAGGATAACCTGAACTTTTTTGTTTGGCACTTTTTGACGTATCTATAAAAATAAAGTGGTGGTGGGGTATTCAAAGGTTTCCTTAAATCACCCCCCGTATCTTAGAAATGGCTAATCCGATTTTAACTAGCTTGGATGCGTTGAAGAGAGCTTTTCTTGGGCTACAAATGCTATAATATTTGAACTTTTGTTAGTTTCACATGTCGTCGCTAGAGGGCTTTGTTCGACATTCCGACAGAAACGGTTAACTTTCGCAAAAAAATTAAATACATTGGTATGACTTTTTTTCATGAACAAGTAGCTAAATGATGCCTAAACAAGCTCGCGAAAACCGCATCTGGATATCTTGTTCCTAACCTAAAATATCGGCCAAAGAAAACTTTATACGAAAATCCCCTAAATTTTTATTTTTTTTAACTATGTTTTTCTGGAATTGTTTCTATTATGTAAATTGTGGCCCTAAAAAAGACCGATTTAAAGGAGGAAGGTTTTTAATGCCCCAGTAAATGCTCGAAATGCTGACCATCATTCTGTGCATTGCTAAGGCCTCTTATGGGTGGACAAAACTACAGCTTCAATTTCGGCTCTGAATAGGTTACCTAGAAATTGCGATTTTCAATATTTGTAAATTTATTCACCAGAATAAAATCACCCTTTTTGAAATTACTACGGGCAAGTAAGCAATGCTAAAAGTTACACGAAAGGCCTATTTTTTGTTTGTTTAAGTGCATATTCACTATGGATATATACGAAAAATACAATTAATAGAAGCAGGCAATGGAAACAGATACCTAAACAAAACATACATAATCCTTAAATTGTCAATAGTTGTCAATACTTTCGCGTTACTTTGAGCAATTTTTGTGCTTTCAAAATGCGTTTTGCATCAGACCTTGAAAGAGGAAGATTTTGATCGAAGGTTAAACTATTGCCATTGGATCTTAGGCACGATACGCGAAAATAGAGAATTTTATTTCAAATTCTTTAGACCGATGAAGCCACCTTAAGTAGTGACGGGAGAGTTAATCTGCACAATATGCATTATTGGTCTGCAGAGAATCCCCATTGGTTGCGTGTAGTTCAGCGCCAAGGACGTTGGAGTTTAAATTTATGGTGTGGCATACTGGGAAGCAGAATTATTGGGTCATATTTTTTCGAGCAACCCCTAAATGGCAATGTATTTCTTGACTTTTTGGCCAATCAATTACCGTTGTTGTTGGAAAATGTGCCTCTGGAAACAAGGCATAAATTGTTTGTGCAGTTGGATGGTTGCTCAGCACATTTTGCTATTAATGTGAGAGAGCATATTACTGCAGTATTTCAACAGCGGTGGATTGGAAGAGAAAGTCTGTTTCCATGGCCTTCGCGATCGCCAGACTTAACTTGCCTCGATTTTTATTTATGGGGGCGCTTAAAGGACATCATGTTTCGGACTCAACCTACTACTAGAGAAGATATGAAAAACCGGATTCGTAACGCAATACGTAACATACCGAGAGCCGAAATTAAAGCTGCAGTTTTTTCTAGTCATGAGAGGCTTCAGCAATGCATAGAGCGTGATGGTCAGCATTTCGAGCATTTACGGGGACATTAAAAACCTTCCTCTTTAAATCGGTCCTTTTTAGGGCCGCAGCTTACAGAATAGAATTAGATTTTTGTATAAAGTCTTCTTTGGCCGGTATTTTAGGTTAGGAACAAGATATCAAGATGCGGTTTCCGCGAGCTTCTTTAGGCATCATTTAGCTACTTGCAAAAAAGTCATACCAATGCGTTTAATTATTTTGCGAAAATTAACCGTTTCTGTCGGAATGTCGAACAACGCCCTCTAGAGACGACATGTGAAAATAACAAAATTTCAATTATTTTAAAATTTGTAGCCCAAGAAAAGCTCTTTTCAACGCGCTCAAGTTTATTAAAATTGGATTAGCCGTTTCGAAGATACGGGGGGTGATTTAAGGAAACCTTTGAATACCCCCCACCACTTTATTTTTATAGATACGTCAAAAAGTGCCAAACAAAAAAAGTTCATATTATCCTCGACTTCAAAGATCAGCTATTTTTTTATTAAGTTAATACAGCAGAATTTACAGAAACATCACTTTTTTAGATTCAAGATTGCAGTTACGCCCCCTAGCGGCCTTTTCAGAAACATGAAAATATTTTTCAGGTTTTTGTATTGGCCGTTTTAGTACTAACTTTTTTTTCCGTAAGCCTCTACGATGTATAGTTTCCCAGATATAGTACTTCGCATTCTTAGTTGGCCACCCCGTACATGTCTAGAATTTTCTGAAGAATCCAAAAATTGAATAATATACAGCGTGTTTCATTTAAAATAAGAAAGTACCAATCGACGTGACCGAGCGTTTTTTCGAACACGCCCCCATTTAATTATTATCCAATGTATTCCAGTTGACTGATACACACTGTGTAGGTATAAATAAATAAAAGCTTGGAATATTTCTTAATACTATTTTTAAATTAGGTTCAAAGAATCCCTTTACCACGCGCCGTTCACACTGCACCTTGAGCATATATATATATATATATATATATATATATATATATATATATATATATATATATATATAAAACCGAGCTGGTAGCGTAGTGGTAACACGACCTGCTTTTATGAGGTTATTTCAGGAGTTTTCCTCATAGACATGTAGCGGCATGGTCACTGCGGCTACTTATGTATGCTGGAATCCATTATTGTGGCTGAAGGAGCTCAAAGCTCCAGCAGCCTCCTCCCCTTTGGGGAGGGAATGATATACGGGACCTTTTCCTTTTCCATATATATATATATATATATATATATATATATATATATATATATATATATATATATATATATATATATATATATATATATATATGTATATATTATAATAAGTTTATTGGGTATCGGCTTAGAAAAATTTTTCTTTATTGATTTTTTGTCAAATTTTCGCTTGTGATTACAGGCTTCATCAGGACTAAAACTAACAAAATTCTCTAAATTATGAACAATACTTAATTAATACACTTACATCTTAAAAGTAAATTTTGTTGAATGATGTATAATATAATTTTGAGGTGTAAAAAACAATGTGTCAATTAGAATGTAATCTGAGCTAACTAAACTATATTAATAAAGGACAATTCTAAATCAAGTAACAAGTATTAAAGCGTGCCACTATATGAAAGGCTGTTTATATTTATTTACAATGAATTATTGGGATTTTAAAACACCCACAGAACTAGAGTCCAACGTAATTTATTCCATACCATGCAATGTCTGCAATTTGTGTTACATAGGACACACAACTAACTGGCTGAAAAGTAGAATAGCTTTACACAAAAGTGACTGTAAATTACAAAAAAAGAGATGTGCTTTAACAGTTCACAGTTTAGATCTAGATCATACTATTAAATTTAACGAGGTAAAAATAATTGACAAAGCAGAAAACTATAGTGAAAGACTCTTCCTTGAAATGTTTCACATTAATAATAATGAAACAATGAATTTTAAGTCTGACACCAATCATTTAAACACTAGTTATGCTGGTCTATTTTCAATTTACAAAAACTTAAAATCCCAATAATTCATTGTAAATAAATATAAACAGCCTTTCATATAGTGGCACGCTTTAATACTTGTTATTTGATTTAGAATTGTCCTTTATTAATATAGTTTAGTTAGCTCAGATTACATTCTAATTGACACATTGTTTTTTACACCTCAAAATTATATTATACATCATTCAACAAAATTTACTTTTAAGATGTAAGTGTATTAATTAAGTATTGTTCATAATTTAGAGAATTTTGTTAGTTTTAGTCCTGATGAAGCCTGTAATCACAGGCGAAAATTTGACAAAAATCAATAAAGAAAAAATTTTTCTAAGCCGATACCAATAAACTTATTATAATCTAAAAATACGGCCAGTACTTTGTATATATATATATATATATATATATATATATATATATATATATATATATATATATATATATATATATATATAGTTGCATTCCAACAAAGTTCATAATGATGTACCTAATTTTTATACATTTTTAACATACGAAAATTTAATAACCTGTTGTTTTAGGCACCATTAATGGGTCCATATCCTCAGTGTACATTGCCTCGTCAAGCACCCCAACAATGGCAATACGGGCCTGTAGCACATTTACCTCCAAATATTTATCCGGTACCCCAGTATCGTGGACCACACCCACAACCAAGACCTCGGCCGACCGCAAGAGAACCACCGATACCAATGCAACCTTTAAGTACTACTGACGAAGAAACATCCGTAGAAACTCCTTTAATGGTGAATAAACGTGAAAGTACTGTTTGACAAGTAACTTCTTTATAAATTGACTTTCTGTAATATGTAAAAGTTTAAATGGATTGTAAAATAATAATAGGGGCACATTTGATTCCCTGAAGAAATGTGAATTTGATGAAGGTGTGTAACTATAACTATTTTCGTTATCTACTTAATGTAGGCGTATGAACTTTTTATACTTTTTGTATTAAGTCAATCTTTTATATCTATGATTAACAACGACAACGGTATGGAGTATACGGTATAAATAAATATTGATAATTCCATTTCTGAACATATACGTGGTAAAGTACTGACATCTATTTTGTTTTTCAAGGCTTAATTATTTTTTATGTTTAACCAAGGATTTAAGCTAAACGAAAAGTTGTCATGTCATTAAACTAAATTATGTTTTTATTGTGAATATTATTATATTTTGTCAGTTTACCAATATATGTAAATACCCAATACAAAAGTACCGGTTGCTACATGTCACCACAATACGAAAACCTTGAGACTGAGAGTCCGAAACTGATAATTCGTTTCAGAAGTAAGTAACAAACATTTATTTTCTAAGCTTTTTTGTAACAAAGGGGTTGGTATCACTCTGCAATTTCTGTTTCATCCTCAATGCCCAGGAATATAGTAAAATGTGGTACTTAAATTATCTTAAACTTTAAATAAAGGTAGATTTTAAAATGTAGCAACATATCTTCTGCATCATTATTTCAGTAATTTAGGAATTAAACATGTTAAAATGACTGGGGTAAGAAGCATGACTACTGCCTTTGATTGTAAGTCATACATACTCATTAAACTAGTTTTAAAGGATGATTGTTATTGTTAAGCGGGTTTTACAATTGCTACAAAATTTGAGTTCACTGTTTTCTTGTATCATTACAATTTCCCAATTTTAAATATTACGGAATCATCCTTGAAAACTTCGTAAAAACTAATGTAAATAGTCATGTAAATACCAAAAATTTAACGTTTAAAATTAAATAAATGAATGTGATATTCATCTATCATAAAATGAATTCTAATTTTAAATAAAAGTTAATTTAATGTAACTAAAGTAAACTTTACGATGATTTCAAATAATTTTTAGACTTTATATTGGTATCAGAGAATTTTTGTATATGTGTAAATATTGTAAATACTATTTCTGCCTTTGTAAATATAATAAAAGAAGAGTGTTTTGTAATTATTAATTAAAATGACATCAAATGGTTAATTCGTTATGCAATCAAATTCATCTGTGAATATTATTTATAAAAATAAATGTATTTGAAAATCTGTGTTTCTTCCATACGTAGGTACTCGTAATACTAACTGCAAAGAACGTTGTACAATACGTTCTTTTCTAACTGTTTTATCATATCATATGCATACCAAATGCTGTTCAAAGGCTGATGTACACAAGAAGAACGATATTAGTATCGTTCTGTGGCGTGTAATGTGTGGAAGCGGTGAAAGCGGCGCTCGATGGGCTGAAATTGGCAGGCAGCGTCTATTTTCCAATTATGTGATCTTCTACCGGGTTTTCGTAAATACTTGACCCCCACGTAATCAATTTTAAATTTCCCGCTATAATATGTTTGCTCTAAGTTGGTAGTTGTTAACAGGTCGAAAATAAAATTACTAAATCGGAATATTTAGTTTTATAACCTCATATTTACGTTACTTCTGTTTGCTGTCTTTTCAAATTTCCTCTACATTTAATCAACATTTAAAAGAGTTATTTTCAGAGCTCTTAACCTTACGAAGGTATTGTGTTATCAGTTAGCATTTTTAAAGGAGCATTGTCATTTATCTTAATTTGAATTTGTATAGTGATACTATACAACAATGGGGTTCTCATCAGAACAAGATGCCTTTATTTTAATGGCACATTTCCGCAGTGGCACCCGAAATGTTAATAGAACTTGGAGCTATTCAGTGCAGTCCTGCATTAAGCAGTTTTCAGAGGTTTTTCCCAATGTTAATGTTGAATACGATGTATTTAAAAAACATAAGTAGCGTCTTATTAGACGGTATGAAAGCAAAGCACTATATTTGCAAAGGCAAATCAACAGGCAAGCCGACTGTTTTAACCGAAGAAGAGGTTAATGACATTCAACAAAGAATACAAGTCCTACAAAATCTATTCCACAACTATCCGCTCAAACAGGTACGATTAAATCTACTGCGTTTATGTAACCAGAAACATGAACACAATTTTTTTTTTTTTGCAAGATTGAGCTTTTTCGTTTATTTACCATATCTGTTTCCAAGACAGTAGGATATGTTTACTGGTTGCGCGGCCCAACCCGTCGGTAAGATTTTACTTACCGACGTCTTTTACTTACCAACGTAAAATTATATATACTACCTATCTTTTACAACAATAAGAACAAAAAATTTGGACATTTCTATTTAAAACGTCACTTTTGACTTTTCGTTTATTTAGTAGAAATTAAACAATTTCAATTGGTGAATTTAATACAATCGTGCATAAACACTATGAGCATCACGAACATTAAGGGTTGCACCGGTCTCCGGCCGTCGACAGGTAAACGTCCCTTACTGTCCTTGACACTCAATATACTATTACGGGTGTATCCAATGGTACTTGCCACAAAGCTTTAAAAAAGACGTTACATATGCATCCGTACAACATTTCTTCTATACAAAAATAACATGCACCCGACTATAATGTTCGAGTGCAATATTGTCAATGGTTCAACGAACGTTTAAAAAACAATAATTCATTGCTATTTTACAACAGGTGCTCAAAATGACCACCATGGTATTTAGAAAATCAATTGTTATTTTACAAAAGGTGCTCAAAATGACCAACCATTCATTTCTAGGCACAAATTAATTCTTCTCATCATATTTTCCGACACACGTTCAAGTTCGATTGGAGTTATATTGTTTATTTATTGTTGTGTTGCTCCTACCAATTCGTCGAGAGCATGTAGTCGATTTTTAAGTGTATTAGTTTTAATTCGTCCAAACAGAAAAAAATAACTGAGGGCGTGAGGTCAGGACTTCTTGGGGGCCACAAACCTGTACTAACTATTCGGTCGCTATAAAATCGTTTCAGATACCTAATCGTTTCATTAGCGGTGTGTGCAGTTGCTCCATCTTGCTGGACAAAACCTTGTTGCTCATCGTCATGTAAATTTTCTTCAATAACTTGACGCAGAATTTTACGATATCGTTCTCCATTTACGGTTTCTTGAAAGAAAATAGGCCCAATCATCCTCCCTCCTGACATAGCCATCAAAATGCCAACTTTCTGGGGATGTAGAGGTGTTTCGATGTAAATGTGTGGATTTTCTGCTGCCCAACTTCTGTAATTTTGGCTGTTCACATGACCCGATAAATGTATCCATGCTTCGTCTGAATAAAATGTTAAGTCTAACAAATTACTGTTGTTTAAACCTTCGTTGTACCATTGTCAATATTGTACTCGAAGATTAGAGTAGGGTGCATGTATTTGTTGTACAGAAAATTTTTTGTAAAGATGCATGTGTAACGTTTTTTTAAGCGTTGTGGCAAGTAGAAATGGACGAAACTGTAAAAATTATGTTCATATTTCTCGTTACATAAACGCAGTAGATTTAATCGTACCTGTTTGAGAAGATATTTTTGGAATACATTTTTTAGGACTTTGTTTGTTAAATGTCATTAACAACTTCTTCGGTTAAAACAGTCGGCCTGCCTGTTGACTTGCCTTTGCAAATACAGTGCTTGTTTTCATACCGTGTAATAAGAGTAACTTAAGGTTTCTAGATACATCATATTCGATATTAATATCGGGAAACGCTTCTGGAAACTGATATTTTTATAGAAGCAGGCGGCTTTGCATTTTTTTCAAGTTAACATTTAGATGTATACTAACCTGTATCTGAACACAGGGTGTCATGTTTAAATTAAACAAATTAGTGAATGTTATGATCCCGAACTTTGGGACACCCTGCACATTATGAAACTAATTTTAAAGTGTACTTCTAATAAGTCTCTATTCATCCCAAAAACATAACTTTTTTAAATCTTATAGTTCAACCAGGATGTTCCGTATTGTATACCAATGATAATAGAGGTTTTTTTTTGTTAAGAAACACTACTTTTGGTGGAATTCCTGTAACATCAGTAAAACTAAACTTCTACAAAATCCATGTTTTACGTTAGTTACTTCATTGAAAAATTAATGACTCAATAACATTAGTAATACCTCTATAGTGAAGTTGATTACAGAAAATTGGGACATTGAGTAACGGCTGCCTGTGCCTACAGATTCTTAATAACTGTCCTGTGCATAGGAATGTACGGCAACTATAAATTTCACAACTCTTTGAAGTTTGGTCACTCCTCTTGGATCTAATAAAAAAATTGTGGGCCTCATTTACAGGAAAGTGCCACAATGTTCTATACGCTTCATATATTCAAATGTACCTAAATAATCTGTACTACAATAATTTTACAGATCTTCTTTACAGTTTTGCCTGCATACTAATAATGGATTATTATTTTTTATTCGTGTTCAGCTGATCTAGTTATTTTTTGTCACAAGGTAAGTATGAAAAAGTAAATAGATAGTAGTCATATAAGGAAAATGGAAATTATGCTACATATAAGGTACACGCGGGTAATAAGTCCTAGTTAAGGGAAATTTGAAATACAATGAAAATCATCCTATTTAATGGACCGACTTTAATGGTAATCAGTCTTAAAGTTCAATGATCACAAAAGATAAACGAAAAATGGTAACTGCTACCATAAACTAAAAAACTATTGAACGCTTTTAAAAACCTTGGCAGTGGGCCTTATTTCAATATAGTATGATCAGTTGGCATACGGCTTTAATATACTTAAAATGATCATATATAAACAACTAACAGCCACTGCTCCTTTTTAGCTGAACGAGCGGCACATTTTCTTCATCATCGTCCGAACTAGGGCTGTCACAAACCATGCGGTACAATCTTGCGGTGAGTCTGATTGGAGATTCCGTTGCCCTCGAGGAATCAGGAGGTTGAAAATTTTCTTTATCGAATCAGGTAGAAAAGGCGCTGGAACTTCTGTCTATATCAATGGGGCTAAAGCTGTTTCTGGAATAGCCTGACGATTAAATCGATACAAATCGGTTGCTTTAAAGCCATATATAATGTTACATCAGTCATGCATTTGGACCGGACGTTTGACAAAATACCATTAAACTTTGCCTTAGTGAGCTTTCTGTCTCAGAATCCCGGTAGTGTTCGAAGGATCGATAAACAGCTTTGTTGAGGGACTGGAGTTCTTGGGTAGTGGTTGACGGTAAATGGTACATAAATATGTCGACTTCCTCTGGTACTTCGACGATGGACAAATCTAAATGACATACTGTCCCAACAAATATCAAAGTATACTTTCCAACACTTTTGTGTCTGGCCAAATGCTTTAAAAAGTTCATTGGTCATACTCCCCTTTGTTGGTTTTTCTACCAATAATCCTGGCGGTAAATTGTCGGATAATTTCGACTTCAATAGTTTGCCTTTGAAGAACCGTTGGTGGTATGGAAATACCTGGTGTATTTACATATACTCCGATGATAACGCTTTTTGCATGTTGCGAAGATTGTAAATGGACCCTTTAGCCACCTTTCTAGCCAGAATAATTTACTAGTAGTGGATTTAAAGGCGGTAACCTCTTTCATCTATGTTATAAACTTCTTCTTCGGGATGATTTTTTTTATCTCGCAAAATTTGTAGACCAAACGACAGAGTATTCATGGTGTCACAGAGAGTCCTAAGTCAGCGAACTAGGTTGTCCTTTTCCCGAGATCAGCTCCCTGGTCATCACTAAGAATAGGTTTTCGACACCGTGTTTTTGTAAAACTGCCACCCTGTGGAAGTTTGTTCTTCTGGGGACATCTCTGCAGCTTTATAAGTACTAAATGTTCCTTTTTGTACTACTCGGACAGCTGCTATCCGGTTGTTTTCTGGCCATTTTGCGTGGCATAGTGATCTTAGGTACTGGAAATAACGCACAATCAATCAGTTAGCTTATAGATTGTGGATTACATATTACTATTCACGTTTGTCAAATTGTGAAACGAATGTAAAAGATGTCATAAAACCAACACACTCTGATGTAAGGAATAGGAGGATAATAAGGTACATGGTTGAATTTGGTAGGCCTTAACAGCCGCCGATTATGTGTGAAATGGAAACAAAATAAAATGTGTGGACCACGAAACGTTATTTAAACATTTAAGATCATAATATTATATATTAATAGAGAGATGGAGAGCAAAAATACATAGCTAACAATATATTCGAATCTACCCCACGTGGCTGGCTTACAGAATTTATGATCCAACACTGGCAACGGTGAACCGAGCAGACGCTTCCAAAAATACAAGAGTGTGCCCTTGTGCAAGAACGCCCATACAATTTTCGTTATTTAGGCCTTATTAGCCCACATGTTTTACTACGTTGCGGTACCTTAAGTACTACAACGATTGATTTTACGACGAAAACACAACTCTAGAGTTTCCGTCTACCAACAAAGGAATCCTAACCTCAAAGTGATAACAAACGATATCCTAATATTTAGAAAATATTACATTACATAACATTTACACTATTCTCTTGCGGGGTAGACAAAACAACCCGTGCCCTTTATTTACAATCTTTCTTCATGCTTTCCTATCTCTGCATACCTCTCTAACTTCCGCAAGATTGATACATTGTCTTTGACATGCCCTTCTATTTTTAAAACATTTTATCATAAGTTCTACTGTATTCAGCCAAGTTTTACGTGGCCTACCAGGCCGACCTTACCTCTCCCTTCACACACATATATTCGTTTCGTTAATGTAGCGTTGTTCGTTCTCTCAATGTACCAAACCAACGTATGTACTACTTTTATACCTATCTATCATCGTCTTTTCCTCGTCACACTCCTTTATTATACACTGATTATTCTTCTTATCCCTTGTCGTTTTACGGCATGTGCTTCTCAGGAATCTCATGCCCACGGCATCTATTCTTCTTTTGTGGTTTTTTTGACATACCCATGTTTCACTTCCACACAATACTGACGGGATAAACACGCAATTATAAATTGTTCGTTTCGCAGCTCGTTTTCGTTTTTCACTATTGTCCACCTACTTACAATCACTTTCCTTTCACCATTGAGCCGTCCTCCAATCTTTACCCCAAATATACCAACTCTTTATTTGTTCTACAATTTCATCATGCAGGGAAAATGCTCTACTCTCCTTTTCACACCTTCCTGAAGGAATACCACAACGTTACTTTTGTTCGCGTTTACCTTTAGGTCCATGCTCCCACAGACTATATCAAACCTCCTTAGAGCAGTTTGTAGCTGATCCGCATTGTCACTTAATAAGACTGTGTCATCTGCATACACCAGAACTGGTACATTTACGTCACAAACCATTACACCATTTGAATGGTACATGCTTGCCTAACACATTTATTCATGTATACATCGAACAACCAGGGTGACATAACACATCATTGGCGTACTCCATGCTCAATATTAAAGTATTTATTCACACCTCTTCTGGCCCTGACACATGCCCGGCTACCGTTATATACTACCCTTATTCCGTTTATTAGACCTTTACTCACGCCATATTCATTTAATATTTCCCACAGCTTCTCCCTATTCACTCTGTCGTATGCTTTCTCCAGATCTATAAACGCACAGTACAGCTTCATTTTACACATAAACACTTTTGGCTCACCTGCTGGAGAGCAACCAACTCATCAACACATTCTCTCTGGTATGAGGCCACCCTGCACATCCCAAATCTTACTTTATGTAGTTTCTCGTACTCTATTAATCAGTACTCTTCCAAATACTTTACCAGGTACCCTGAGCAGACTTATACCTCTGGTTCTTTCAATCACTTTTGTTCCCTTACCTTATACAGTGGTACAATGATTCCGCTCTTTCAATCACTCGGCACTTTTCCACACTTAAGGAATACATTGAATAATTCACACAATCTTTGTATAAGCTTTGCATCTCCATATTTTAGCATTTCACCTGTGATTTCACCCACACCTGCTCCTTTACCGTTTTTCAACTTGAGCACGAGTGTATTGAGTTTGAACGAAAAAAAAAATTTTTTTGTGTGTGTGCATAAAGTATGTGGGTGTATGATACGCCACTGGAAATTTAGGAGAAATATAATTCTGTATGTAGATACGTGTATTTGAATATTAGAAAGACATTAGTGTTGGAATAATTAGATTTTGATGAATGTAAATGTGAAGAGAAATTTGACGATGGGACGATAATGCTTTCCACTGGATTGCTACTGTTTTGCTGCCGTTAGAGATGGAATGTTGTTGGATAAATGAGTAATTTTGGTCAGAAAATGTGAAGAATAAGTGTAGAATGTTTTAGAAAATATGTAGAGAAAGATTGGGTATGTTTAAGTGTTAATTTCCGAAGGGTTTTGTAATGTTGTACAATTGTTTTGAGAATAAATGTGTGTATATGGAATTTGAGACCTTAGACGGTGCTGATTTTTGCAAATGTTGCGGAACGAGATCGAGCGCAGGTTGGAGATAAATGTTAAAAGTTGCGTAATGGTCCAGAGTGGCCACTGAATGAGTGTGGTGACGAAAAATGATTTCTTCATGAAGTAATTGTAAAATTTGTAAGTAAGAACAAATATGGCGATGTATTGTAATTACACGCGTGCTTGTATAGAGGGAAGCAGCTATCAGAACTATGGAATTTTGAATGAATATTATTGGAGAATATAACGCGGAAGGAAGACATGTTTAAAGATGGATGACTGAAGTTATAAATAGGAAAGTCAGAGATTGACGAGTTGAGTTAGGAAGTTAGCTTTTGGCTTGTGATGAGAGCTCGGTGAGACGCGCGTGCGAGGTAGTGTGGGATAGAATGTGATGATGTTGGAGTATATTTGTGAATTTTAATGAGGCAGTAATTGTTTAAACAACTGCGTAACCCGAACCGGGGATGAATCAAAAAAGACATTCATAAATAAAACGATAATTATAATTGAAGTTGAAGATAAAAATTAGTTTGTTTATTTTCAAGAAAATAATAGTGCGTAAGCAGATTTGAATAAAGATAACAGATGTTATGTTAAAGTATTAAGTGCAGCGCGTGTTCTTGTAACGAGATTCAGCTAAAAGTATTTATGAGACCACCTGTTAAGTGAACGAAGCGTTCGTTGTATATTAAGCCTATGTTTAAGTAACGTTATATGACATTGAAAGTTTTATTTGTATAAGGGTCTAAATTGGTGTAAAGGTTGCTAGAAATTTTAAAGAGGCAACCAAAGGTTTACCGTTATTACATGTTTGTGGGAGTAATAACCTCGCATTGTGAATTATTCGCGAGTGCACAGAGGAATAAGTTTTGTTGAGCATTTGTAATGTACGTTCATGCAATTTAAAGGATTACCAATGGACTACACATAAGTGGTTTAAGGAAGAAAGAAGAAAGAAAATCCAAGGATTTATGGACAATTGTTAAGTAAGAAATTAGATTTAGGAATGTGATGAACTCATCTAAGCCCGATTATCTTTTTGTTAGTTTACTTGCGTATAGTTGTTTAAATGATTAATTAGCTTAGAAGGAAGAGATAATCGTTCTTGAGTCGTATTGTATGGTTTGTTTTAGTAGTAAGATTGCAAAGTGGTACTTGGTGGTTTAACTTTCAACCACGCTGATGTAATTTATGTAGATATTTGTGTTTTTGATTATTTTATGCAGGACAATATATATATTTATCGTTATATTTTTTTATTCTGTTGTTTATTTAACCAGGTATGAAACACAGATGTAACATTTACTTAATTGGTGATCTTGTTTTGACAATTTTAAAAGTAAGCTTTGTATATTTTAATTTTTCAGATTTAAGGAACAACCTGAAAGTTCATATTAGCCAGGTTGATTGCAAAATTTTCATGTTTGTTTTAATAGCGCAATGCACAATTAACAGATCAGCTGTTAGT
Organism: Vesta saturnalis; assembly: GCA_036346205.1. NCBI lineage: Eukaryota > Metazoa > Arthropoda > Insecta > Coleoptera > Lampyridae > Vesta > Vesta saturnalis. The sequence continues at coordinate 596,542 of JARFJB010002118.1, forward strand.
TTAAATTTCATTAAGTATAATAAAAGTTTGAGTTTTGAAACCTTAAATGTTTACGAATGTCAAATACGATTCAGAAGTAAAGTAAATTTAAAAGATATCGTTCATGTTAAGAATTTTAAAAATTGATTACCGTCCATTGAATGAATTTGAGTGATAAATTTTATTTTAGAAGTTTTGGTATACGAGGTGTATTCAAAAAGTTTTTAATAACCTGGGTAGTACTAAATTTATTTGAGTTTGAGTTGAATTGTTTGGGACGAGTGTTTGTGTTAGAACCTTCGTATATGAGTTTACCGAGTAAGCACAATCCTACTTTCCACAATCAAGTAGGGTTAATTAACATCCAGCTTAAGACAATTATATTAACAAAGTTTCGATTGTGGTGGCGCCTAGAGACATATTTTTCCCGAATTGAGCTATTTGAGTATAAGTGTAAGGTGTTTGAGCTTATTAATCATTCATTTTACTTATTATTTCGACCACGCCCATCTCCCTGTTAGCTGGCTTGGCAACCCGCTTATATTAGTAAGCATGCACGACGCCTAGTGCGGTTTGGACGTGTAACAAACTTTCCTACCTTTTTCTCTATCTCATTTAACCCAATACCCTCCTGAGTTTCATACATTCCTTCTACATTCTCCTTATTTAACTATTCAGTCTTATTTTTCTCACTACTGAACAGCTTTCCGAAATATTCTTGCTTTAGAAAATACGTTTAATGATTATTGTATATCGTCGATATTGCTGCAAAATAGTTGTGTAAAATTTGATGGCATATTTAAAAGCTCAAATTCTATAACTTTGATGTGTGCATTCGTAGTGTGAAATTAGCTAAAGTCATGTGAATAGAAGTGGGTGAGTATATTAGAAATCTTTCTGGACACCACTTAATAATTAATTTAAAATATCCATATTCTTGATTATGTTGTATTTTAAACAGATATATACCATTTTATGTCTTTCGTTATGCCTTAGTAAGATATTAGTGCCGATGCTTTTTAAAACGTCAATTACCTTTTACTTAGTTTTAACTCAACTGCTAAAAAATTTCTATATTGGCATCCAATGGTACACCGATCCATCCGTCTAAGTTAGATACTTTAGACACAACCATCTGTTTACCAATTGAGGTTAGTTTTATAAATGTGGGGTTATTATGCGTGAACTATTTTTTTAAACTCTGGAATTTATCTATTTACTTCAAGATTAATCTAAATAAATTTGTCTAAATTGAATTTATATAAGTCTACTTAAAAACTAACCTAAAACAAAATGTCTTCGGGTAGAAAATGTAAGAACTGTGGTAGTCTTGACATTGAAGTAGATCCTGCTAGGGGAGATGCAGTATGTACGAACTGCGGCTCAGTATTAGAAGATAACATAATTGTAGCTGAAATACAATTTGAAGAAAATGCACATGGATCTACCAATGCTATCGGGCAGTTTGTATCTGCTGACTCGAAAGGGGGACCAACCAATTTTGGTGCATGTAAGTATTCTATTAATCTGTTCACAATGTGTTAATTAACTATTGCAGCATTCCATATTGGTATGGGAGTGGAATCTCGTGAAGTAACATTAAAAAAAGCAAGAAATGGTATAACTAGCTTATGTAACCAATTACGATTAAACCAGCATTGTGTCGATACTGCATGTAACTTTTTTAAAATGGCGTTGGCTCGTAATATGACTCGCGGTAGGAAAAATACACATATGTTTGCAGCTTGTGTGTATATGACTTGCAGAACTGAGGGTACACCACGTATCCTTTTTTTACATAAAACTTTACTTTACTCATAATTATTTACCTTATCATAGCTTGCAGATATGTTGATTGATATCAGTGATGTACTTCAAATTTGTTGTTATGAGTTAGGAAAGACTTATTTAAGAATATCACAAGCTTTATGCATCAACATTCCATCAATGGGTGAGTACAATTTTATTTTCTACAGCAAAAGCTGACTTGGAATATTTCCATGATGATTTCCACTCAATAAGCGAATGCAATAACACTGTAATTATTGCCACTTTCTAGTAGTGATGTATTAATATTTATTATGGCAATAGACTTGTTAAATGAATGTATAGATAAATGATAATCTACACTTCAATACACTTGAATGTTTCCATATTTGACTTCAAATTCTGAATTCGGACTCAATTTAAAATCATATTCTCATGTACTGCTTTGTGTAAAACGTTAATGGCTCAGATAATGGCTACATAATAAACTTACCTAATTAAAGGTGATAATTATATATTAAAAAAAGAAACATTAATGCAAAATTTTACATCTTAATTTTTAATACACGAGGTACTTGTGACTCTTATTTGACTCCTATGTTATTTTGAGAATTAATGGAACAAGATTAATTTTATTAATTATTTTAATTTAAATGCAAATGTTATAATGTGCCTAGAATAAAGTGATACAACTTAAATTATGTTTTGTTACATCAGTTTCACCAACATAATAAAAACTATAAAATCAGTGTTGTTAATAATTTAAAAACAAAGTGTTTAAACTCTTAAGTCCAGCATTACCCTGTACTTTGCTCAGTCCAATTAGTCCGATTGAATCACCAAATGTTTCATGATGTGGGTCTTGGTAAAGATGTCAGCCTCTAGCTCGACAGTAATTTCACCTTTTCTCTAATACAGTGTTTTTTACCTTTCAACCTACATATACATATGTAGGTATAGAAGGTTATGCAATCGACTTTTTTTTTGACTATCGCTAAATCGATTTATCTGCTCATTTTACAACTTTTGGCCAAGTTTCGCCATGATCGGCCATCATGTCTGGATGTCTGTGTGGATGTAGGTATGTTAGTTATCCACGATAACTCCAGAACCAAAATACCTACGTACTTAAAATTTTTTGTATTTAAGCTTGTTTTCATTTGGCTTAGAGCTGATTAGATTTTGGGAGATCCAGCGGCGGAGTGGGGGGTTTATTAGGGGCTGTTTTTGGTTTTTATCAAATATTTCTAAAACAGCTGCATATTTAAAAAAATATACCTAGTGATTAATTATCTTCTACTGGTTCTACGGAATTTGTTGATATGACGCGTAGTTCACCGGCAAAAAAATTCCTAAGGTACAATTTAAGTGTTAGTATAAACATTTTCATTATCTGAATAACGATTAATTTCCTTTATAAAGTTTTTTAACTTAAAGCGTATAAATATAAAAAATAAATAAATATGTTAGTTGAGTTGATCGGCCTATTTCCACAGTTTTTGCTTTTAGAGCGCGACGTGTCGGAAGCAGACTCTGCTTCCGTCATCAGGCTTAGTCCTGAGATGTACTGTTTTCGCACTTGAGTCGAATTCATATGTTATATATTATATATATATATATATATATATATATATATATATATATATATATATATATATATTCCCAAGTCCTTGACTACTCTCAGATTCGAATTTGGTACCTTTCACTTACTAGTCTGACACCTTTACCACTGAGCCACTGAGTAATCCAATATATAATATTTAACACTTTTTCGTGGTTGCGCAGAAGTTTATTGCGCATGTTGTGCTGTAACTTCTTGCGCAGGTGTATTGCGCGTAAGCTCTTCGCGCATTATTGGAATTCATATGGGTTTAATTTCCACACTAGCTTGGCTTATTGGATTTTCTGCTAGTGCGATGTATCAGGCTTCTTTGAGTTTCCGACGAGTTATGTTCTCGTCCTTTGCCACTATCTGTATGTTATCCCATTAGATGCGATGGTCTTCGTTCCAGACATGTACGGCGATTTTTGATCTTTCTGTTTCCTCCTTGCGGACGTTGTTCTTATGTTCCTGCGTTCTCACTTTGAGTGGTCTTCTGCTTTCTCCTATGTATGCTCTGCCGCATTCGCATGGTAGGTTGTATACACAATTCTTTGAATTATGATCTTCATTGTGTGGTTTGGTTTTGGTTAGTATTCCCCGGAGCGTTCTGGTCAATTTGACGGCAATGCGTATCTTGTATTTGCTGCCTATCCTTTGTATTTTGTCTGAGGTACCTTACGTATATATGGTATTATCGCTGTATATGTAGGTTCTTCTTTTTCGGTTACCCTTTCCCTGTTTAGGTTAGGTGTTAGATCGGGGTAGCCATTTTCTTTCAGTGTTCTAGCGATTTTTTCTTTGTTCAGGTCCTCTTGTTTTGAGCATATTGTTTTTGCTCTATCGTACAAGCATTTTGCCACGCCCATCTTTACGTTTTTGTGGTGATTGGAGTTGTAGTGTAGGTATCTCCCCGTGTGGGTAGGTTTCCTGTATACACTTGTCGTGAAAGTGTTGTTATTCCTGTGTACAAGTACATTCAGGAATGACAGTTTTTGTTCCGACTTCAATTCACTCGTGAATTTTATGGAAGGTGCACGGCTATTTGGATGATCTAGGAATTCATCTAGCTTATGCTTTCCATGTTGCCAAACTACGAAAGTATAGTCCACGTATCTAAGCCGCATCCTTGGTTTCTCTGTGAATCCGGATATCGCTTGGTCTACAAAGTCTTCCATGTACCGAGTTTCTAGAATCTACCCATGTTCTATGGCTATCTTTGTTATTATAAGAGATACAAAGTCGGTTAAATTAGCAGAGTTGGACAGAATTACATGATAATTTAAATAACGATAGGAAAATTCAACATTGTTGCCAACTTTCTAACATATCTGAAAATCACTAAAAATCGTCCTAATTTTCAATCGGCTATATCTTTTTTAATATTCAAAATACGAAAAATTTATAAGAGAGACTTTTGATAGCTATTTTTACGCAAAATAGAAAAATGCGAATAAAAATTTTTTTAGTAATTATTTTTCGAGCTACAACCCAAACATTAATTTTTTAAATAGCAACTGTAGGTGGTTATGGGCTCATTCGATGGCTTATTTTTTTCTGATTTCAAAAACTCACAGTTTTTAAAAAAAACGTAATTATGATATTTATTAATTAATTAATTAATTTACAGTGTGCCGTGAACATTTAAATTACAAAATAAGCTTATATTCTACTACTAAATTTATGGAAACAACAAAAAATAATGTACTACATTGTCAAAATAAAAAAGTTCTAAATAAATTTAATTTACAACGAAGAGTAATAGCAAAAAATATAAACAGATAACACAATCATAGAAGTGCTTCAAAATGCCCTCCATTATTTTGAACACACATTTGACATCGTTTTGAACTGTTGATAAAGTTTGTGTTCTAATTTGTTGTATAGCAACAAGAATTTTATTTTTTAAATCGTCTAGATTACCAGGTTTTACTCGGTACACTTTGTCTTTAATTGCACCCTACAAGAAAAAGTCCAGCGGGGTTAAGTCTGGAGATCGCGGCGGCCAAGCTATTGGACCTCGATTTCCTATCCAATTATTAAAACGTTCCGGTAAATAGTTACACACTAGTAATCCATTGTGTGCTGGTGCCCCGTCGTGTTGAAAATAATTCAAATTTTGAATTACGTTCAACGGAAGGTTGTCCAAAAACGGCCCAAGGATTTTGGTACCAATAATACCGCACCAAACGTTTACTGAAAAAGCATATTGATCTCTCCTCTCAACTGTAATATGAGGATTTTCTTGGGACCATTGGATATGATTTTTTCTATTGAAGATGCCGTTGTTTGTAAATTTTGCTTCATCGGTAAAAAGAATGGTTTTTGAAAATTGATTGTTTGCGCGACTTTCATCTTGACTTTCATTAATCAACCATGTAGCAAATCGTAATCTTTTCTGATAATCTTCAACATACAATGTATTTCCTATATGAAAATAATATGGCTTAAAATTATTTTGTTTCAAAATAACGTGGGCTTCATCTTTGGAAGTGTTGTACTCGTTCGCAATTTCACGAAGAGATGTAGTAGGTTTAAATTCGACGTAAGATAAAACACGTTCTTCTGTTTCTGTGTTAACATTAATTTTAAAATTTTGAGGTTTAGTAAAAGCCCCATATTGTTTTAAAATCGATTCGAGTTTGGCAAATAATCTCACATCGGGTTGTCTTCTTTCTATATAAGTTTGAAGATATAATTCCGAAGCAGCATTAGCATCTCTGTTAGACACGTAATAGCAAAAAAGCGTATCATTTCTTTCTTCAGAAGAATAAGCCATTAATAAATTAATACTCAGTATTTAAGTAAGAACTACATGACTGGTTACAACAAATAATTCAATATCTACTATTTGACAGTCAATCAATGAAGAGTTTTGTTTTTAATTGTCCCAGCACACCACGGCAAACATTGCATTTGTTTAGTAAATACTATAATTACAATTTCTTGAAAATTGTGAGTTAACTAATAATACTAAACATACAAAGCTATACATTTGTGAAATCAGAAAAAAATAAGCCATCGAATGAGTCCATAACCACCTATAGTTTCCATTTAAAAAAATGTTTGTTTGGGTTGTAGCTCGAAAAATAATTACTAAACAAATTTTTTATTCGCATTTTCCCATTTTGAATATTAAAAAGGATATAGTAGATTGAAAATTTGTACGATTTTTAGTTATTTTCAGATATCTTAGAAAGTTGGCAACAATGTTGAATGTTCTTCGCGGTGTTTGAATTATCATGTAATTCTGCCCAACTTTGCTAATTTAACCGACTCTGTATCTCTTATAATAACAAAGATAGCCACAGAACGTGTGTAGATTCTAGGCACCCTGTATATATTGCTCACTATGGGTGATAGTGGGGTACCCATCGCAATCAGAAACTCTTGCTGGTAGAATTTTTCTTCTACCTGGAAATATGTAGTTCTAATTCATATTGGCAGAAGTTCCATTATTGTGTGTGCGTGCGTTCGTCTAACGTTTCATCCTTTTCCAGCTTGCCTCTTATAATAGTTAGTGCCTTATCGGTAGGCACATTTGTGAATAGATTCACAGGTAAGTTCTAAAAAATGTATAACATATGAATTCGACTCAAGTGTGAAACAGTCCTTCTCAGGACTGATGACGGAAGCAGAATCCGCTTCCGAAACGTCGCGCTATAAAACCAAAAACTGTGGAAATAGTCCGATCAACTCAACTAATATGAAACCACAGTTACAAAACACCTATAATACGGAATAAATAAATACGATTGAAAATACTGAAGCTGTATTACCGATATTTTTATGGATATATTTTATGGCTTTAGAATTTTTTTTATGTTATTCTATTAATTCTGTTAATCTCTATCATTCTCACATAGATTGATTTTGTTTTTACATTGTTGCATGTTTTCGTTATGAACGTATGGAAAAGAGGTTGCATACTTATCTGGGGTAATTTTTTTTTCTAACTTAGATACAGCAGTTGCTCGTAATGAATGATTGTTTAACTTAATATTTTCAGTGGACAAACCAGATTTTTTTGCTTGAATGACTGTCCACTGACTGACGTTATTTCTGCCTGCAGGAGTATTCTTCTACCACATTTATGCATTTTCCATGCAGGATTGACAATAAGAAAAAGGCGATTTGTTTTGATTTCTTCTCGTTTTAGCATAAACTTTTTGTAGAGTCGAATTGGACATAAACTAGGGCTGATTATCAACCACTTTGTCGAGGCACAGGGTGTTTCACCTCCTTATTTGATTCGTCCAGTGTTTTGGCCCAAATTATTAGTTTGTTCTATGAAGTATGTAAGTAGACATTTGTCAACTTCTCCTCCGCGCCAAGCCAGCTCAAAGGAAAAAACAAAAAATGCCTTTTTTTGCAGACCATCAGGTCGTACTTTAGAAACACTGAACTTTCTTTTCGCTTTTCAGCATTTTTTTGGAATTATTTTCGTTTGGCACTTTTAGTTTCTCTGGCATGTTTAAATTGGATATCATTAAACGGGTTGAATACAATATTGTGTTCGTTGAAGTACTTTTCCATTAGAAGTTTTGTTGTCACATTCCATTTGGTCTTTATCGTAAAATCTTTATATTCTTTTCCATTTTGCTTTCGCATATTGAACGCCCAGTAGTTAATATATCTGCTATAGCTGGAACTGTTTTGTTGTCTGGTGTATAGTTTTCACGCTACAAAACTGAATAAATTATCACCACACGTATTTCCTGTTACTGCTAATATTTTTCGGTTCACTTTCACGCACATTTCTTTCAATGGGTGTAAGAGAATTTTGGCCAAAACGGGTAGTCATTTTGAAACTTGATAATATACGTCAAATTATTCTTGTCAAATTAGCGTTGTTTACAGACAAAAAAGTGGTTGCTATTAGATATAAAATCTTCTTTAATACAATGACGTTTGCCTGGATACGCACAAGACAATTATCGAAATGCAATTTTCAATCTCGACAGTGCAATTACCTTTGTAATTTTTGGATAATTTCATTCCTCTTATGGGATTCTTTATATATGAGAGAAATATTCGACTGTAGTTACACGAGAGGTTTTTTGTCCGGATAAAATTTATTTTTTTTTACGAGAATTTGGTTGCTTGGTAAATTGGCGACACAAACCACCTACACAGAAGGTGAAGGTGAAGTCAATTTACCAAAAAGAAACGAAATTAGAGTTTAAAAAATGAAATTTTATCTGAGAGAAAAAAACCTGGAGTGCTATTCGATGAGATAATTTAATGAACAATTAAAAATAATAGCTAGGTAATTATGAAAAATTCAAGAATAATTTTTTTTTAATGGAAAATTGTTCATTCAAAGCGACAAACAATAATCAGGTTTGAGAAAGTCTACCATGGAAGTTAAGATACATTTTATTCAGATGCAAAGTTAGGGCTAACTTTATCCGATGTCAAAGTGATAAATTCATCGCGGCTTATGGGATTTTTTATACATGAATTAATTTATCCTAAAAAAATTGAAATTGAAATTATTTCATTTCTTTTCATTTCCATTTTGTAAGTTGGAAGGTCGTGTGGTGTTCCACACCAGATATTTTATATTTACCTATGTTTTTAACGAAAGGTAATTAACGGATTTCTAGTTGTTAGTTCTTGAGCGGCAGTGTTATCATTGTAAATGAGACATTGTTGTTGTGGAGTCCCCATGTCAAAAGTAATTGTTCCATGTGTAGAGCTTTTTTTGCAGGTTATGTTTGTGTACTCTGCTTCTTGAAATAGTGCTACAGTTTGCTGCTTTCTAGATTTCCAGCTACCAATAGCTCTGGCACATTGAAAAAAGTCGATTACATAACCTTCTAATACCTACATATGTATAATGTAGGTTGGAAAGTAACAAAAACCGTTGTATATCTTCAGTACGTAAAGCCCAGTTTGCATCAGCATATCCATTAAGGGATTTCTTAAAAGTGAATCTCGTGTGCCGTTTAAATAACGCGAAACTCTGTTTGCGGAAAGCTAATGTGACTGATCAAAGCATTTATCAAACTGACTTAAAAATCTTACAGTATTCGTAATGTCGGGTTATGTACATGTGTCCGCTGATCTGATTCATATTTTATAATGAAAGTCCTGAAATTATGGGCGGTTTTACAGACTTGCAAGTGACGATTTTAAAGTTTGATAGTAATTTATCAATATGTCTTGTTTGACAAGCATAAATTGTACCATTTTTTTCTGTTGGGCTCAATGCTGTAGTATTGTACCGACGGGAGACTCATTTCCCAAAATTTGCACTTGTTTATTAACACTTATAAAATTAAACGTATTTAAGGGGAAAATAATCACCATGATTTTAGAGAACACTGGTTTTATAAAAATGTTCAGAAGTTTAATAACGCACTAAAATGAGAATTTCACCAGTGATATAGAATTTAGAAAATATGCTTGTATCCCTGCGGTACTCCTGGTAGTAACGAGAATCTTTCTTTACCACTATTTAGTGTATCCTTGACAAGTTCTTTAAGTGTGTTACAAAATACGATAAAAGTACGAAAATGTTCTGCTCAAGTGATAGAAAAAATATTAACTCTCTGTAAGAAGCACGCTTTATCTAAGTGTGTAAGAATTCTCGAGTTAGTATATGCAATGGGAAATCATAAACTCTCGAATTCCTGGTTCCCTAATTATTTTAGGTTAAAACGCTGCAGAAACTTTTCTTTAAAGGAATTCTCTATCAGATGAAACTATTAAAAAACATTTTTGCACGATAGGAGCATTTTAGTTGGTTACCGGGTTTGTTGCGAGATCAGAAGGTTGTTTTTACTGGTGACTCGAATACACAAGTCGGGTAAGTAATTCACCTACCGTGCATGTAGCGGGGTAAGTAGAAATCTAATTATATAACTATATAATTCAGAAAACATTACAAAAAATATTTATTTAGCATTGAAATTAAACGTACAATTACTACAATTACTAATTGTAATCCCGCTGGCTTGTGCAGTACTTGAGTTTACAGAAACTGTTTCTGAATTCAAGATTTCTTTCACCTCACTAACACTGGAATGTAAAATTTTCTTAGCAAAATCGAGTCTATTTTCAAGTGAATCTTCGACGTAACTTTCTGCTACAGAAGAAGACCGCCACCCACCATGCCTCTTCAGTCCTAATACATCTACTCCTTTGTTAGCTAAAAGGGTTGCTGAAGTACGCCTAAAGGAATGGCCAGTGTAGGTATCAGGCTGTTCTAAACTTAAAAAATTTGCAATATTCGACGGCCAACCTCCAATAGTCCCTTTGCCTACTACTTGATTACTGCACTTTCCATTATGATACTTCATAAATAAATGCTCACTCTTTGCATTTTGTGGACGTAGACTAAAGTATTTTCTACATATTTTCAGGTAGTGAATATCATCATTATTGTCAATTACCGTAAATAAAATACTTATCTTTTTTGGGTTTTTTAATGGTGTATTTAAATTATGCAATCTAAACGTTTCGATAACACTTACAGTTATCTTCGTCAGTAGTAATATTTGTAAAAATTGTTAAAGATGTTGTAAACAATTTTGTCAAAGTTGAAAAATTAAAACATAAACATCAGCCTGCTATTAATACAACAGTTTGAGAAACGTATAAAGCCAACTTATAAAAATTAAATTTCAAATTTTAGTAAAGAATAACTAGAGGTCATTAAAAATTAAATATTGTTAAACTGCCTTAAAGATGACAAACCAGAACACTCTCTACGACGAAAGCTAACAATGAAATTTGTCAGCCAAAAAACACATTTAACAAAATTTAATCGAGTTATGATGTAAGTGTAAAGTTGTGAAAAACTTCAATTTGAAAATGATAAAAGCATTCACAAATCCAAACATCACATCAAATAAAATAACCTAGTTAAATCTAACAAAGAGATATCTTTATCAATAATTGGAAGTGTTATTAACAATGAAAAGCATAATGTAGAACGTTTTTTGTAATTTTTAATTTCAATTTAATTTCAACTACTTTTACCGTAAATGTTCGCTGAATATTGGTTTTAGTGTTGGGAATTCTCACGATCAAAAATGATTCCCGATCTTCCACGTCTTTCACGCACATGTTATACAATTCTTCTCTCATACATGCGCCTGATACACCTAATATCATTCCCACCTATAAATAAAAAATACTTAGCTTATAAGTTGCTATTATGCAAGTAAAAGGAAAAATACCTTAAAAATTAAATATTCCTTATCCGGTGCTTCTTTCAAAAACTTCGCCATGCTTTCCTTCGTGGAAATAGCAGCTTTTTTTGACCTGTGACCAACGTTTTTCCTTTTAAGGAATGCCGTCAAGGTTGCGAATTTGGATATATCGATTCCATGATTTAAAAAATCGTACTTTTGAGCGTAGAATACTCAGACCAAAGACTTCCAGGTGACTTTAGTTTCTCATTTCGCCGAACAAAATAAGCAAGCAAAACTTTTTCATTCATTTGACAGCTTTTCCCGTCACACCAGTTCCTGAACGCTTTATATACATTTTCTTAACGAAGTCTTGACTTTTCTGATATAATTGAAGAGCAACCAATATTCCAAGCTTGTTCGATTTCACCATCTACACCGTCGAACTCTAAATCACTCATTTTTATAAGGATTTATTTTTAAATTCACTATTATAAGCAGAGGCAATTGTCAGTAAATAACTTGACACCGTGACAACACCTCGGAACGTTACTGTAAAGCCTACTAGTTTGAGAATGTCATTAAATTCCGCATAATAATGAAAACGTCACTTTTTATATTTTCAAGATAATGTATTCAGAAAAAATGCTTCTATCGTGCAAAAAACATAATAAGCATTACGAACATTAAAGGGCTTTACCGGTCTCAGACAATATTGCCTTTGACCGGTAAACGGCCCTTACTGTTCTTAATACTTAATATACTATTTACATCTTACGCCAATTTCTAAAATTACAAAAATTGTACCAGTCCTGCACGGCATCAGGACAGCAATCTTTCAAACGTCAAAACCACCTAAATAATCAATGAAAAAAAACTGGTTAATGAATAGATTTAATTGTATAAAAAATTAATCAAAACCAATTAATTATTGGAAGAATTACTATCAAATTTGAAAATAGTGGAACGTTGCTTCTTTTGTGTAATTGTGACAAAAACTATAAAGCTAACATTAAAAAAAATGTGTTTAAAAATGAATTAATACTGGAGTTGTTGAAAATCCTAGTATAAATATCAATAAAATTCTCAAGTAAGCCACCATTTTTCGCTAAGCAATATTGTTGCACGGAAGAGAGTCAAATATATGAACTAAAGTTTATTATATAACTCACAAATACAAAAACGCAACTTATTCAACTGACAACATTCATTATATATATATATATATATATATATATATATATATATATATATATATATATATCAACGCTCCCTCTCAATGAAACTTTGATTTACTCTTACAACTTTACATCTATCTCTTAATCTACAAAATACATCTTTATTCAGTGGCTTCGTAAACATTTCAGCCATTTGATCTTCAGTATTTATATATTTCAAATTTATAAGATTTTCATTTATCTTATCTCTTATAAAGTGATACTTAATATCCAAATGTTTTAATCTGCGATGACTCTCAGTATTATTTGCTATTTTAATAGCTGCTTGATTATCTTCATAAATTTCGATTTTGTTATCTATGTCTAACTTAAAATCAGATAATATACCTCTTAACCAACATGCTTCGCTAGCAGCCATACTGAGTACTACATATTCAGCCTCCGTTGAAGATAAAGTAACACAGTTTTGTTTCTTAGAACACCAAATCACAGGACAATCAAAAACTGTAAAAATAAAACCTGTAGTTGATTTTCTATCTATGTTATCTCCTTCCCAATCTGCATCTACATAGCCTTTTATGTACCGCAGTATTCTCTTTAAAGCTATATATAATAATACAACATTTTTATTCTAATACCCGATCAAAATTGACACAGAAACGCAAAGATCTGGCTTTGACCCTGACACTACATGTATTAATTGGCTGATCAATTTTCTACATAATATTTCGTCTGTTTTATTAACCTGTAAGAAGTTAGCCCACCACTTTTCGAGTTTACCAATTTTAACAGTTGTGCTGAATTGTGCTAGGTTTGTGCTATATTGTGCTAACATTAAACTCGAAATATTAAAAATGGATTAGAAAATTTAAAAAAAACGGAATTTTGGGCCAGCCCCCCACTTTGCGTTATTTCAGATTTTTTAAATTGTGCTAGGTTGTGCTCAGTAGTTCCAACATTGTGCTAAAATATTACTTCCACGTATTGATAAATACAGAAGTTATAATAAAAAAACGATGTTGGACAATTTTCGACTAAATTAACGTTTAAATTCCCACCAATTGTTTAAATGTTACAAAATTTTATATCTGAGTTGTAGTGGCCTAGCACAAGTCAGCGCAACGTTCAGATTCTCCGGCACAACGATATTAAGGGCACTTTACTCGTGAGCGCGGCCCTTCGCACTCGCAGTCTTTGTTCAAAATTTGGGTTTCTGACTGTCCGATGTAGTCGAAACTGTACATCTGATTTGTGCTGGCCTAGCACAAGACAGCACAACGTTCAGATTCTCCAGCACAACGATATTAAGGGCACTTTACTCTTGAGCGTGGGCCTTCTCGCTTACATTCCATGTCCATAACTTATACATATTTGTTATTATCTGATAAAAGGAGAATATTATTTTTCGAAGACCTCTCTTTGTAGTACTTATTTGCACATAAGCCATTCCACCGCGGCAAGGGAGGTATCATCGGAACGGTTTTTTGCTTGTTTTTATTTTTGTTTTTTTTTTTAATTTTTTTGTTTTTTTCTTTATTTTTGTGTTTTTAATTTTTTTTTAACTTTTTGCTTTTTTTATTTTACCTTAACCTATATTTTAGAAAAATTTGAACGCATGCAGGGGCTATAGAAACAAATTAAACACCTTATTAAATAAACAAATAAAAAGAAGATAAAAATTCTTTAATCTTTTTTAATGTGTTGTATTTAGTGACTTTTTTTGTTTAATTATACTAAATTTAAGGTGTTTACATTTTTTGGTTATTTTTTAATCAAGTTTTATATATAGACAAACTACTGGACTTACAGTGCTATCTTCAGTAACTGATCAACAATTTTTCAATAAATCATCGAAAAGCAACCATTTATCTCCATGCAAAGAGTATGCTGTGTAATGTCCAGGTGATTGTACATTCCGTCTGCCACTGTAATGTATTATACCAATCAAAGAAAACAATGAATTATGAAGTGTACTTTCTCTTGGAAATAAATGTGAGTGATAGTTTGCTTTCAATTCTATATTTTCTCCACATTGTGTACAGGGTGGCCAACTAAGAATGCGAGGTACAGTATCTGGGAAACTATACATGGTAGAGGCTGGCTTGTTTTTATTTTTGTTTTTTTTTATTTTTTTGTTTTTTTCTTTATTTTTGTGTTTTTAATTTTTTTTTTTTAACTTTTTGCTTTTTTTATTTTACCTTAACCTATATTTCAGAAAAATTTGAACGCATGCAGGGGCTATAGAAACAAATTAAACACCTTATTAAATAAACAAATAAAAAGAAAATAAAAACTCTTTAATCTTTTTTAATCCTTACTACTGGATAGGAATAGGAAAACATCTTTATTGCTGTATTTTCCACTGTATTCGAATATAATGACGCTCATTTTTAATTATGGGTCTTCGACTGCGACGTTTTCTACGGTGCAAGCATCGACTTTTAAAAAATATTTCGCCTCCAATGCGAATGGACAAATTTGTAACTTTACACCTGCAATCATTTTCTGGTCGAGCAAAACTCGCAATAGCAGAGCAAAGACATGAAATTAAAAATACATTCGAAAATATAAAAAATATTGAAAATAAAAGTAGAGGAAAAGAAACGGACTCCGATGTTATATCATGCACACAAGATTCACAACAAAATGTCACAAGTACCGATGTCCAACTCGCTCATAAATATAACGAACATGTACAGACAGAAAGAGATTCAAGTACTACGTCGTGCACACCACATTCCCAACAAAATCTTACATGCACCGATGTCCAATTTACACAAATAACATATAACGAAAATGTACAAACAGATAAAGACGATATTAAGGTAATGTACAACGGAACTTCACGAGCATAATATTTCAAATATGGACAATGAAGAAAATTACGAATATGATACCGTGTCGAGTGATAAATCAGAAAATGAGTACTTTGATTTGAATAACGAACACAATTAGCGAAATAAAAATGAGAGAGGAACGAGGATTAATACAACATATCTTCAACCACGACCCAATTTTACAGGAATTTGCAAAAGAAGAAAAATTGAGATTGCTGTCTTGCAAAACTGAAATCTTTGCGAAACATTAAAAGATGGAAAAAATAGAATTGTTACTACAAATACATGTGGATTCGACAGTATTGTTCCATTATTTACCACTGCATGCATACATACAGTATTTTCTAATACAGTTATAAATGCTACATCGGACATATTACAATTTATTAAAAATATCGTTGACAAAGGCCCGTGCAAATCAATTTATAGAGAACGCGCAACACTATTGCCTAAAATAGAATATTATGTTAGCGAAAGTGCGTGTAATGTTGTTACAATAAATGCACTATCAAATATTGCTAATTTATGTGAATTTGTTTTTAAAGAAGAGCCAAGTTATACATTGGTAAAGATGTAATAGTTGCAAAAAAATAACAAAAAATCTAACTCTTTTTAATCTCGATTTTGAAACAATTCAACTATCTGGATATGACAATATTGCTCAGGCTATACTAAATTATACAAAAAACAATTACAAAACATGTACACAATCTGGAGAAAATATAGAATTGAAAGCAAACTATCACTCACATTTATTGATTGAAGGTATTGGAGATCCGAATATCAAAATAGCACTAAAAACTTTTGCAAGATTACACTTCATAATGTTGTTAATAAATGATATAAATTACGTAGTTGACGGAATTTGTTTGAAAGACATTACAAGTTCTACATTGGTAAAGATTTATATTGCAAGAAATAATAATAATCTAACTCTTTCCAATCTCGATTTTGAAACAATTCAACTATCTGATTTGACAATATTGCTCATTTTATACTAAATTATGCTAATACAATTACTAAACATGTACACTGTGAGAAAATATAGAATTTAAGATACTAATCATACAGTTATTGATTGAAGTTATTGGAGATCCGAATTTCAAAATATTAGTAAAAACTTTTGCAAGAGAAATTCAATACATAATTTTTGGGCGTATAATACATTACAGGCTTTTACTGCTTGTGAATCAGCTGGACTTAAGCTTTTAATAAATATGCTTTTCGATGATTTACTAACCATTTAGATATTATGAAATAGTCCAAACCTGTTACTATAATGCTGGTCGTAAAGTAAGTATAAATTCAATATCTCAAAAGTACAATTTTATTCTAGTTCCTCGACTTCGATTAATATTCCTTTTCAGTTTTTTGAAAAAATTTTTAAATGACATCTCTAATTAATTTGCTAAAAACTTAAATTTCCTCTATTACAACCCAATTTTATATTGCATTTTTGATTGCCCTTACTTGTAAACATTTTCATGCAGCATAGTATATACCTAAGTCTAAGCGTTTTGGAGTGATTCGCCATACTGTACAAAATTTGAAATTTCTGATAATGACATTAATATTTTCGTAATTACTAACTTATCTGATATTTCACCTTCCATTTGCTTTATTGAATTTTGCATTTCTTGAATTTTTGACAAATACCAACACATATCAAAACCTTCTTCAAATTTAAAACAAAAAATGTTCGTTGTATCAAATGCAAGCTAGTCTGTGATTTTTGTTCAAATACATTGTGAAGTTCCATCCACATTTCTGCTGCAGTCTTACATGTTAACATGTGTAGCATTACCCCTTCAGTTAATCTCGTTGTGATGATACATTGCGCTTTTGCATCTTTGTTTATCCACTCTTTTTTTTTATTCAGTCTCGTTTGGTATTACCTGGGTTCCATCCACAATTCTATAAATATTGCTTTTTAATAGAATTCCTAATTGGAATTTCCACACATTCCAATTAGCCCCTCCTTCTAGCTTCACACAGTTTAAAACTGTTTGCATTATCATAAACCTTTAGTTCCTCGATACTATTTCAGAGTTTTAAAATGTCCCGCCCCGCTTCACTTTACCGAAACCTCAATTTATATTGACGTACATTCACATTACCGAACAGTTCGAACATTAATTTTCCCGACTATTTTTCACACTTCTAATCCTTAAGGGTTTCTATGCCTATAACCTGCCGTACGGAAGAGAAGAAAGAGTCAAATATGTGAACTAAAGTTTATTATAACTCACAAATACAATAACGAAACGTATTCAACTGACAACATTAATTGTTTTTTTTTTATTAGTATTTAACAGGCATTGATATATATATGTAAAATAAGTATATTGGGGATGCAATCAATGATCAATGAAGGGGGACGTTAATAAAACTCTTTGATTATATCAAGCGTTCCGAAAATATTTATTTCCTTCTTCAAGATAACTAAAACAAACATTGAACATTGGTAGTTATTAATTAAAACTTAACTATCGTGAGGTTTATTAAAATTGGCTTAACACAAAGAAAAATTAACAAATGTAAAAGTGAATATTTTAAACTAATGTCAATAAATGGCAAACAGTAACATGATAATGATAATAACAATAATTGACTAATAATAATAACACTAAAAACTTTCTTGGTTATTAACTGATATTGGAACGAAAATTTGTGACGATTGAAAAAATGTAAGTTAAATTAAGACTCAAAAGTGAGAACATAACTATAAATATTGCTCAATCCATTAATGTCTGATCTTTTGTTGAAACTACTTTTGTATTTATTAATGTAAACCATCTCATGAAACAAACTGTTTCGCTCCATTATACTAAAACTAAATCACCTTTATCTGTTTTACAAAAATCTAATGTAGTTTATTCAATCCCTTGTTACAATTCCGACAAGTGTTACATAGGGCAAACTTCAAGAAAATTATCGGGAAGAATAGTTTCTCATAGAAGTGATGCAAAAAGGAGAATACCTTCTTGTGATTTAGCTGAACACGTTATTAATGATTTTCATAATACGAATTATGATAATGTTCAAGTGCTGAAACAAGAAGATATTCTTTTTAAACGTTTGTTTTATGAGATGGTTTACATTAATAAATACAAAACTAGTTTGAACAAAAGATTAGACATTAAAGGATTGAGCAATATTTATAGTTATGTCCTCACTTTTGAACCTTAATTTCACTTACATTTTTTCAATCGTCACAAATTTTCGTTCCAATATCAGTTAATAACCAAAAAAGTCTTTACTGTTATTATTATTAGTCAATTATTGCTATTATCATTAGGGGAAGATGGGGTACAGTGTTACATAAAAATTATTTCAGCATATAGTTCCTTCAATTTTCAATTTGGAATAACGATTCTATTTTTCACATGGTCCTTGAAGTTTGGCAACTTATATGTTATGATTTCGTTGCTGTAAATATATCCATTTTATTATAAAAATCAATCATCTGTAATGATGTCAAATGTACCCCTCTAGTGGGGTACTCTGTTACACATATTGGGGAACAGTGTGACATTTTCAATAAATCAAGATTAAAGTTCTTTTAATACTTTACTTAATTAGAGTACTGGTTATAAATAAAAAACTAAATAAAATCAACATGTTAAATTGAGTCAAAATTAAAAAACGAACTCAAAAATTATTTCAGTTCATTGTAGTACATGTGCAAATCGACAGGAAACACTAACATTTCTGCTCTTCTACTGGTCCCTCCAGATGGCTTTGGATGAGGAAGCTTACCAATGATTTTCGTCATCTCGAACATATATTCTTCATTGGTATGGATAAATTTAAAAGCAGGAAACAATCTTTTAAGATACTGGACATGAATTTCGGTATCAGGTTTTGACAAGACTTTTCCTCCTGACACAATATTGTGGCCCTTAGTGCTTCCTTCGTTTATTAGAATATAGTCGTCAATGACAATTTCGTCAAAATTGACATCTAATTCTTCTTCGCTCGTAGATCCAACACTGTCACAACTGTCTACCACCGACACTGAATCATTCTCTGATTCTGAGCTAGTGTCCTGTTTAATTCTTTTTTCTAATTTCTGCTTTCCTTTTTGTTTAAACACTTTTCGTTTGACCGTTTGCTTGTTCATTATATCCGCAATAATTTGATCCTTGATGGGAGTTTCTGTAAGAATCAAACTTTTCCTCTTTCTTTTTCTCTGAACTTTCTGTTTTCTTGGAGAAGCCTTCGGAAACGGTCTACATTCGACTGGTGTAATCAGTTTTTTTACAGGCGCAGCGGGTGCATCTACGACATTAGTAATTCTTGTTTCTTGTGGTGATCCTTCGGGAGTTTTATGTGTAGGTGAATTTTGTGGAGTTAAATCTCTTGTCGAACATGCTGAATTCACCTGCTCTGACGATGCTTGTGATGTTGAAGGCCCCGGTGAAGGTTGCCTATCTGTCACTGCAGACGATAGGAAATCATCATCACTAAAAATATCCTTATTTAAAGGCCAAATTCCAGTCGACTTGAAACCATTGATTATATTGCTCGGCGTAAAAGCTTGGATACTCTGTTCAAGTAGACCGGCTATTTCATAAATAGTGATTATTTTGCCTGGGTGTATGACCATCCAATCGTTACAAGCTCTTATTTAAAAATTAATTTTCAGATTTTAAACGGTCTTATCCATTGGTTGCAGTTTCCCACTTTTGTGGTAGTGTCAGGCAATATTCCATTATTCTTGCAAAACTCAATTGAGCCTATTGAAATGTGTGACTCAATGGTACAAAATGAGCAGAACTGGTTCCTCAGGTGTACTTTACGAATTTATGAAAATGCTTCAATATCTCAATAAATCTAATCACTGTTTACCAATCCACTTTTGCACACACAAAACTCCAGGAGGGCCTCCTGTTAGCATACATTTTAAAATATACTCTGGGAAAAATTAGGTATGTGAAGAATTTCCCAAAGCATTTATGAAACAACACGCTGTCACAACACACTCTCCAATGTTATCTACCGATTTGTTTAAGTCCTTTTGTCCAACAATATTTGGTGGATTATGGACAGTTTAACGCAGTCTTCATCAAAGATTGTAAATGTTTTTGAGGAAGAGGACCCTGGAAATTTGGTATAAGCCCTCTCGTTAAATTAATGAAAATTCATTGACGGTTCTACGATTAATTTTTATACAAAACTAAAAAGCAAATCACCTTTAACAAAGAAAGCTAACGTTGTTTATCATATTCCATGTAGTAATTGCAACATCATTTACTGGAAACACTTCACAACTAGTATGCAATAGATTAAATGGTCATAAATACACAAAAATCTGTACAACAACTCTCAGAAAACATGAAAAAAACTGCAACCATCTTTTTGATTACAATAAAACAAACATTTTAGAACAAGAAATACATAATCAAAAACGCTTTATTAAAGAATCTTTTTACATAAGTATTAACAAAAAATATACAATGAATGACAAAACAAGCATTTAACAATCCAGTAAGATTTATAATAATCTATTGAGTTTCATAAAATCAAGCAATTAAACCAATTATAACTGATCACAGTCATTTCCAATGTAACTTTAAATTGGTCGTTAAATATATAAATAATTTTTATCGCTGTTTACTTTACATTAATTATTGATCAAACAAGTTATAATTGGAGTTAATTCAATAATTTTTAATATGCCGTTAATTTGTTGCTTTTTAGATATATCGTTTTCATAATATTTTTAACAAACAAAATATTTTAAATCTGTAGTTGTCATATTTTATATGTCACACAATTCAGGTACGTACGCTATCAGTTAGCATTTCAATTTATTCTTATTATTGTAGATGACAATAAAATTTTTGATAATTCTGCAAATCCAAACAGCGAAACGTAAAACAAAAATTTTGCATTTAATTATCTGAACAATTAATTCCCAGAAATAATTTTACATACTGTTAAATAAATAACGTTCACGAAAATAAATACATTTAAATTATGTTCATATATATATATATATATATATATATATATATATATATATATATATATATATATATATATATATATATATATATATATATATATATATATATATACATATATTCAACAATTATCCTATTCTATCATAAAATACATTTCCCACATTGGCAAGAATGCGACGCGTTATTTTCGAGCATTTTTCGTTGATGCGTGTCTGAAAATCTGCAATCCTTTCAGAAGTGAAAATTTTAGATTCTAAATGTCCCGAGAGATAATAGTCATTTTGGGCAAGATCTCCAGATCTTGCAGGCTACTTAATTGCACATTCTGGTCCGATGACACAGTCTTTAAAACGATTATTAATAGTCTTTAACTTCTCGTCTGTTGTGAGCAGGGCAAACATTCATTTGAAACCAAATTTCTTCTTCCTCGGGAGTTACTTGTTAGAGCCGGTAAAATTTGGCCTTGCAGTAAATCCAAATCCTGCTCGCGCTTAGATTTTCGACGATATTGAGATAAGCTATAGATAACAATTTCAGGCCTTTTGTTGACCAAATCCTATAAAATCCGTAAAACAAATGTTCTTTAAAATTGTCGATCTAAATTAGCTTTCTCCAGCATCTCGTAACAAAACTCTGCTCTTCTCTCAAAATCGTCCTCGGCAATTCCTGATCACACTGAAGTTTGTACGAATGGAAATTTTTTTTTAATTTTCATGCGGTTGTATTATGTATACCAAACTGGTTCGCAATTTCTCGAGAACTTATACAAGATTTTCAGTAACTGCAGTTAATACATTTGTAGTATTTTATTTTGAAACGCATTTTATGAATATTGGCTTCTTAATTTTGTCGCATTTACGCAAAGGAAGCACCGTTCCGTTATTTCCAAATTTGGTAATAATTTTTCCAACTGTGGTATGGCATGGAATCGGGCGGTTTAGATATTTCTCGCTAAATAATGCACTCTCTGTTGCGTGCTATTGTCGGAACGAAACATTTTTACAATTTCTATTCTTTCTAAAACGATGTACTATATTTTTTAAGTCTACTGTTATCAATGACTAATAAACTGACAACATAACAATATTTATAATAATTTTGAAAGGTAACGTCATCCTGACATTTCATTGCTGTCCTGATGCAACGCAGGAATGGTACATAATTTTGCAATTTTTGAAATTAGCGTAAACTGTAAAATATTTTAATAGTTTCATCTGATAGAGAAGCAGAAATTCGAGAGTTTATGATTTGTCATTGGATTTTCTACGGTGCGTCCGACCATTCACCACCCGGTAGATTATGTATAACCAAAAGAAAATACCAAGATTATTTCAATATTTGAACATTTTTTCAATAAGGACACAGTCGGCAGGTTTTAACTCAATTGGACCATTTCAATTAAACCAATTGGCCCAAAAATGATATATTTTGTGTTCGAAATGTGAACGTCATTTGTTTTCAGCCATATTAATTGATTTAGTTCTTTTTTAATTTTCATTCTGACAGTATTATGACGTTTTAAATTATAGATATCAATTATACGGCCAAAATACCAACCATCGTCATAATACACAGCGTAATAATTCTCAATTTCAACACAACGTTAATTTTCTAACTCACATGAATTAGTATCACTAATATAGTGGTCACTTGAATCTTTAAGGGATATTTCCTCATCATCTGATGTTGAAGAAATATCACTTACATGGATATACCACGATTATTACGATGACGAGCACAATTGTCTCATTTGTAACCGCACATCTCATCAGTGTTAAGGTTATTTCGACTATTTTAAAGTAACCAACAAAGAGAACTTTTCATAGATACTATTGTCCCACTTTCTTGAGAATTATATGGTTGTACGAAACTCTTTCGCTTTGTATTGTTAAGTTAAAGTGGACATAAAAATCATAAATTTCCCTGTTCGTGAATTGCAGTAGGTGACAAGATTTTTGTGTTTAAAAATATTCAGACAAATACAGATAAGTTGTTGACACTTATGATGAAAATATGAATTTTTTACAATTCTGGTCCTGAATCGGCTAAGTTTACCCTCATGTGCTAAAGCACTTAAGAGCACCAAGGAGAATGCATCGAGATATGTTGGATTGCCAAGGGTTGTCTGTGAATGGCTAGCTTAATTCTTTTCATATCATAAGTGAGAGGAAAGAGTATTCATCCCCTGTTTCTCGGTTATTTCAAAAGTTATTGTAAACATGAAAACGGACTTTTAAAGAATTTTTAACGTAGATCCAGTGCTGTGATTGGATTTTTATACACACAACTGTTTTTAGTTATCAAGCAAAGTTATATCTTTTAATGGAACACTATACAGGGTATTTCAAAAAACGTTCCCTAATTTTTAGAGTAAATAGAAAAAAATAACGTTAGCTTGATTAATAAACATGTGTCCGAAAATACCTCCTTAAGAAGATACGGCCTGTAAAAGTGACCCCAAAAATCCCTTTTTTTATTATCACTGAAACGGTTTAAGATACCTAAATGAAATTTAGACCACAAATACCTTTGATTAGGTCATAAAAGATAGTGTTGATAAATTTTTAATATTCTGTATAGGAACGTCGCTAAAGGGAGGGTGCAACTTATTTTGCCCCCAAACTCTGTATGGGGATATTTTTAATTTTTTGGACAAAAATAGTGTTTTTTAAACAATTTGCCACAAAAAAGATACTCTTGTTGAAAGTCAAAGAAATTACTGGTTTTGCAGCTATTTGAGGTTTTAGCAAGTAATGCAGACCGAAATGATAAATTATTTTAAAATGAAACAATTAATAATTTTCATGCGCGAGAACGAACTACCTCAGGTAATAATGATTGTTTCAGAAACAACTATGAGGTTAAAATATTTTAAATTACTTTGAACTTAAAAAAGGTTTTAATTGTTTGACATTAACACAGAACAGACAAAGGAAACAAAAAAAAGCAACGAATAACACAAAACAAACAGAAAAAAATTTGAATAAGTAGGTACGGGTTTTTACATTAAATGTTCGAAATGGTCACCATTTTCACGAATACATAATCGTAAACGTTTTTCTAGTGCAAACATAATCCTTTGGAGTGGCCGTGGTTCTTGAATTAACATTCTTAAATTATTTTCAACTCTCGCTTGAAGTTCTCCAATGGAATTTATTTCGGTTGAATATACTTTTTCTTTAACTAAGCTCCACACTTCAAAATCCAAGGCATTTAGGCCAGGGGACCTTGGTGGCCAGTGGATAGGAGCATCAGCACTTCGACCAATCTAACGATTTGTAAAATATTCGTTGAGCCATCTTCTAGTTTGTCTACTGAAATAAGGTGGAGCACCATCATGCATAAAAACCATATTTCTTCGTAGATCAAGAGGCAAATCTTGTAATAGCTTAAAATTATGTTGATAATGCGTTACTCATTTTTAACCTTTGGATTTTCCTCTGCCCTGAAGTGACTGTTATGACTATTAAACACACCTTGTCTAGTAAAAGTTGATTCATCGGTGAAAAGAATATTTTGTGAAAAATTAGAGTTCTGTCTCATTCTTTCTTGTAATAATTCGCAAAAGTCTCTTCTCAAAAAAGATCTTCAGGCAATAACTCTTGTACTTTCCTGTAGTGAAACAGGACATAATTGTTTATTTAATACACGATGTACACTAGAAACACTTGCGTCACTTGCCCTTGCCACGTTTCTTACACTTATCCTTGGATCCGCAACATCTAGATTTAAAATATTTTCTTCTGTTTGAGGAATTCGTGGCACTCGTGGTCTACCAGAATTTACCTTTTTTGGTTTAAAGGTTCCAGTCTCACGGTACCGCCTCACTAAATTCAAAAATGTTTTTGAATCCGGAACACTTCTTGAAAATTTTTCCGCATATCTTCTTGTCGCTGCTTTAGCATTTCCATCACATTCCCCTAATATTAACAACAGATCGGTATACCCACTATTAGTGTACACATTCAAAGTTCTTAAAAGCGTTATTACTGGTTAAACAAACCAAAACTATCAACAACTATGTGTCAAACGAATCTGTCAAACAAAAAAAATCGCGAGTTTGCACATGAAATATTTCCCAGAAAACGCCAGGGCAGGTTAAGTGTTAAGTGTTAAGTGTTTGAATGGGGAAGTAATAATTTGTTAAATTTAATGCTAATAAAACTCAGACTTGCGTTGTGTGCGCTAACAAACATCGATAATTTCCCGTTATAATTGGGAATGGCTCAGATCTTAAGATTTCAGACTGTATTAGTATGTTGGGAATAACTGTATCTTCAAATCTATCATGAGTTGACCATGTTCTGTCAGGTACTAAAGCAGCTGCTCGTAAAATAGGCTTTGCTGTATAAGTCTCAAATTCGACCTCATCTAGAATATAATTCTTCTCTCTGGGTTGATGTTCCCTAATAAGCTCTTAATATCGTTGATCGTATCCAAAAGAGAGCGATTAGACTTATAAATGACCCGTCGTTAACCTCTGACACCGTTCCTTGTGCATATAAGAATCGTTTCAGTTTTTTCTTGTATTACCGGTATTACTATGGCTATTGCGCTGTTGAATTACATTCTTAGATATCATCTCGGATTACCTTGGCTAGGAATACTCATTTCGCTCATTCACATCATCAATATGCAATACAAATCACCTGTCGTACCAAATGGGCACAATCCATATTCTTCTACACGGCTGCTAAACTCTGAAATGATCTCCCTAGTTCCTTTCTTCCTCTCAGTTATGATATGAAAAAATTTAAGGTATCCGTTCATAGGCATCTCTTGGCAATTCAATATCCCCCTACCCACCGTGCTAAGTGTTCCTGAGTGCTTTAGCACGGTAGCCTGTGCAGGACCACAATTATTAAAAAAAAATTAATAAACTGTTAAGGATAAATGCTCTTGTAAGGTATAGAGTTGAAAACAAGTTTATAAATGGGCATCCAAACTTAAATATTGTCTCTTTTTAATTAATGAAAAGTATAACTTATAGAATAGGAGATAAATTATTCGAATAACTACCCTAAGAAATAATTTACGTGCTTCTAAATCATTTGGTAATACAGACTTGAGCTCTTCAAGAACTTCTTCGAATAATTAAATATTTTCAATATTTGCATCGCCAGAAACAATATGACCATTTGAATTTTCAATCAAATAATAATATGAAAATGTAAACTTTCACCATTAATACTCATAATAAAATACTTATCTTTTTGGGATTTTTAATGGTGTACTTTAAATTATACAATCTAAACGTTTCGATAACACTTACAGTTATCTTCGTCAGTAGTAATGTTTGTTAAAATTGTTAAAGATTAGTAAACATTTTTAAATTTAAAAATTAAAACATGTTTTAATTTTCAAATTTTCAAATATTGCGATTGGAGGTGAGTCGTACCGGATAGGAGACGTTGTATTGCCTTAATTATAAACCGTTGTGGTCATAAATATATTATCGTTTCCGTTTTAGTAAAAACTAAAAACGCGAATTTGTCTATTTCTTTTTTTGTTGGTTTTAATGAAAGTTCTTCACAAAATTAAAGTGGTCGTGTAAAACAGCTTATATCGATAAATAATCACCCCGTTTTTATTTTAATCCACGAAGTGGAGGTGTAAACAAACGTATCGATAAATAATCCCTTCGTTTTGGTTTTAATCAGCGAAGCGAGAGTGTAAACATTACATCTATAAATAATCGCCACCATCTTGAGTTTAAACCGGGTAATTAACCCGTTAAAGGATTATATTCATACGTAAGTAGGTATTTAAATGTAGATTAAAGCTCGTACCAAGTCAACAAGCTGATGTATCCTATTGAAAATCGGTTATTGCCTTGCAATAAGTTATTATTTAATTATCACAGGATTCTTGATAACAAAGGGTAGTAATGAGGTAGTAATTTAATTACCAATACGTCATCTTGCAAGCACGGGTATTAAGTTGAAAAGAAAGGGTCTTAAACCCTCATTGCTGGAATGTTTGGCATTGTTGATTGTTTACTAACATTTTCGTCCGCGTAGAGGACTTAATGCATGAACAAACGTGGCATGGTAAACCTCAGCTTAGTTATTACTAACGATAGTGGGGTTTACAGAAACGTGTGTAGATTCCATTAAGAAAGCTTCACAATTGCATTTTTACGCCAAATTTCGCATCTGTTTGTGTACGTAACTGTTTTATTTTCACCTTACCCTTGCAAGACTTTATTTGAATGGTTTTTAAAGTGTATTTGATTCCGCCAGCTTATTTAAAATTGTGTGCGAAATAATTTCTTTATATATGTAATTTATTGTAATTGTACGAATGTATTTTTTGGATTAGATGAAAGGCTGCTTTTATTTACGATACAATTGTGTATGTTTAAATGCATTGCCAATTTGTTCTGTTCTTGTCTAAGTTAGTTTAAAATGCATTGTAGTTGCCTGATTTTAATTTTACTGTTTGTTTTATTTTATGTGTAACTTAATCGACTTTATTGTTTTTATTTTTACCTTGCTGTTAACTCAACTGCCGGCATGATCGGTTATATAACGGCCACGAATTTGATCTCAATTTTAATTCTGATTTATTTATGACAATTGTGGGTGTGATATCTCTGTTTGTTTTTTTGCGTGTGTATGTAGTTAAACAACTTTTTTTTCTGTTACTTAATTTTATAATTTTGATTTATTCATGTACTTATATACTTATTGGAGGTTTTATGGGCGATTATTTCCCAGTTTGCAAATTAACGAGTTGAATCATCATTCCGCAAAGCTTGTTAATTCTAATTTGAGTAATTTTATGGTTTACTTGTCCCCCTTTGATGCAACACTTAAGCTCATCTATTTATATCTTATTTGGAACCTACCACTGGACGCCGAATTGATTTTATCAAATTTGAGTTTTGTGAGTAATTCATTATTAGACTTGTAAATAAATTCCGATGTTTTAATTATTGCCAACAAAGTCAATGTGATGCAACAAAATTTTAGTAAGAGTAGCATTGTTGTCTGTAAAGTCAAGAAACATGTATTAGCAATTTATTATGAATTTGCATCACCTATATTTTATTGGGTGCGGAATAAAGTACGCCACATCTTTTATATTTGTAGTTATACAGATATGTTTCAAAGCTTCAAAGATATTCATCAAACGCTGTTATTAGACATATATTATTAATATTAATAATACCATTTACAAGAAATTTTAATATGTAAATTATATTTTTTATAATCCGACTAGTATATTTTTTAATGTGCTCTTCTACTGCGTTAAAATACGTCAGGCATGAAGCCTAAACTAAGGTGAGTAAAAAAAACTACCGTTATCATACTTCTTGGGAGAAATACGATAAGGTATCTAATAACTGGCCATGGAAAAAATCCGTGTAACTGTCAAATAAATAAATATTAACGTTTCAATTTATGTATCAACTATAAGTTATGTACATTGTTAGTTGCGTGCTGCCAAATATTATTGTTTATTTGCGTTACAAGTATTTTTAAGTGGTTTTCGCTGATAAAAGTGCTTCTTGTGACGGAGTACCAGAAAGATGAGCTCGCAGATATGATATTTATACTAGGGGAATGCTGAAGAAATTTTTCTGGCAAGTCGGATTTATGCAGAGCGTTATCCCGTACGAAGACATCCAGACAACCGAAACCTGGAAAATTTATTACAAAGATTTATACAAACGAGACGGGTAGACTATACAAAACCAGTTAAGAGTAAACCCATTCGAAGTGAAGAAAATTAATTGTGTGTTATGTTATCCTTCAAATAGTCAGAAAGCAATTAGTTCTGCTATAGGTGTTGTATTAGTGAACGAAGCGTTCAAAGGATTTTCAAGGATAACCGTTTTCATGCTTATCATATCTAGTATTATTTGATACGGATTTGTAACAACGTGTTGTATTTTGCAATTGGACTCAACATTAAATTGATATAACTTAGGACGTTTTTGTTCTCAGATGAAGTCACACTCCACAAAGATGGATTTGTGAATCGCCATAACTTCCACTACTATTCAGATCAGAATTCGAGGATTTTCAGGCAGGTTGACTATCAACACAAGTGGTCAATAAATGTTTGGGGCGCAATTATTGATGAACATGTTATTGGACCTTATTTTTTTAACAGGCATTTGAACGGAGTTGTGTATCTTAATTCTTTGCAAAATAATTTGCAAAATCTATGTGCCTATTATTCCGTTCACGACAGGGACCATCTTAATGCATTCTTTCTAAACCATTGGATTTGCGATGGAGGGCCGTATAACTGACCAACCCGATCCCCCGATTTAACTAAACTGGATTTCTTTTTGTGGGGACATGTTAAATAAATCGTGTACCAAGAGCTGCCAACTACACAAGAAAATATACAACAGAATAAGGCACTCGTTTGAGAGTATTACGCCCTACATGTTAAGAAGAGTAGCAAGGTTTTTTCAAAACCGCCTTCAGTTGTGCCCCCAACAACACGGAAGACATATCGAACATTGAATTTAATTTTTGAAATGCTAAAATGATATCAAAACCTTTATACGTTAACGATATCACAATAATTTTGAAATAAAACTATCCATAAGTTTGCTATGTCTAATGGCAGATTTTGATGATTATTTCCTTCGTCTGTCAAATTTGATTTTTTAACCAATCGCGTGCTTGGAAACCGCTTTGATATGACCAATCAAAATAAAATAAAGCGACTATTCACCTTGGTGCTAAATAGTCGCCTATTTTTATCAGCATGCTCAATTGTCACCGAAAGGACGGCATTCAACAACAAATAATCCACCCGAAAATTTCAATTTGTTCAAATGAAATCACTATTAGTGGGGTTATAAAGTTACCTATATTTAAATATAATTATTGTTTGTTGATAATAAATACATAAAATAAACGAATTTCGCATTTTTTCTGGAATTATAATTACATTATTCACACAATATCATTTCTGTGTGTTTTTCCTTATACATATAGAAATGTTGTTGGCTCAGGAAATAATCTTATTAAATATAAATACGACCACGATCAATTAGCTACTATTTTTATTGCTACTAAATTTCTCGTGTATTTTACAATTTGTCTGGACATAATTTTGTCATTAATAATCAAAGATTATTACTGCCAAAATTAGTAAAAATAGTTAAAAATTAAAAATAGTCTAGTATTTATCCAGGTCTTGTTATATTACCGTCGAATATCTGTGAAACCTTTGAAATAAATACAAATATTAAAGTGTTACGTACTTATTCTGCACTCAATAAGAATGAAATATACAAAAGATGTAAATTTTACGCCTAGTTCTTATTAATAACGGGTAGTTTCGGATAAAGACGAATTTAACTAAAAAAGGAAAAAAAATTAATTTCGTTTCTTCTTGAAAGATACACAGTGATCAACACATGTCCATTATATATCTTAGAAATCACTCGGTATAAGATGCTGAAATTTTGTTGAGGTAATGTACGAAGCGAGGAGAATTCAAATCTGGAATAATATATTGGGTGTTCTATACAAAAAATATATACCTATATATACAGGGTGTTTAGAATCTACTCACGTTCTGTGGCTATCTTTGTTATTATAAGAGATAGAGTCGGTTCAATTAGCAAAGTTGGGCAGAATTACATGATAATTCAAATACCGATAAGAAAATTCAACATTGTTGCCAACTTTCTAAGATATCTGAAAATAATAACAATATTAAAAAAAAAGGTAATTATAATATTTATTAAACAAATTAAAGTGTGCCGTGAACATTTAAATAACAAAATAAGATTATATTCTACTACTAAATTTGTGGAAACAACAAGAAATAATGTACTATATTATCAAAATAAAAAAGTTCTAAATAAATTTAACTAACAAGGAAGAGTAACAGCAAAAAATATAAACAGATAACACAATCATAGAAGTGCTTCAAAATGCCCTCCATTATTTTGAACACACATTTGACATCGTTTTGAACTTTTAATAAAGTTTGGGTTCTAATTTGTTGTATAGCAACAAGAATTTTATTTTTTAAATCGTCTAGATAGTTAGATAGTTACACACAAGTAATCCATTGTGTTCTGATGCCCCGTCGTGTTGAAAATAATTCAAATTTTGAATTACGTTCAACGGAAGGTCGTCCAAAATTTCTTCAAATTCGTTTCGTAAAAAAGTTAATATCTTTCGGAATTTAAATTGTATTCATAAAAAACGACCCAAGGATTTGGGTACCAATAATACCGCACCAAACGTTTACTGAAAAAGCATGTTCATTTCTCCTCTCAACAGTAATATGAGGATTTTCTTGGGACCATTGGATATGATTTTTTCTATTGAAGATGCCGTTGTTTGTAAATTTTGCTTCATCGGCAAAAAGAATGGTTTTTCTCGAATTGATTGTTTGCTCGACTTTCATTAATCAACCATGTAGCAAAACGTAATCTTTTCTGATAATCTTCAACATACAATGTATTTCCTATATGAAAATGATATGGCTTAAAATTATTTTGTTTCAAAATAACGTGGGCTTCATCTTTGGAAGTGTTGCACTCGTTCGCAATTTCACGAAGAGATGTAGTAGGTTTAAATTCGACGTAAGCTAAAACACGTTCTTCTGTTTCTGTGTTAACATTAATTTTAGAATTTTGAGGTTTAGTAAAAGCCCCATATTTTTTTAAATTCGATTCGAGTTTGGCAAATATTCTCACATCGGGTTGTCTTCTTTCCATATAAGTTTGAAGATATAATTCCGAAGCAGCATTAACATCTCTGTTAGACACGTAATAGCAAAAATGCATATCATTTCTTTCTTCACTATTTAAGTACGAACTACAACTGATTACAACAAATAATTCAATATCTACTATTTGACAATTGTTTTTAATTGTCACAGCACACCACGGCAAACTTTGTATTTGTTTAGTAAATACTATAATTACAATTTCTTGAAAATTGTGAGTTAACTAATAATACTAAACATACAAAGCTATACATTTTTAAAATCAGAAAAAAATAGCCATTGAATGAGTCCATAGCCACCTATGGTTGCCATTTAAAAAGGTATGTTTGGGTTGTTGCTCGAGAAATAATTACTAAAAAAATGTTTTATTTTCCCATTTTGCGTAAAAATAGGTATCAAAAGTCTTTGTTATAACTTTTTCGTATTTTGATATTAAAAAAGATATAGCTGATTGAAAATTTGGACGATTTTTAGTTATATTCAGATATCTTAGAAAGTTGGCAACAATGTTGAATTTTCTTATCGGTATTCTTATCGCTAATGCAAAGATTCGTACCTAGTTATACTGCTTTGAAGTCATTACAGGGTAGGATTACATTGCCAACCATGTAACAGAATTCTCCATCCGCAACCCAATACACTGATAGCAATTGCATATATTGACGGGACCTACTCCTATATATCAAAAAGTAATAACTTTCGTAACTTAAGACAATTTTACAACGTGCATAAGAGTCGCCACTTAGTAAAACCGGCTCTCATTGTAGCTCCAGACGGATATATACTAGCAATCCAAGGTCCTTTTTTTTCCGACTCTAAAAATAATGATGCCCAAATGCTGATTAATGAGTTTAATGGGGATGGCTATGCAATAAGAGCATGGCTTCACTAAGGTGATATTTTTTGTGCTAGATCGTGGATATCGAGATTCCATATCTCTGCTTGACGATGTAGGTATTTCAAACAGGATGCCATCTTTTATTGAACGGGGCTAAAACCAATTGTTGACGGAAGAGCAAATGAGTGCCGCATAATAACTTAAACAAGGTGCGAAGTCAGAAACGGTCACCTCAAATCCATCTTTAAGTTTCTTGGTCAAACAATTACAATACCACATATCAAAAACCTTTGCGATTTCCATCGTATTACAGGAGCGATAATAAATAAGTTTTACTCTCGCGTTCTAATGTTAGGCGCTAACGAAGAGCTGGCTCAACAATTACTGGAAAAAGCAAGCTAGGTTAATATTATACAAGCCCAGGTGGAAATAGATAATCTTCGTAGACGAAACGCTCGTTGGGTTCAAATAAATGATTTAGGTGATTTCCCTCATCTCACTTTGGATTATCTCCGAGAGCTCACTGTAGAGGTATACCAAGTTAACCTGGCCCCATCTTACATTCAAGATAAGTTGCAACGAGATGAAGAAGAATTCCATATAGATTCTCTTAATAATGAACCTGGTTTTATAAGAATTAGACATTGACAAAACATCAATTATGGATTGCATACAACCCCACCGAACATCAAGAAGCCGATGAGAATGTGGAGGATCTAATTCTTGGTTACTACTATACGTGCAAATTAGATGCAAGAGCTCTTGGAATATGTGCGCACATTGCTAGTGTTATGTGGTTTTTGTGGTATGCGCGTTATGAAAATGATGTTCACTATGCAAAATCAACTTAGTAGGATAAAATATTGGACGTAGCTAATAGAGGTCAACAACATGATCCAAACAATAACAATGCGATGGAAGTGGACTGTGATTAGGTTTGAAAAAGTGTCCTATGGCCCATATTTTTGTAATTATTTATACTGTTTGGCGTTAATAAATAGTTTCGTTAAACTCTTGCAGATCACATTTAAAAATAGTACTTTCATATTCGTAAATTTGGCGAGCTGTTGCGCAAAAACTGTCCATTTTTGGACTTTCTGCCTATGGTAGTCTTTGATTAGAACCTTACAATCTACAACATATCAAAAATTTAGCCAAATCCACAGAAAGCCATTTGCCCTTTAAATGTAGGGGGACCCTTTGGTACAAAAATTCTTTGCCATAAAATCTAGGTCAAGTTCGTTAATGAACAAAATCCAACCAGTGGCGGAGCATTTTTAGAGGCTTAGAAGATTAAAAGAACTCATTGCTTCAAATTTTAAAAAGTTACAATATTAAAAAAACGAACTAATACTTTTTTATATAATTTTAAAATAAAAAAAACAATGGCGCACCTTTCTTGAAAGTCGGGCATTGGCGGATAAAAAATGAGGGATTAGTGTTTAAAAACCGATATGACTTAAATTCAGGTATGGGCTTTGAAGTTGCTTATTACAAATTTTTGGTCAAAGTTTGTATACATATATGAGAAAGCATTATAGCAGATAATTTGGCAGCGGTATCTTTACTCATAACGGAGACACCCGAAAAACTATCATGAATGGGATACACTGCACAAGTTACATGATACCCGCATAGCTCGGTAGTAGGGTGGTGGTTCTTACTCAATCTACAACAAGGGCACTCGTTATAACTCAACAAAGTCACAATCAATAATAAAATGTCACAAGGGCGCCGCCTGACTTACAATTTTTAAATTAATTACGTTGTGAACAGATATAAATGTCCGTATAAGTCAGGAATGCGAACAGTTCACTCAAAATTCTATACAATCTCCTGAATTCCTCACACTCAGTGCTCGAGCAATCGCAACACTCACCTTATTGTTTGACTCGATCTGTAAATTGAGTACAAAATTCACTTATAATTTAAGCGCTAAACGCTCTCTTAATTTGCAATATAAACTCTTTCCATCTCAAATTTTCTCATTAAAATCTTTAACTTAATTACTTGCATTCCAAAAATTTACGTTAAAGCTTCGCAACATAAAACTGCACTGAAAAAAAGAAATGTTTAAATATCGTAACTTCAAAATTTCATCATGAAAATAATAAATCGCAAAATATTACTCACACGTGCTTTAATTTTGAACTCACAAACACTATATTAAAATAAAAATAACGTTTAAGGGTAAAATATAAACGAATATAATTGTGTCGGCTTAAGGCACTGCATAGTACAAGGAAAATGCCAAGGGCATTCGCCAAAAATAATCAAACACGACAATCAATCAATACCTCTGCGGAATTTCACATAAAAATATACATAATCTACAAAATAATTATTTACATATTTCCTGTAATCACAGGGGAAACAAAAATCAAATAAACAATAAGAAAATTCTTACTTTGTGTTCCCTTAACGAAAGTTCCATTCAACATTGACTCAGTTCCAATTATTTAACCTTCAAGTTCCAAAACAGCGCTGCATTTTCCTGTATAGTCTAATGAACTTTAAACCTCATACTTACATTCAAAACAACGAAAGTGCTATTTTTACACGAAATTCTAGCATGATATAATTGGCAATATACGGCATTTACTTCTCGCGTCAAAAAAAGCCACACAATATAAGTTCAAGACCAGAGATTTTTCATAGTTCAATTACCTTCTTAAACAAAATACGGGTTCACGGTGGAATCGTTACTCAACTCCAAACTGTTTAAGATACATCGATATAAAAAGGCTGAGCCAAAAATGAAGAACTCTAAATTCCACTATTTCCAAAATATACTAAGCTCTTCATACTCTACAATATTGGCGGGTTGTGGACGTCGTAAATAATCAAAACTACACTTAATGCGAAGCGCCTTAAATAAAGCTGCGACAAAGTACTACGTCGACACTTCTGTATCCAATCTACTACAAACACCTTCTGTTACACTATTAACCCTGGCTCTTAGGCCTGCACTCCCCTCATCTACATATCTTTTACTTCCGACATCTGAACGTCAACTCCAAAAATCTGAACTTGGACTGACTAAATCTGAATTATTAAATTCTACTCTTCCCGGTCATACAAAAAAAAGTACAAACGATATCACACATTGACACTTCATCTCTTACTTTAACTCACACATCTAAACAAGGAACGCAGACACCGATAACCGATTCGCGTTATTCAAAATTCAAAACAGAACGACCGTAACTTAATACATGCTTTACAGATGACCGCACCGAAAGCAACCAAACTGAAATTTTCACAACATATTATTTCTCTCTCTTTCTGTAGACAGCAAGTAAGAGCGAGTTGCATAAAAAGTTCTTAAATGTTAAGACGCAAACACCCACATGAACGAATAAAATAAAAAAAATATTGTACAAATTGCTACTCATACTGCTGATCTCAGTGTAAGCCTCTACCAAAATAGCAATATAAAAGCTCATTATAAATTTTACATAAACACACAGTTTTTAGATTTTTTAATCCAACCTACAAATCAACAAGCGCTGAATTTTGCTCTATCGTTCTAAATTTAAAATACATCAATCTAGAAGCTTCATACATACACAATCACTTATTATAAAACCCAAACATCGCATATGCATGACAAATTGATAAAAATACAATTTTGCAGCTTTCTGCTGTGTAATTACACTAAAGATCTGGATTACATTCCTATACAAAAAGATACATTAACTTACACACACTTATGATTTTTCACTTGTTTACCTAGGAGGATATATGAAAGAAATAACATTATCGTGTACATTTCATATAACCCAGAATATACAAATTCTTCCCGCTTTACCCTATATAGTCGTTGAGAAAATCATATGCTGGCCCCCATCAGATTTTTTCGAATGCCTTTATAAATATGGTCTGAAATAAGACCGTTTAAATTAACGCATAAATGACCACGCACATTTCTTATGCAAACGAGAGCACCGTCAAATTGTCTGAATTTTTGATATGTAATAGTACTTGATGTTCTGATCAAAAGTCTTCATGGGCCCAATTCTACATTGTGACTAGTTTTCGATATACAGGGCGTTGGCGTTCAAGATCCCGAAATTTTTAAAATGCGTACCAAAAAGTCGCTTTTAAATATTTTTTAAAGTTTTTGGCTGATATATGTAGCCAAAACACACTTAATGATCAAAACAAAAGTATTGATAGTTACAGGGCGATTCGAGCTGTCACAGACCTATTTTGGATAAAGCATGTATTTTTACATTGCAAATATAGCGTAAAATAACATTAAAAAAAGTTCCGTCAAAGTTTCTGAATATTTGACATAGTGTACATCTCGATGTCTTCGTTCAAAATTCCTGATGGTAAAATTATATCCTATGGCTACTTTTCGAGGTATTAAACGTTTAGTCTATAAAATACCAATTTTTATAGTACCAAAAAATAACTACAAAATAAGGGAAATGTTACAAATTATTCATTTTCACATACTGCGTTAGATTATGGCACTATTTTATTGTTTAAAGGTAGACTAAAAGAGTCATACTTACAGGCTGATCCTACTTATAAGATGGCTAATTCCACAAATCCAAAACAGATGCTAAATAATAGAAACTAGGTACATATTAACTACTTATTTTATAATAAAAAAAATCTTACGCTTCAATACGGGTTATTAATTGGGTTTTACATATAATACAGGGTCATTCAATACTCCATTACAAAAAAGGTTTAAAGTTTGATGATCAATCCAAAAATCAGATTATGCACTCGTATTTACCTGTATGGTAGATGCAGAAAGGACTGTTTTACGGGTAAGTCGAACTATGACATATTTGGGTTTTTTTTATTGAACCTATAATTTAGATGTTAAGCTCGTTTCCACACCACCCGTGAGGTAGAGCCTTTGGCGCGTTTTTTTTAAGTGGTATCCCCTGTAGGCCTACTCCACTGATATTTATTGCAATTGTTAAAGTTATGGGAAAAAACTGTAGTTACTTTATGACTGATTCAATTGAAAAAAACGCGATAACGTCAAGAATTAAGTAAAATTAAACTACTTAATGGTGGTTGCTCTTTAAATATCTTCTGTTATAGAACCGAGAAGAATCTTTTTTGGTAATAAACGGTTTTCAGCACCCTTAACACAATTTAGTAGACGTGTTGATGGAAATATATTATTCTGGTGCCTAGTATATCCAAAAAAAACACAAAATCGTAGCAATATGTGCACACATACTTTAAGTTCTCGCACCGGACGGACACGTGCAGTAGTAGTAGAAAACTGGAGGATTGTCTTCATTAGGTGCCTCTTCGTATTCCAACCACAACATATACTTAGTTGTGCCTCAAAAAAAAATCATATTAAATGGTTCGTCTCTTTGTAGTGTATCTTATATATATATATATATATATATATATATATATATATATATAACTAAATATTTTAGATAATTGATATCTAACCGAGAAAATTCAGTAATATGCATATTATTTAGTCTCTGCCAGTGACCATTTCTTAAAGCTAGATTTTCAGCTTCAACACGTGTTTGGATAACATTTACATCATCTAGTTTATTTAATATTTAACTCATCATACTTGCTCCATAGTATGTTTGTACAACACACTTCCGAATATCTAATCTACAACTTAATAACCTATCCTTAATATAAACAAACAACGATTTAGCATCCAAGTTCTTTGCAGCGGTATAACCCAAAAATCGTTCATAAACGGTACCTTGAAAGTAATAACGCACAACCACCGAAATTTTTTTAATTCTTCCAATATCTTTGGTTTCGTCTACCATGACGGCAAAATATTCACATTCACCAACTTCGCTGCTAATTGCATAAGGCACAAATTTTAGAGATATTACGTGAATAGACGGTTTCTATTAAAGTTTGACATTTAAATGAGAGAGACAAAAGTTCTACCCTAGTTGTGTCTCAATTTAGCAGGATGGCCACACAAACGTAAAATATCACCATATATTGGCAATCCGCTTTTATTGTTCTAACCTAACCTTTTTTTATTCGCGCTTTTCTGCCCTTGTTATTTGTATCTTATTAGATGTTCCGTCGTTTTGTATCAATCCTTTTATTTACATAATCATTATTCCCGTGCTTTTTTCACATTGCATTACCTATTTCTATCAGCTACGTTCATTTACCTTTTCGTTCTTCCTTTTTGTTAATCACCCTGCCTTTAATCCTTACAGGAAACAGTCTTTTTCAGGACTCAATTGTTTAGAACCATTGCAGTATAAGAAAGTATTAGGTTAAAAGTTAATTACATTTTGTTATTGATTCTTTCACTACAGGAAAACCGTATAATGCCCAAGTGCTATTACAAGGATTGTGGCAACACCTCCAAATCTAAGAAATCCAGAAATGTTCGATTTCATCCCTTTCCCAAACCGGTACGCAACATGGCTAAATGTGTTTTATGGATAGAGTTATGTGGAAATGACAACCTTAATCCATCGAAAATTACCAAAAATGTGTATGTTTGCAGTAAGCATTTTGGAATAGAAACAGAAGATTCTAATCCAGTACCACATCCGAATTATACTGCTAACTCCTTAGTGCATTCAAAAAGTCTAGATGTTCAGAGATATGTTGAAGTGGGATCGTGCAATACGGAAGAAAGGGACCTTTACCTAGAAGCAACAGCATTGTTACGAAAGGAAAATCAAGACGCAAAAGATACCAGTGATCACACCTATAATAAGCAATTATCTCTTATCCATCATCATACAGTAATCCAGTACCACATCCGAATTATACTGCTAACTCCTTAGTGCATTCAAAAAGTCTAGATCTTCAGAGATATGTTGAAGTGGGATTGAGCAATAGGGAAGAAAGGGACCTTTACCTAGAAGCAACAGCATTGTTACAAAAGGAAAATCAAGTCGCAAAAGATACCAGTGATCACACCTACAATAAACAATTATCTCTTATCCATCATCATACAGCAACACAAACATTTGTTGAACTTGTGGATATGAAGAGTATAAAGATCTCTAACATCTTTTGAACATAACAAACATTTTCAATATTTTACTGGGTTGACCGTACCTCAGTTTGAAGCATTTTTCAATTTTTTGGATGAAAATGTCATGTCACAATTAATGTACAAGCAAAACAGTCACACACCAACAAGAAATAAATTTAGTTACCTCACAAATGAGGACAAGTTATGTTTAATGTGGATATGTTTAAGACGTGGGTATACATTAAAAGCACTCTCTATATTTTACAACATTAGTGTAACACATGTGTCGGTGATGTTTTATACATGGGTGCAATTTGTATATTTACAGTGTTGTTGTCTTCGTAATGACTTAGTAAAAGGTGCTTGTGCTACTGAGATGAGACATATGCCAGCTTGTTTTCGTTTATTAAATGACAAAGTTACCGTAATACTTGTTACTACTGAACTCAGAGTTCAAATGTCGAAAAACTTCCAATAAGAAGGGAACACACACTCAAATTAAAAGCACTATAATACGGTAAAATTTTTGGTAGGATTGTCATCAAGGAGTGCAGTTGTGTATAACAGGGAACGTTATGAGGGGTCCATTTCTTATATCGAAATGTTTAAAGCTTCAGATATTACTGTATTTTTGGAAGACGTTGATGTGATAATGACAGATTGTGGTTTTACCATTCAAGACGTGTGTGATGAAAATAAATACACATTAATTATACTGCCTTTTTTGGCTGAAAGAACACGTTTAACAACAGAGGAAGATACATTGACTAAAAAATTGCAGTGTCGTATTACTGTAGAGCGCTCACTTAGAAGGATAAAATGTTACCAAATTTTGGCGAAACCAATATAAATCTGGATGATACCTATAATGTCAAATATTTATAGTATCATTTGTTTTTTGGTAAACTTTGAGAAACCTGTTTTAACTTAAAATACATTTGTATCTTATACTCCTATAACTGAATAAAAACAATTGCAAATTGTAGTAATTACTATTTATTTTCGTCTGAATAAAGATTTATCTATTATTTATATTGTAACTTTCACCCAACAACATTAAATAAATGAAAATAGTGTTCTTAACCTTTTTCATGTATAACTAATTCTGTGAAGTGTTGTACGTATTAGTAATCAAATTAGTAGCTTCAATAATAAATCTACTAATGCCATATGTCGATTGATAGGTAATTATAATGAAAACACCATATTTGTATTATCAAGTTTAACTTAAACTAAAATATAAATATGCTACTGAAAGTATTCCAATTCAAATAATGGTAGTTTTCTCGGTATTTTCATCAAGAATAATTCTGGAACAACCATGTTATAATACATTTTTTTTAGTTTTTTAGTTAAATAGTCAATAATGGACTTCTTTACATCGCATAATTTTACTTTAAAAACTAGACCACACAACAAAATCGCATTCTGACACATCAAAAATCAACATCATAGTAGCAACCTGGTACATGTATGGATGGTTAGCTTTTAAAAACACTTTATTATTTTCTTTATAAGCAAAAAATGTACTTTTTTGTTTTGATGATAAAATACTATCAAAATCACATGGATTCCTTCCAGCACTTTTGGACCTTTGATTTCAATTACCCTTGCGATTATGCCATTGGTTTTTACAACCCCATCAGCACTACAAGCTAAATGAGGGCAATTCTTATTGACATATAGACCAACTTGTAAAAACTGTTCATTTAGCTGAATATAATCAGCTATGTATTTGTCTCTTGCTTTCACTTCATTTACTTGACCATACCTAATTGCTGATACAGATAATTTTGGTGTTAGCTGCCACAGATTCCTTTTTAAGTAATTGCTTTTTGCTGAAGAAGACATCAGTAAGGCAGCAGTCTTCCTATTGGAAGATGTAATAAATAACTTCGCCAAGTATACCAACCAATGGAATGTTGAATTTCAGCACCTTTAATAGCAAATACATTATTCTTATGTTTTACCATCAATTCATGCATGTTTTTTTTAAAGATTAACACTTGTTCAATAAGAATGTTTATACTGTCCTGTTCCATTTTAAAGTCATTGTATTGTAATTTGAATAAAGTTTCAAACATTGACTCATGATTTT
Organism: Vesta saturnalis; assembly: GCA_036346205.1. Taxonomy (NCBI): domain Eukaryota; kingdom Metazoa; phylum Arthropoda; class Insecta; order Coleoptera; family Lampyridae; genus Vesta; species Vesta saturnalis. The sequence goes on from JARFJB010002118.1 coordinate 638,635, forward strand.
CTTTCTGCAGGTCACAAATAAAATTATTTAAATTCACATTTCTAATGTACTCTTTAGGTCTAGGATCAAATGATGCTCTCCGTATTGGTTCGAACCTCACTTTTCCATACTTTTTTACAGCTGGTTTTTTAAGTTTTGTACCTAAACCCCACTGTCTTAGCCTGCTAGTGCATGGAGTACTATTACAACCATATTCCTTAATAAACCTTTCTAAGAACAGCACGAGAGCACTTACATGGCTGCATTTACCCAACGCTGATTGCTTACATTCACAGATACCACTGATAATACGTAGCTGATTATATTCAACCAAATGAACAGTTTTTACAAGTTGGTCTATATGTCAATAAGAATTACCCTCATTTAGCTTGTCCAAAAGTGCTGCAAGGAAAAAATCCATGTGATTTTGATAGTATTTTATCATCAAAATGTTAAGAACACTGTTTTCATTTATTTAATATGTTGTTGGGTGAAAGTTACAATATAAATAATAGATAAATCTTTATTCAGACGAAAATATATAGTAATTACTACAGTTTGCAATTGTTTTTAATCAATTATAGGATTATAACATACAAATGTATTTTAAGTTAAAACAGGTTTCTCAAAGTTGACTAAAAAACAAACGATACTAAAAATATTTGACATAGGTATCATCGAGAGTTATATTGGTTTCGCCAAAACTTGGTAACATTTTATCCTTCTAAGTGAGCGCTCTACAGTAATACGACACTGCAATTTTTTAGTCAATGTATCTTCCTCTGCTTCCTCTACCTTGTATGAGGTTTTTTCAGAGGGTTTTCCTCATACACATGTAGCAACATGGTAACTGCATATATGCACACTTTGTGCGGCTACTTAGGCGAATGCTGGGGTAGTATTTTCCCCCTCAGAACGCTAACTCCGTTCCTTCCGATCCTATCCTGACCTCACCCATCCTTAAGCCCACCATTCATATATACGTAATGTATGTATGCTGGGAATCCGTGATTGTGGCTGAAGGAGCTAGAAAAGCTCGAGCAGCCCGCCCTCGCCTTTGGGGAGAGAATGAAATACGTGGCCTTTTCCGCGGTTTTGGAAAAAAACGCCTGGCAGTGTTGCCATCGTTTGTGTTTCCAAAACCCAGCTTAAGCTTATCAATTAAACCACAACGATCTTTATATTATTTTTGTATTTGAGCTTTCTTTTGAGCTACAATTAACTTATCTGCATGGCCACAAGCTTGCCATTTTGCTAGAGTTTGTATGATAAATGTAAAAGACATTCGAACATTCGAATCCACCCATGAAAAAAAGAGAGACCGAATGCTAAACTTTCAGTTTTTATTTTTCTCAAAATCATTTCGTCAATGTTGTCAAATTGTTTTGATGTTGCACCATATATAAAACATCTCATCGTTGACGTTGTTTCAGTGAGTGCGTTGCACACTTTGCCGTTAACCATGGCAAATATTAAATGGTGACTTACTTTCAGTTGCCTTAATTGAATTATAAAGTAACTAAAGGCTTTTTATGTCATCTTCGATTCTATTTTCCCGCAACAGAGAGATTGGTGGATTCTATTTTGATAGGTCTGCAGAACCCAGTTGATCCAGGGCGCGGGTTTTGCCATATAATGGCTTTTCCAGAAGTTAAGTCTAATTGGAACCAAACATGTGATAAATACAGCTGAATCGCTGGCTCCTGAGTCGTAGAATGCTTGCTTATAAGAACTGTGTCCCGAATATCCGTCAAAGCCCCATTTTGAAAATAGAGTCAATTGATCCGCTTCTTCAGTTTTAAAATGTTCAATAACGGACTCTAAAGTTAAGCATAATCGCTCTGTGGCATGAACTAACAGAGCCTGTAATTTAACAGAAGCACTAGTTTCAGTCACTGTTATGTCTTTACGATAGCACAACGTGTTGGCAGCTTGTACAGTTTTATAAGAAGGAGATTTTTCTGCACCATTTTTCCTTATTATATTATACTGTTCACGAGAGAGCTTGGCATCTATTAAAACTGCAAGAGCACTTCACCTGACCAAGGCTGTATTTGTGGATTCAGAGATTTCTTATAGGTCTCTCTATATTTGTTAGCTCGCGCTGGGCTTAATGTGGTAATAGCATTTAAAACTTTCGAGGCCTCTACTTCCGCTCTTAAACTCATACAAGTAGCATATGATAATAAAGATGCAGAAGTGGAACCGCACAACTCTTTCCACTTTAACCTTTTAGTTCGTTCGGAACACAAATCGAATGGAATTGATGGTCGACCGCGTTTATTTTTTGAAACACGTTTTGTAAAGCAAGGGAACGAAAGCGACATTTGAAGCCAGTTCTTATTTGTTTTCTTAAATTTTTCATCGATCCTACATGCTTTCGTCCATCTCGATCGAAACTCAGACTTAAATTTTCTCATCCTAATCTTTAAATTAATGTCGTTACTGTCGTCACAATTTGTCTGCTTCTTCAGCTCTTCTAGCATAAATTGAAATTGTTGTTCAAAACCTTTTCCTTCAGAACGTCTTATAGTTTCTATAAAATCTTTTCTGAATACAAACATTGTATTTGCACTTGTTCCTAAAATAAAAACATTAAATTCGAAATGTGACGAAAACTAAGAGCAAGCAACGCAACGGCAAAACTTTTAGGTATTTGAAAATAAATAATTCGAAACTCGATCTCCTTGGATACAGAACTATACACTCCAATTGTTTGCAGTATATATCACAATTGTATCACCCACTTTATTATCATTTTATTTTGCATATACTGTTGCAAATTAATCATGCCAAACAAAATAAAAGGTATCAAAATACAGTTATATACCTAAATTTGTAGGTTCCATAATCTAAATTATGCCACAAACTAAAATAAAAATCAATAATAACAACTATCGAACAGCTTGGCTTCTAGTCAACTTCGACAAGCTTCTGCAGTGCCGCACTCTAGTGACAAACGAAATACGTTTTCGAGTATTTCAATACTGTTCAAGGCATTAGCTAATTATTTATATGTTGTATTGACGTTTTTGTATTTTTTGCCAACTTTAGAGCATTTCTGCCCCACTGTGCGATGGTACAAAAATCTGTAAAGCACTTTGAGGACTCTGGAGGAGTGAAAGATAGATACCGATCAGGTAGATCAAACACGGTTATAAATGACAACAATACTTTAGATATAATGCAGAGTTTCGTTGAAAATTCACGTACATCCTTACGCAGGGTTGCACAATTACATGATATAGGTCATTCTTCAGCCTTACGTATATTACATAAGAATACATTTCAACCACACAAAAGTCATTGCAAGAATTAAGTGCAGATGACTTCCATCGTACATTAGAGTTTACTGAGGATAAAATTGAAAATGACAGAAATTTCATTAACAACGTATGTTTTTCTGACGTAGCAATCTTTACACTGTGTGGGAGTGTAAATGTATGGTCAGGTATAGCGAATACGCAGTTAATTGAGCCGTTCTTTATCGAAGGAAATTTAACGTCAGATAAGTACGAAATGCTACTTAGAAATGAAATTGTACCTACATTGAGAAACTTGTTTAGAGCCAATTTTAATCAGATATGGTTTCAGCAAGATGGAGCTCCACCTCATTTTGGTGTAAATGTTCGTCGTTATTTAGTTGAGATATTTCTCGGACGATGGATTGGTAGACGAGGTAGTACTGAATGGCCTCCACGTTCACCTGATTTCAATCTCAAGATTATTTTTATTGGGGATACTTGAAAAATTCAGTTTACAAAACTAAACCAGCAAGTCTTGCAGAGCTAAGGCAACGAATTATTGATGAATCTCAGTTAATTTCCTGATTAACTAATCATTATATTAAAACTGTTGTAATCTTTCAATCGTTACGTTTTAATGTAGTTGAAAATAGTTTGTATTAAAAAATTTATTGAGACAATTAGGCATTGCCAGACTTCTGTTTTATATATTTAGGGCCTTCTTGACTACATAAATCATAAGTGTTACATATGGTTGCACTCGTATTGAAGAGGAGATTCCAATAATGACTGCATATACAGGGTGGTGTATTTAAAAAACTAAAGTGACTATTAATATCAGAGAAACGGCAAATCTGGAAACATTGGAAATTTTAAATCTGGAATCTCCATATCCCAAAATAGGCTTATCCCAAATTTTGTACAATTCGGACTAACAATTTATGAGATAATTGGGCGTTTCCAGACTTTTGGTCTACTCTGTATAATACTTCTACATAAGAAGTATACATTTTTAATTACATGAAATTCGACATTATTACGCATGTAATTACAAATAATTTCATAATAATAAAATTACTGTGAATTACCTTCCTCTCTGAACTTTCTGCATCGTAAGTATTTATGCCTTCATCTGATAATGTCTTTGCGCTCAGTAAGAATACTTTTCGTTCCCATCTTTTGAAATCCAAAACCAATATCTTTCAAGAAGTTGAAAAGTGTATTTCGTTTAAAACTCGGTAAATCATCATCTACAGCACGTTTCGCCGAATAATAGTTTGAATATTCTGGTCATATACATGAAGATCATTGGTTTGTGCACCTTTCCTTTTCGCACGTTGCTTCAGTTTGATGTTTTTCTTTAACAGCATAGATACTTCGTTCTGAACAACATAAATCGTTGCGGGCCTTCTTTAACGGCTACACTAACATTCAGCTTGGCCGAGAAATAATTTAATACGTTAATAACGAGACGTTTCTCATTACGGGTGAAATATTCTCCAGTAAATTTCTAAAAAATTAAGTTCAATAACAGAATTACAGAAAATACTCATCATTATCTTAAAAGACGCGTGTACTAAGTTCTGAAAAGAACGATTTTTAATAAATGGTACTGGTTTAAATTGAAAAATACGTATTGCAAGCGAACAATAATATGAAAGAGGTTATGTGTTCTAAATTACATTTTAGTTTTGACAACATTGCCGTGAAAGAAAAGCATAGCGTTATGTGTAGATGACTAAAGTTAGTAAAAGAGACATTTAGTCCACAAGAGCTTGTACTTCACTTCGAGGTTTGGACAGTGTATAGTGAAGAATGCAATAATGCCACTAAATTATCAAGTGCCCCTTGGTAAACAATTAAACATAAGAACCTTAAAAACGCCATAGGGGCAATCAATTAATATTTTATTACTGTTTTTTTGCACAATCAAGCATTTTTGTTTACTTACAATATTTGTTTCCAAGGGGATAGGATGTTTACTGACACGTCAGTAAGTAAATACTTACCTATGTGTTTTACTTACTGACGTCTAAACCACCGTTATTAAATGATATTTGATAAGCTGAGCTTGTCGCAAAATATAAACGTCATGTTTGACTTTTCGTTTAGGTATTTAGTAGACATTAATTTATTTCAGTTGAATTTAATACGGTCATGCAAAAAACAATATAAGCATCACGAACGTTAAGGGTTGTACCGGTTTCCGCCAAAATTCAACCGGTAAACGTCCCTTAGCAACTTAATAAACTATTGTGAGAAATAAGTTAAAATATTTTTAACTTACTATCAATTTGATTGTGAAATATAAATAGTAGTTCACATTAAGTAGAGAAAGTGTAGGTAATAAATACACCAAGAAAACTATGTTGTATTTTAATATCAAGTCAAGTATATCACAAGATTAATATAGTATTATACAGTTTGGGAGTTTAGTAGATGAACAATTAGATAAAGACAACTTAGTAACATCGTAAACTTTAATTAGGGAAATTTTAAAATAGATTTTTTAAGCCGTAAAAATGTTTCGTCTTTCGTCTTGTTCACCCTGTATTGTTTTGGACTTCCTAAATATTTAATTCATTACAATTTAATTGTTCAAACTATTAACCTTACGTACTATCTTATTTACAATTAAGAGTACATATCACTTGTATGCAATTTTAATAACTTTTAAAATTGGAGCAATATAAATAAGACATTTCGAAAAATATCTTCATGCAACTACTTTTTTTATGAAGGAAGATTCTAATTTATGCTTCGCGCTTACAGTATGTTAAATACTTTTCTATAACTTTTGAACACAATCTTTTATATTTATAAATCTATAATTCTCTTCACAAGTTATAACCTGAAATTGTATAATACTTAAAAATCATAATGTACTCCTACCCAAACCATAAAATATAAGCCAAACGATTTCAGATCATTTGTTCACAGCACTTCACAAAAATAATCCCCCACATAAACATTTAACAAGTAAATTAATACATTTAAACAAAAGCCCTCAATGCTCATCTGGTGAAGGTCCATAGAAAATAAGTTCAGGAATTTGTCCGCCTTGTACACCAGTACCATTAGTACTTTCAGAGGAGCATTGAAACTGAAATGTAACAGTTCCAACGGAAACTTCACTCATACCCTCCTGACCAAAGTAACTCAGCTCGCCACCATCTAAAACTGCAGATGCTGTATAAAAAGATTCTGGTTCAATTTGTATAGGATTATCAAAGTACACGTGAAATGTATTACTAGATCCGTCAGAAAAGAATTTTGTGCTATTATCTGCTAAAACGCGGCCTAATCTTTTTAGTTCAATTTTTACATTGTAATCAGAAGCACCGTTTGATGAACCGTAAAGTCCAAAACCGACAACAAATATTCTTTTGTCAACAGAAAATTGAATACTGTCACAACGTCCTCGATATCTCCATTGATTTGAACGATAGGCACATGATTGAAAACGATGACATACCTATAAAGTTACAAAAATTATTTAATGGAACTTGTAATTTATTAAGTTACCTGAGATTTCAACCCTGTTCGTGATTTAGTAGGATATACAAGGCTAGGCTTGTTGTTTGCAGTAAAGTGAAAAAAAATATCAATTGTTTCTTGTTGCGTTAAAATTCCGATTTGAGCAGCACCATTAGCAAATTCTTCTAATGTCATTGTTGGAATACGAACTAAATATAACGCATTTCCTAATACATAACGTTTATTTAAAGGTGTTGGATCTAAGTCTCTTCTTAAACATTCAGCAGTCGCCCAATTTAATGCAGCTTCTAGCAATATCATTTCTTTACAATTTAATGTTTCTCTTCCTAATACAGATTCTAATGTTGACATATCTATATCTACAAATCCATCCGATTTCAGCGCCATTTCCGCCTATAACAATACAATATTGTACGCAAATTCGCTTCCATTTTTTTTAATGAAGGTAAAAGAATACACGCGAAAGCAAGAACATGTCAACTAGTATTTTAAGAATATAAGTATTAGATTTGCATGCACTTTTGATAAAAAACATTAGGCTCGTGTACGTACTATACTCGCCCAGGGCTCACAAATTAAGCTTTTACCATTGTGAAGAAAGTACAGATGTTTCTCTGTGAAGTTTAAAGTCCTAGAAGTGTAATGCCCAATATTCTATATCTCTTTAGTAGGATTAGGAAGGTTCAGAAATGAAAATCGTTAATATGTTAATAATCCATATATTGACAACACATGAAATACTATTACATTAATTATTATTACATATTACCAACATCGATGCTGTAAATATTTGGATTAAAAGTAAACAGGAATGTATCTGTTTAAAAGTAATCGGCAAACTTAACTACATTAAGTCAACAATTACTAAATTTGCCGTTTACATAAACTAATAAAAGCTACGTAATACTTAAGATATGTGTATAAAATATTGAGCATTTTTAGGTATGTATTTAATCACATATAAATAGACTAGACACATTGATAATAAAAACATTAAATACAGAGTATTTATAAATCATAAATTTATCAAAATTGGCAGTTTTTAGAGCTTGAAGGGTTTTAATATGTACAATTTTTGTTGAAATTAAAATAGTGAAGGAACACTAGATTGAATTCTGGCTGTACTAAAACTCAGGTGCCTTTTCTGGGGTTTATTGCAGCGGTCGTTATTTAAATCGAGGCATGACAAGGAGTGGGGCAGGCTTACCTGGGCATCAATAACTTCCCAACATCGTTGCATTAAATCAGGTTCTTCAAATAATCGTGATTGACTTAATAGCAGACAGGCATTTTTTGCGGTTAGACTAGTTTCTAAATAATTAACGCAAGCTCTAGCTAGATGTGGAACTATATACTTTTTTGCTACATATAATGTTGCTAATACAGTATCTGCTTCTAATTGAATTTCATCACAATAGAGGTATCTAAAAAATAATGTAAAGTCTTAAATAACATGATAAAGGAATACTTACTTTAGCAGTGTAAGGAAAGCTGAAGGTTCAACATCAGGAACTTCGATTTCTTCTTTGCATTCGGCTAAACCTCCATGGAACATTGCGTAAAATACTGAACTGCTTGTTGCCAAGACATACTTATGTGCCGGTATCACTTGTGTAGTACCAGAACTTCCAACTATAAACTTAACATCCGCCATAAGTTCATTATTGAACATTGCGGCGTTTCGTTCTCTAACAGTCGTCTTTGTTGCTTGCCAATTGGGATCTTCTGTTCCTGTTGGTCCCAAAGGTGATGCACAAGGACTAGAAGGCGGTGAACCAGGTGCACTTGCTGGTTGCATTATCTGTATATTTTCACGTTGTGATATAACATGGGGTGGGGATAAACTAAGAGCACCATTATTTAGTGTTTCTGCTGCAAACAAAGTAAATTCATTGTAGATATTATTTAAACAATTTATATTTGTTAAACACACTTAATTCAAGTTTTTACTATCTTTTAATGGATTTAACTAAGTCAATTCATTCTGTCAAACCTTGGCTTAAGTTCATTTATTCCAAGGATAGCATAATAAACGAGAAAATATTTGGTATGTGTAATTTTTCTATTAATCTTCATAATGGTTCCGCATTTCGTTATGCTAATTTTATACTGACTGACGTTATACTGACTCGATTGTTTGTTATGAAGATTTTTTTAAATAAGCCGACTATGGCAGGTTATTAAAAAGTTACGTTCTCCGTATACAGAATGGAGCACACCATACAATGCGAAAAATTAGAATTTTCCTATTTTTTTTTAATTACTGCGCTGGATATGATAGCCCTTTTTAGTTTTTTTTTTTCATTTTTGACCCCCGACGAAAAATGAGGGGTGTTCTAAATTCAACTTGTGTATCTGTCTGTGGCATCGTAGCTCCCAAACGAAGGAACCGATTTTAATTTTGTTTGTTTGAAAGGTAAGTTGATCGAGAATGTTCTTAGCTATGATTCAATGATTGTTGTTTACTTTTTAGAGTTTTTTTTTGTGTCGTAGTTTTTTCAATTTTGTACAATTTGTTGGTTAACTATTTAAAACAAGAGAGTGTCTACTGCACTGTCCAGACAGAACCGCAAAAAAAAAAATTAGTCAACTGTCCACATGTGCTATGAATGTATTACATACATAGATAGCTTAAATAACGGTTTCAATGTCAAAATGGTAGAGCAGTGCTGGTCTAGTGATCGTCTGCCACACGATCGGTGCGGGTTCGATTCCCGGCCGATACAATTTTGTTTAAGTTACAATAGTTTTGTTTATCTAATCTACTTCTGTTAGGTTACAGTAGTTTTGTTTATCTAATCTATACTAGATAAAAAAAATACATTTCTGTCTGTTGCAGTATAGACAGTGCACTAGTCACTTCCTTAAAACAATTGTTTTAATTTTTTTGTTTAGTGTATTTCCAAAAGAAATTTGACACAGTTAAGGTTTCAGCATATAACATGGCACTGTTTGATGTTTTCCTTCGTGTTCAACACTGACGCTGTTAGCGAGAAAGAACGTATGATAAGATTGCGTTTGCTGGAAGGGGAAATACTTTTAAACGTAGCGCATGTTACTTGATTATGTATTCTTCACCAATTTGATAGTGCAATTTTTCATAACTGCAACTTCAAACCTGGCTGAGGCAGGCGTTTTTCTAAAACGGAGAAAGGCCAAAACACTGTTTCTTCTCGGATAAGAAGTAGAACTGTAGGTTCCGTGGCAATACGATGATTGAAACGTAAAGTATCCCTTAATAAGGGTGGAATTCCTTTAGTAGAGCAAAATTTTAGTGACGGGTAGTGTTAATAACATTGGTAGTTGATGCTCATAGAGATGTCTGACATTCCCGTTTGTGTCTAGATCTCGGCCCACAAATACAAAAAAAATATTGTAATCATTTAAATGTCACTTTTTCTAATGTTACGTAAACAATTCCAAAAACATTCTTACTGTTTACCATTACTCTTGCATTCGACTCTAAAATAGAACACTCCAGTGCGTTACACTTATTGACACCAAGCGTTTTGCGAAAAAATAAGGGGAAAAATGTATGAAAATCGTATTGAAAACGAGTATTTAAATGAAAGCTTTCACGATTTTCGTTCATAATTAAAAATACTTATGTATTGGGTAAAAATCGTGTATCTAAACGCTGAGTTTAAAAGGGTTAAATGTTTCATTATCAACTGTAGCTATCGTCGTCACTAGAAAGAAATGTATTAACAAATATTAACGTCAACTTTAAAATATGAAAACTCAAAGAATAATCCAATAATACAGTTATAGAATTTCTTACCATTCTGCAATTGAATTTTACATTATTTTTAGTAAAGATTAATACTTACGTATATCTTTAATAGAGTAATTATTAAACCGTCGTGTAAACTACATTCCAGAACATCCATTATGGAAGCTAATAATGAAAAATGCCAAAGTCAAAGAACAAATTTAACAAAATTTATTCACATGTAATATCACAACAATAATGTATAAGGCATATTCAACTCGTTATTGCTAAATGTTACAATTTTTGTAAAGATTTGTTTCTTTTTACTGACGACGATGTCTACGATAGCTCTTAATTAAATCTTCTAAAATCTACGTATAAACACATTTTATTTTAAACTATATATGACAATTTAAAAAAATGTTTAAGCCCAAATTTCTTACAAACTTAAGAATAACATCATATTGTGATTATATCGACATTTTTTTAGATTGGTAGCATACGTTTCTGGAAATTCGTAAAGACAATAATCAAAATATATAATTGTACTTAATATAGTTTGACATACCTACTTAACGTTTTTAAATTTAGCTATTAATCTCAACGAAATTTTGGGGGAATGGAAAATGCGGAGACACTTCTCACTGCGGACATATTAATATACTGTACAGTACAGAAGTTTAGCCAAACGTTATTCTCTCACATACAAATACAATCAGGAAAATAAACCCATGTCGTTTCCAATAACAATATTACAACTAAGAGAAGTAAAAGATAAGACTTAGGAATCACACAAAAGAAAACCGTGGGGAATAACATTTTCATAATTAATGTAACAATACAATGAGTATATTATACATACAGTATTTTTAATTTCTGACGTTCACACTCCTTGTTTAGTCAATGATCTATTACGTAAATTAAAATCGTGAACGCGAAGGACGGGGTGCGACCATTTTCATACCTGATTTAATGTGATGAAAAGTAGGAGTAATATTGCTGAAGAAAAACCATCAGTTTGGTGCGACCTGTTTAAGAAGTTGTATGGTATGACTTATTGTTCCAAAATGCTCATTAGGGACATTTCCACACAGTTCGAAAATATATGCAAAAAATAAAACAAAAATTAGAGTTGATTTATGTTAGCCTACTAAAGGAATGAAAATGAGTAGTGTGGCTTGTTCTAAAATACTAACTCTAACCAAATTTTAACTCAATTAATGTTCGAAAATAATTTAAAAAGAACCAAAAATAAAGGACCTCCAAAATTAGTGGGATAATTTCGTGTTAAAAATGGTTAAATGTCAACTTATTTATTTCTAAAAAATATATATAAAAAATAGATCCTTGGAGGCGATCGGATTTTTACCAAAAACAATAGAGACAAACTGTACACATTGAAAACATTTTAGTTCGATAGGTTGACTGGTTTGTGAGTTATGTATACGGCCAGACGGACGAACCTTCAAAAAATTTGTTTTTCATATACCCTAGAAAACGATTGAAGTTCATACTATTTTAAGAAAGTTTTAATAAAATTAATTAAATAACTGCAAAAATCGTATTAAAACTTAACTTTATTTTGAAAATTTTATGAACAAGGTTGCTTGAAATAAAATAGTCATCCACATTTTATTCTTGTAAAGACGTGGCCTTTCCATGTCCTAATAAATTAATTAGCCAAATAATATCTTTCTAAACCACTGTTAAGACAACTTTTGTCAATAATAGTTGTACACTTTTTATTGCAATAGGGGAGCAATTTTAGGTAAAATGTTCTTAAGATTGTAAAAAGCTACTTGTGTCACTAGTTCAGATACGATAGTTTTTCAAGTATGAATACCAGTCTTGGAGGTGTGGTGGGCAAAATTTTCCGTGAGGACGTTATTAATTTAATTAAAAATATTTTGTTTTTGGTGATGCGATCATAATTTTAAATCCTGTTAACAGCACTGAACGTCAACATGTCGTACCGCTTTAATGTGTATGTAAGTTGGCATCAATGAATGATCCAAAATGAGTCAGAATTGGTGAGAGTATTCCGACGACCTCGTAGAAATCGAAAAGGAAACCAGTTTTAATTCATTTCTCAAGAAATGTACCCAATGTACCGAATAAGCACAATTTTAAGACATAAATGGCGTTCACAGAAAAAAGTTATTGATGTAGTATTGTGTTATTCTTTTCGGTGTTTGTTCCGTTTTTTATCAAATTATGTTGAAATACACGAAAGTCGAATGTCTTCAATGTAGTATTGCCGATAGCAATACTAACAAACCAGACGCATTTATAAAGAAAGATATCCTAATGATGTTTTCCCAGATATTTCAAGTTTCATCGCCACCTTTACGAACCCACCTTTGAAGGTAGACCTCAAACTGCAATAACACTAGACATTAAGCAAGGAGTGCTACACGAAAAGAAGTACCAGGAACATTGGTAGTACTGAATATTAATTACGTAATTGTACGGAGGATTTTAATTTTTTTTTTTTGTAATTACCTCCAATTAATTTTTCAACACATTTGGACGTTTGCGATTGCCATTTTCAGAAACGGATACGTAATCTAGCCTGAATCAAAACTTTTTACCGACGAAGCAAACTTTTTTCACAAAATGCTATTCGCAACTATTTATGGAAGAAGGAAAATTCCGATACCGTCACAAAAAAAAGCAATTTCAGCACCAATTTTGCTGTTTTCCCTTCTAGAACGTTTTATTGAAGGGTTAAATTATGGTAGTTAATATAACGTTTGGAAACGAATATGCAGACGACGCATTCGAAATGTGTTTTCATGATTTACAAAAATATATATCTCATAGAGATCCGAGAGGCGACAACAATAGATTTTGTTTGAGAACGACAAGGAAGGTTTTAATGTATCTTGTTTCATATTGGGTAGTAAAATAGTATATCAAGCTTCTGATGGAGACCTTAGTGCCAATAGATATAACGCGAAAATAGTATACCCGAAATATAAAATGCCATTAGCACATTTAAATCAATTATATTTACAAGACGGTGCACCTGCCCATAACGCTGAAATTGTTAGAAACTATGCAGATAACAATTTTCCAGGCCGTTGCATAGGTACAAATGTACCTGTAAGATGTGGCCACTTAGATCACTAGATTTGCGAGTTCTAGATTTCTTTCTGTGGGGATATCTTAAGAGTAGAACATATAGAACCCAATATCAATCTCTGGCGGATCTACGTAACGCCGTTGACGGAGCTTTTATGAAACTGCGGTTGAGGCCTGTTATTATTTTAATGCAAAAGGCGCATCAGAACAATGTGAGAAACTTGTTTAAGGTACAATGGCAATCAATTTGAACAACTCTTATAAGCTAATTTTACTTTTTATAGTTACGTTATCCTATATTTTGAAAAAAAGATTTTTAATAAGTTCCGCCCCGGCCAACCATTAAAAAATTTAAATTTGAAATAACGGAAATTTTGAGCTTAATGTTGAAAGTAGAGTTTTGGAAAGCTGAGGACAAATGCAATAAAATTTTGAAAAAATATACAAGTTGTCCCATAGTTAATAGTTAATTATGGAAAAGTTACGTACGCCACTGGATTCTACGTAAAGATATCTATAAGTTTCAGTTTTCACTTTATTTCTATGTTACTTGGTAACATAGATACGAGAGAGGCCCTGAAATGGCAAATTTTTGAAAATCGCCCTACATATCAGAAACGAAGTGTCATGGAAATTTTGTCTAGTCCATCTTTCGTTTCATAAAAAAGTAGCAAAGGGATGCGAAAACCGTAACTTCCTATTTCAAGCCGTTCTTGACATACCCCCCAAAACCATCGAAATCGGAACACACGGTACAGTGACAATTACAATTAATTAATAACGGAAAACTCTTTGTTAGATTTGACTAGATCTTTAATATGTCAAGTTTCTATTTGTGAATACTTATATCATTTTCAAATGAAAGTTTTAATCTTCGTCCCTTTAGAGGGTGTTATGATTTGATATCTTCAAGGTAGTGTAATAGTACACTTAATTTATTAAAGATCTATTTATTCTTTACTAAAATAAAATTAGATTTCATAGTTGGCTTTTAATTAAACTGTAAGCTTATATTTGCGTTTTCAATTAATTTCTAAAGCTAATATTATTTACTGAAGATGACAACCATAATAATTGTTATCGAAATGTTTAAATTTATACAAAGATAAATAAAATATAGATATCAAAGGTATACTTAGAAACAAAGTTTTAACCTTCGTCCCTTTACAGGGTGTTATGATTTGACATCTTTAAAGTAATATAATAGTATTCAATTTATTAAAGATCTAGTTATTCTTTACTAAAATAAAATTAGATCTCATAGTTGGTTTTTAATTAAACTGTTTGCTTTTTCATATTCACAAATTTATTGACATCTCAAGTACTTTTTAAAGCTAATATCATTTAATGAGGATGACAACCATAAGAATTGTTATTGAAACATTTTAATTTATTCAAAGATAAATAAAATATAGATATCAAAGGTATACTTAGAAACACAAAACCTTCCCCACAATGTTTTTAATTTTAGACGGTTACTAATTGGTTGGTGACTAGTTTCAACAAATTGTCATCTTCAGACCTTAAACTATTGACAAATTTAACATCTTGTAAGTGTTTGTTATCTTTCATACAAGATGATACATTTGTTAATAGTCGAAGGTCTGAAGATGACAATTTGTCAGAACTAGTCAGCAACCAATTTTGTTAACCAATATGAACAGTCTCAAATTAAAAATATTGTGGAGAAGGTTTTGTGTTTCTAAGTTTGATTACCACAACTCCATTTAGAGTTCCCAATTTAAAAAAAAAATATATAATTTAATATGACAAAGATAAGTATTTTAATATGTGTGATAAGCGTGAAAAAATATTTTTGCAGTTACTAAGTTCTTATGAACGACAACATTGGATTTTAAATTGGTAAGAAAGACTCGTCGATTACATAAAAAACTAGATAACAGATTTCTATATTTACAGACACTGTTTATCTAAAACGAATTAAGCTAGACTGATTTTGTAAACCGTGCAGCAGTTGGAAGATAATATAGAGACCAGATCGTCTCAGAAATCTTATAATTCTTATTTTAGGTAAAAAAAAGTATATCAGAAAATTCTACTATTGCTTACCAAATTCACAAAAATATCTAGGCTAGTTTATAGAACTCAATCTTAATTATATTTAATAAATCGAAACAAAGTTGTTAATTTGATTTTAAAACGTTGGAAATAACCAACCCAGTCAAGCTAATGTGCAATAAATCGTCCAATCAAATGGAAACAATAAACTACAATACAATCACACTGTATTTACATATTTTATTGTTTAAGAGTTACTAATAATATAAAAATGACCAAAGTCAAGTGTAAACTATTAATAGGGAATACCCAATTGTAATGTAATAACACTAATAACAGAAAGCAGGAATTGTTTTTTATGTCAAGTTCAAAATGTAGAAAAAGTTTGGCGTTTTTTCACCAATAATTATTAAATAAATCCTCCCCACTATAAGATTTACACAAATGATGCATGATATCATAGTCTACTAATTTATCATTATGACAGGTCTTTGTTTACGTTTCTGTTTGTTTAAAAAATTTATTATATGTACAATAAGCTTAACAATTATGTATTCAAATAATAAAATACTTTTTAAAGAAAATAATTTCCCGCCTTCAACATTTCTGCGCAAGTATTTACTGCAACGCCCCAAAGCAAAATAAAAATAAAACAATTACGTACCATTCATCCATGCGTTCGTTTGTGATACAGATATTGTATCTTGTATTCGTTTCATTGGTTTAGGTGCGATTTTAGAATATAAATTAGACATTGCCATAATTTTTATAAATATTTTACTTTACAAACGAAGTAGTTGGATAAAAGTATTACACCTCTACACGCACGCCATTATGATTCTTTCCCCTCTCATACCCACACGTTTAGTAAAAGCGGTCGGTCGATCAACGGTACAAGAGTTACATCGCGCATAATCAAGATCCTTTTTACAGATAGTCATGATCGATTTTCAACAATGAAATGTAATTTCTGTAAATATAACTAAAATATTGTGAAGAAATTGTAACTAAGATTTTGGTTTGTGACTCGGTTGAAGTTTAAAGCATTCTGTGGTTTCAACGGTTGTTTACTAACAAAACTTACTTGCATAGATTATGAGGATTTTCTTTTCTATTTTTTTCATAATTTTGAAATTAATTTGGTTAATTTACTGCTGAATTAATAATTTTTAGTAACAATTGGGAATAGAGAAAGTAAAAAATCAATATCCTTACTTTCAAATATGGTATGTTGGGTTGCCTATATGAGTGTAATTTCAAGAGTTGGTGTTAAACATACTAATAGTTACAAAATCATTCATATGATTATTTGAATGTCTTTATCTATTTAAAATAACAAATTTAGATAAATTAGCATTAGTAAAAGGGGATCATGTTTTCAAATAAATAATTGTGATTTCCTATACCTACCCATTTTGTAGTAATTTAGCTAAAATGTGCAATATTTTGTAGTTTAAACCAGCTTGCACTTTTGCAACACTTTCCTTCTGAGATATGCTATAAATTTGGTTCTTTAATATTTTATTGTAAAAACGAGACTATGTAACAGATACAGGGTGTTTTATTAACCTTCGTCGTACCATGCTAAAAGGACTACCGAGTGGAGTACATTTGTACCCCAAAATAATTATATAGAAAACAGAACAGTACAACTACGTTTATGAGATACCAATAAGTACGCATAATAGTTTATTAAATGATAAACTAAAGCACAAACGGTAAAGTAACATTTAACATTTATTAGTACTAATCCTTCACATTTTATGCAAATGTTTAAGCACACGTAAAATTTTTACAGGTGGAACAAACCTGTCTGCACTCGCGATTTTTCTTTCTATCGCATAAATAACAGCTACCTGTTGTAGGTCGTACTACTGCAGGTTCTTTCGGTTCTTCTGCCAATTCTGGAAAAATTTGCAAAATAGAATTTTTCTTATTACGTTTTCTTTCAGAAGTTGTTCACCTAAATCTAGCAAAAATTTTCTTCTGCTGTCTTTGCCTTTGTTTCTTTCTGGATGTTTTATGCCCCATAATATAAACGCGTTATTACCAACTACATCTAATAATTGACCAAATATAGCCATTGGCCATCGATTGGTAATTCGACAAGCTGAGTATTCTGAGACCATTTTATCATAATATTACCTCTAGAGATTTTGTCGGCAAAATTTGCGATTTTTAATATTTTATGTAAAACGAGACTTTACGCGAATGACATTTGTAACAAAACCACGAGCCGTCAGGCGAGTGGTTTTGATAAATGTCATGAGCGAAAATCAAACAGACACACTTTATATCACCATCGAAAATTTTTGTAGAATAAATTTTTCTCGAGTAGTATTCATTTATGTACTATTTCACGAGACAAATTAAAATTACACACTATTTTAATTCTATTCTCCATCGTATAATTTAACTAAAACAAGTAAAGCCACGCTGTCAATTTGACAATTTTTATTACAAAGCATACTTAAAATATTTTATAAACGTCAACATTTTATCACTTATCAATACCAACTTGTAGGTTTTGCCAAATTTTATCAATCAACGTGTTTTGCCGCTGAAATACGTTCGTTACTATGGCGATTTCCTAAGTAAAATGTTAACGAGTGAAATAGTCTGTTGTATCAACAGCACCTTTGGTTTTATTGTAGTGTAATATCATATTCGTTTTAAAATTCGTCTTTTTTCCTGAAACGAGATGGTCATGATGTTCAGTGGATAGTAGTATTACAACCCTTTTTTTATTTGGTACATAAGATACCATTGTATGCCTATATGTAAAACCAAACGTACTTGAGAACATAGGTTTATAGGGTTTAAGGAGAAATTCTACGGGTACGGGTATTTGTCCGCTTTGCTCTTCATATGTACTCTAAATAAACATCGACCTCTAAACGAAACCAGTTGTTCATCTATAGTAATATGAGTTTCAGGTTTATACACTTTCTTAAAACTGTCAACAAAAAGGTCAAATATTTCTCGTACTGGAGTTTTTTTTCTAACATCACGTGTTGCTGGATCATCAAATCTAAGAAATGACGTTATCAATTGAAAACGACGTGATATCGTTGCTGAAATTATCGTTGCTTGCATTGCACCCATTATTAGAATAATACCTATATATGCCCTGATTTCCACAGCATCAGTAGGTTTCCAAATACGGCGTTTATCTAGATTCCGTTGATTCCACAATTGAAATACCTAAAAAGTAAAGAAATAAAATAAAGTTTATCAGAAATACAATTATTAAACCTTTTCGGCTCTATCGTTTGTATGTAAAATTATGATTTCAAGTACTTTGTCTGTCAAACTGATTAACGCATCTAGTTCACATTCAATATTCATGCTGTACTGATTCAAACCTTGATTTTTTGTAATGATCTTTTCTTTTCTACGTCGCCTTTGTTTGAACGGTAACTTATTCCATTTTGTACCGTCTTTAGTACAGTAAAATAAATCACAGTCCGTAGTTTGATCGGTAGATTCTGTTACAATGTTACCTAACACAGACGATTCCTCACTTTCTTCAAATGCAATACTGTCCTCTACAGTTTCTTATATTTCAGGCTCGGCATCACTGTCCTCGTCACTGTCAAGAGTATTACCAATATCGAAATTACCTACATCTAAATCTTCATTTACAATTCTAACTCCAACTCAGTAAGTACTGTATGATCACGAATTTTCATCGACATAGTTAAACAAATTGAACGTACTTCTACAACGAGTAAACGACAACTGGGTGTTCTAACACGATTTAGAAAGCCGCTGTACTTAATAAATGAAACTGCACATGCGAAATAATTTCTTATTATACTTCGAAAACGGCGCCGAATACCACGCAGGGTACAAACGTACCCCACAGTAGTTTTTAATTATTATATTGAAAGTTTACATTATTTCACGTACAAAATATAGACAATACTGATAGTTAACCCTTCAGTTATAATAAATAAAATTATCGTTATGAATCATATGAAATAAGAGATAATATAAAAAAAATCTAAGCTTGGGTACGTTTGTACCCCGGTCGGTACGGCGAAGGGTAAAATAAAATAAAGAGTTCAATCCACTATAAGTTTAATATTATTTCTATAAATTAGTTATACTTATTAAAATACTTATCTTTTGGGTATGTTATAGTGCACTTTAATAAATTATTATACGAATTTAAACGTTTTGACAACAATTATGGTTCTCGTCTTCAGTAAATGATTTATTAAGATGTTATATAAAAAATATATGAAATTGGAAAAACGCAAATATTTGCCTGCTATAATAGTTACGGAACGTGTATGAAGAAGCCAGCTCCGGAGGCTAACTTTATTTGAGTAAAGATTTGCTAAACCAAATTTGGTCAATACGGCTAAGGTTGTAAAAAACACTAATTTTAAAGTGGTAACGGTATTCACAGCTAAAAACATAACAAACCAATTAAATATCTATTTAAATCATAACAAATTTAACAAAGAAATCATTTAGTATTCAAGGACCGTAATCGTTATTGTACATTGAAAACAGAATGTGTTATTTTAACGGTTACGATAAACCATTGCAATGCTGCAATAACATACTTAATTCGGAAAGTTTTTACGAGTAGGAACTGCGAAAAACCTAGACATACCAAAAGTTAAAATTAAAATTAAGATCTATCGTTGTCTTTTTTTAATTACAAGATTTTAATCAGAGATTTTCTGTAGTTATTTAGATGTTTATATTTAATAGCTTCTCTCTGTAAACAAACATAATAATGAGTTTGCTTTGATAAAATTTCCATATTATCAAATAATGTTATGACTTAAATTATTTAGCACGTGGTCAGCTACGAAAGACGTCTCTGCTTCATTCAATCTACATCTCATACATTATTTAAGTCTAGCATCAAAGCTATGTATTTTGGTTTCAATGTATGCCTTTCTATAAGAAAAAGGTTTATACACTCGAGAAGTTAATAGTGGATTTAATGCGCCTTTAGGTGGTCTTAAATGTTCTTTAACCTAGGATATGTTTAATTTTTATTTCGGATCTCATTTTTTATACGTATATGGTTGAAAATTGTGTAAAGAAGTACAAATTAAGGTACATTACAGTCAACTACGTGTTACCTAACGCCCCTAAGGGATTATCCAGTCGAGGGAGTATTTTTTGCCTTGTAAACACTTTTAAGCATTACTTGGAACTTTTCTGTATTAGTCTGCAGTTCTAAGCATTTACAGGAATTACTTATGCATTAATCACTAGCACTACTGCTGATAGTGCATATGAGGTAGTCAACAAAATCAGCTATTGGTTTACTTTGCTGACGCGCAACGCTATAGTGCATCTGTGAGTAAAGTGTGATCTCTTGGGGCAATAAGGCATTTCTGAAAACGCATCATTTTTTATTAAGAAATATTTCTACAACACCTGCAATTTCGAAAATATCTCATAAAAAATGCATTAACTAGTGATCAATGCTTATACTATAATGCATCCTCATAATACTGAATAATATACAGGGTGTCTCACAATTTCGTTAACAGGCAAGACCGCGGTTATTTTAAGAGATAGAGAGTTTGGTGAAGAGGGGTAATGCTTACAGTACCAAGAAGGATTTCTAAAGAATATTGAGGAAGTCAAAAGCTCCGTTAATATTTCATTTTTTTAATTACACTTACACTCTGTATTGATTGATTGTCGAATCTATTCGTTTTTATCTTTCCAATGATGTGCCACGTACTTACGTTGTGGCACAATATAACAAACATAACAAAAAAAAAACAAACTACAGAATAAGCAAAATAAAATGCTCCGTTTTATTACATTCCCTTTATTTTGTTGTTTAATTATTATTTAAAATACAAAACATATAGTATATATATATATATATATATATATATATATATATATATATATATATATATTAAAAAAAGCTAGTACAGATTCTTCCTCCAAAGTACTATTCTTGGGTTGTGGTATAGACTGGCGTTTAAATTTTGATTAGTAACAAATAAATTAAATACATATTTATTTTTACTAAGAAGCTTACATAGCAATACGTCCCTTGAAGTAATTAAAACAGCCTACTTTGCGCTAATACAAAGTACTCTACTTTATGCAGTATTGGTTTGGGGTCATAGTGCACAGTGCCGAAATGTTTTTCGATTGCAGCGCAAGGCAATCAGAATCATTGCTGATCTTGAATATAGGGCTGACTGTCGCAACTCTTTTATTGACTTAAAGATCTTAACTTTTCCATGCCTCTATATCCTCGAAGCTCTCTGTTTTGTTAAACTCTCTGGCTGTTCATCAATCTGATATCCATCAGCATGTTACAAGGCACAAAGATAATCTGAGAGTTAAATATTGCAGGCTGAAGAAATCTCAGAATAATGTGTGGTATCAGTCTCAAGCATTTTTTAATTTATTACCACTTGGTGTAAGAGAATTGCCGTTGGCGGCATTTAAAAGTAAAATCAAGAATTTTCTCGTAATCAATGCATTTTATTCATTTGATGAGTTTTCCATCAATTCTAAGTCAATTGAATGTTAGTTCGTTGGTAATTTTATTGTTTATGTTTGTTTTTTTGTTAACTTATTATATGTATTGTAATATGTTTGAATATGTTTGTTTTACCCGGACGAGTGTAAGTGTACTTATGTACTCATGCTGTACAATAAATATTATATATATATATATATATATATATGTACAGGGTGTTCGCGGAGTGCGACAACGGAGGATATCTCCTTACACAATAGGGATAAAAACAAAGTTTAAATACAAAAGTTTTTCAGTGATCAAATCCGCATTTAAAGAAAATATTTTCGTTTATACAGGGTGTCTCATATGAACTGGAGAGCATGCAACTTTAATGTTTTTTAAAAAATCACGATTTTCACGTGTTATTGACAAAGGGCATACTTTTTTTTATTTGATATCCTTGAAGGAAAATATTTTGCAGGTTACTAGTGCATAGACACACTTGTGTTCCTATAAAAATTTGAAAATATTATACAAGGTGTTGCCAAAACTATTCACAAAATCATAATCTTCAAAACACAAAATCTCAATTTTTTAAATGGAATGACATGTTTTTTTTGCGGAAAAATGTTGATTAAGTAATAAGTTAACTTTTTTATAAAACATGTCCTATACCTATCTTTCATAGTTATTGAGTTATTTTAGTTTTTAAAATCTATTTTTTAAAATACACACCTCAATTTCAAAAATTTATTTAGTTGGCCATGGTTGTCATGGAAACATTAATAAACAAATGTTTTTTTGAGTCTGACAGGTTAAAATTCAATTTAAACAATATTGAAAAAAATAATTTTATTGGCGTAAAACTTCGTTAACTCTATCTAATAATACTAATTGTTCTATGTGTCTGCCCTGATGTTTCTCACACAAACGAATTCGTTTAACAAAAGAATTGCTTTCTTTTTGAAGCACTTTTCTAGTTATGCCTTAAAAAACATTCCTGTGTTGTGGGAGGTACTTGGTAAACTTGATTTTTTACAAATCCCCACAAAAAAATCAAGTTTTGTAAGATTCGGGGATCTAGATGGCCAAGAAATTGGCCCTCTACTGCCAATCCATTTATTTGGAAATTGCAAATTTAGATGATTACGCACAATACCACAGTTGCTGT
Organism: Vesta saturnalis; assembly: GCA_036346205.1. Taxonomy (NCBI): domain Eukaryota; kingdom Metazoa; phylum Arthropoda; class Insecta; order Coleoptera; family Lampyridae; genus Vesta; species Vesta saturnalis. The sequence goes on from JARFJB010002118.1 coordinate 661,809, forward strand.
AAAACTTGAAGCGGTAAGTTATCAAGGTAATATTGTAAATCGTTTTCCAAAAAATTTAAAAAGGTGTCACCATTAACTGTTTGATCAAAAAAATGGGGTCCTAAAATTCTTGTTCCAATAATACCGGCCCATACGTGAAGTGTCCATCTATGTCGATGGTCTAATGGCATCACATATCTTGGATTCGTATCACTATAATAATGGAAACTATGACGATTTACAAATCCATTTTTGTGGATAGTAGCTTCGTCAGTAAACAATACGTAATCAAAGAAGTCCAAAGGCAGAAATTTCTCCTATTTATAAAATCCTAATCCTATTTCTTGTACTACTTGGATGTGATATGGATGAAACTTTTGCTTGCGAATTATTTTATTTATCGTTGATTTTCCGATATTGTTGTTCAGTGCGATTTGCCTGCAAGAAGCTTGCGGATGTTCCACGACGGCTTGCATGACACGTAACTGAGTTTCCTCGTTTGATGCAATGGTTGATCGTTCATCATTTGATTCATAATTGATATTTTCATTCCTTTCAAACCTCTCCTTGAACCTTTCAAATGCCAAGCGATTTGGATGTTTTTCTGTATTTGGAAATTTTTGAGCGTAAATTCTACTCGCTAATAAACAATTTCCGTCGGATGCGCCAATGCAATAAATCATTTGTATCAATTCTTCTTTTGCAAAATTAATTTTAGTATTTAAATATTGTTTAAATTAAATTTCTAAACTGTCAGTGTCAATAAAACATATGTTTATTAATGTTTCCATGACAACCATGCCCAACTAATATAAATTTTTGAAATTGAGGCGTGTATTTTAAAAAATCGGAACTCTGGTTACCTAGACTTTCTCGTAAAGTCTGTTAAAGCACTTTTAAATAAGGGAAAATGAAAATCAAGACATCTGTGCTCAATCGAGTAAGCGATCGTTAAAACTAATAGAATATTTCACAAGATCTGTTTGCGTGACACAAATCGGTTAAGGTAAAGTACCGCTTCCGGCACACTAATTTTGTTCAAACATCATATTTAAGGGTGTCACCTAATATAACTTACCCGTGCCAAATTCGAAATAGATACGTTCATATTTTAGAGTAGTTTTTTTGAAGTGTGACACAAAACTATTAAGGTCAAATGCCACTTCCGTTGCACAGATTTTGATGAAACGTTATATTTAGATGTGTCGTTTAATATAACTTACCTCTGCCAAAGTTTAAACAGATACGTTGATATTTTGGAGTAGTTTATTTGAAGCATGGCACAAATGTGTTAAGGTAAAGTGCCACTTTCGGTCCCCGGATATATCCCAAAATTTGACAGAGATCTGCCGTTTTGAAATAATGCCTCCATGCCGAATTTCAATTGTCTAGCTCAAAGCGTACGAGCGGTATCGTGTTTACACACACACGCACACGCACGCACCACACACGCACGCACCACGCACGCACCAACACACGCACGTGCACGCAACACACGCACACGCGCCACACGCGCGCACACGCACTCACGCACGCACCCACGCACACACACGCATTTTCAAAAATACCTTCTCTATACTACGTATACGAGTACGTAAAATAGAGTTTAAAAACTAAAATAACTCAATAACTATGAAAATAGGTATGGGACATGTTTTATAAAAAGTTACCTTATTACTTAATCAACATTTTTCCGTAAAAAACATGTCATTCCATTTAAAAAATTGAGATTTAGTTTTCAAATTGGATTTGTTCACGAATATTGACGGAATAAACCTAATTTTTAGTATACCACAGACTGAAAAATCCATGGGTGTGATCTCTGGGGATCGTGTGGCCATTTGATAGTGCCCGTTTGCCAATCCTTTCATCAAAGTTATCATAGAAAGTCTCTTACAATAAGTCCATAATGGGGGCTCCATCTTGTTACCATATCAACTTTTCCTTAATCGGCTGGAGATTTTCAAATAATGGACTGTTTTCCAGTTTTATGAACACTTCATGAAGCATATCTAAGTAACTTTCAGCATTGACAGTCTCATAAAAAAATACCGCCCGATTAGCCCTGCCCATACACTCACGCCAGGCGCTTTCAATTCTGCCTTCATCACCGCATGCGTAGAATCCTAGTAGACACAGTTGTGTCTGTTCACTCTGCCATTCCCTTTAAAGTGAATGGCTCCAAATAATGCTTTTGTAAAACATGGGATCAGCTTCATGTCGGATTGTGAACCACTCGCTGAATTCCAAACGCCTGTCCGGATTATCTTTATGTAGGCCTTGAAGTAAAGTAGGCTTATATGCTCTCAATTTCAGCTCTTTCTATATCCTTCGTAGACTTGTGCTTGCGATTTCATACTCATTGGACGCTTTCCTTTGAGCTTTAGTAGGTCATTGCACAAAATATTACGCAACAACATTAAGATTCTATTCTGTAGTTACAGACACTGGCCTACCTGAACGAGAAAGCTCAGCCACTGACCCAGTCGCTTCGAATCTTAAATTTAATTTCCGAATACCTTGTCGAGATGGAGGTTCAACGTTTGGAAAACGTTACACAAATGAATCACAAACATCGCTGTAATTATGGTAATATTTCCACCATGGTTGTAACACAAATACACGGTGTTCTGTACTTAACTGTCTATTATTCATCGTTGATTAAATAACATACAACAAACAACAACAGAATAACCTTAAACTGTTAGTGTCAACTAATGTATGTGGAATTGTCGAGTTCACAACTGTAGTCAAGTTCACAACCTACTACGACTACGCTAGGCAAAACAACGTCTAAGGATTGCTAGTGACAACTGACTTATGGCTCACCTTGTATATATATAAACACAAAAATAAATGAAAAACTGTATTTTGTCTAAAACAAATAAAAGCTTTAATAACTTGACACCGCTACAACAAAGTAAGCAAGTAAGTGGTACATGATTGGAAAGAGGAAAACAAATAAACTCCACCGATCTATAAATATACAGGGTGTGTCATTAACAAATTAAATATTGGCAAGGTTTTTTATTTTTAACTCACCCTGTATAAATTTCAATAACTGCATTGTAAAGTTTTCTTGGTGCTATGAAAATCACCCCTCTACACCAAGTCCCCTATCTCTTAAAAGAACTGAGATATTGTCTGTTAACTAAATTGTGGGACACCCTGCATAGAGGATTGCCAAGTAATGCTGAAAAATGCCTGCAGTGCCTTCAGTTTCGCAAATACTCTCCCAAAATGCCAGTGAGATGTATACCGAATGCTACTAGTGGATAATCAACCTCTCATTTATAGGTTTTCCAACATCTTACTTAGGAAGAAATAAATGGTCTCGTCTCTCGCAATCGATTGTACAAGTTCTGAAAAAAACAGTTTTCTTGTGTATTCACATATATCATACTTCTCATTCTACTAACAAAAATTAATTATGACTGGGAAATTTGACAAAATAAGTTAAAACAGAAACACGCTGCTTAGCAGTCTTCAAATAATTACAGCTATATTGCCATTTCTACGTGATAGTTTTCATTTTTATTATCCTCTTTATTTTCAAAATGATGGCATTTTTCGACTAACTATTTATACCGAGTTTTCATCAATGTCTGCCCCCCACGTGGTTGCAGGTGCTTAGGCAACTAAAGATGCACGATGGCAAACCTAATTAGTTTCCCCTTGGAAGGTTACTAGGGTGAATAGAATTTATTATTTATTATTTTACAAAAGGTGATCAATATGGCCACCATTGTATTTAGAAAATCAAAAATAGAATTTATTATTTATTGTTATTTTACAAAAGGTGTTCAAAATGACCACCATTCATTTCAAGGCACAAATTAATTCTTCGCTTCATGTTTTCAAACACACGTTTAAGTTCGATTAGTTATATTGTTTGTTTCTTGTTGTATTGCTCCTTCCAATTCTTCGAGAGTATGTAATTGATTTTTAAATATATTCGTTTTAATTCGTCCAAACAGAAAAAAATCGTAACATCTTTTTTAAAACTTTGTGGCAAGTACCAGCAGACAAACCTGTAAAAAAATGATGTTCATATTTCTGGTTACATAAACGCAGTCGATTTGATCGTGCCTGTTTAAGCGGATAGTTGTGGAATAGATTTTGTAGGACTGTTGTATTATTTGTTGAATAGCTCCAAGTTCCATTAGGATTTTGAGTGTCGCCGCGGAAATGTGCAATTAAAATAAAGGAATCTTGTTCTGATGAGAACACCATTGCCGTACAGTATCACTATACAAATTCAAATTAATATAGACAATTCACTTTAAAAAATGCTAACTTATATCACAATAATCAAAAATTATTATTAATTTTATTAAATACATAAATAAAAAATTTACCTCGAGTAGGATTTGAACCTACGACCTGCACTTTTCTAAAGTGCCGCGCTAACCAACTCCTCTATCGAAGTACAAGCCCCAATCGATGTAAATTTTGTCTTTATGTATGTAGAACTGATGTAAATGTACTTTGCTTCGTAACGTTAAGAGCTCTGAAAGTAACTTTTTTAAATGTTCATTAAATGTAGAGGATCACGAGGGGTCAAGCATTGATGAAAACCCAGTACATAACTTGAACCTAATTTAACATTTTTATTGAAAACCAAACGTTAAACAGGCATGACATATTTTTGGATTACCGACACGTTGTAACTAGTTATATTCTTTTAAATTGTGTACTATTATTAATGAATTTACTCTGTACAAGTATTCTGATTATATATAAGGAGATTATTAAACTTTTATATCGTTCGTTGTAGTCATAGCTGGTTGTGAAAACTATTTAAAATCAATAAGGCATTTACGAAATTAACCATGTTGGTTATATTATAATTAAGCAATAAAAATAAACAATTTATAATTGTGTTGTATAATACTATCCATTATACATAATAGTTAAAATCATTTATGGCGTTGATAAAAAGGTAATAAAACTTTGAAAACATAAAAATTATTTAAACATGATTAAGTAATACTTTAGAATTTTACTTCTATTACATTAAAAAAACAATATTATTGACATATTTTCTTAAGGCACAAATTGATATAATTATATACCACTTAATTTATAGAGCGTTGCATACTGCATTTTATAACCTTTGCAACATTTTGTAGATAATGGATTGTTAGTGTACAATTTGATTCATTAACTTGGTAAAAAGTCGGCTTGAGCACAGATATTTGTTTAAAAAAATCCATTGCATTGCATAAAAACTTTACAACACACGATTCGCATGTTTAATAATTACGATTTTTGTATCGTACTCGAAAACGGCGTATAATTTGTGTATTGTGAGATGTAGCTCCATCCTGTTGGAAATGAATTTGGTTCAAGCGAGCTAAAGGAATGTCATCCAATAATTCAGGCACAACCATTTCTCAAATGTCCAAATATCTAGGAGCGGATAAGTTCCTTTCGAAACGAGATACCCTACAATTTCAACCAAAATTGGACACAGTGTATATTAAACAGAAGTCAATTTTACGGTGCAAAGTAGAGAATCGTAATTGGATGCTCTTTCCTCATAAAAATAAGAGTTGAACTTACATTTATGAAAAATGCATCCTTAAAAGAGTTTTGATCAAATGTCTTAACGGCTTTGGATTTCGTTTCCCATTAATTATTATTTCATTTCTCTACAATTTTTTGCCAAAAGTATTATTTTTAAGAAATATAAATAATTGACGAAGAATAATGTTTTGCCAACAATCATATCTAAATATAAATAATGGTGGGATAAAGTTAGATTTATGCTTCTGAAAAAGTGGCGTAAGGTATAACCGTTGATTGAATCTACGGTATAACCTTGCAATTTTGTATTTGTCAATTATTAGGAATAACTTATAAAAAGTTACCAAAAATCGAGTGTACGCTAAATTATTTATTAAACAAATTAGTTGCAAAATTCCATTGTTTATGAAATATCTCAAAATTTTTTTTTGAAAAACTAACTGTGCTATTCGAAAGAACACGCAATTTTACATAAAAAGAGTTTACAGAGTTATTCGTATAATGAAAACTAAGCTCTAATGCCGGAAAATGTATGACACTGGCACTCGTAAATTTTACTTTTTTGTCATATTAGACTAGTTTAAAATGTGATATTGAAACTTTATAGATGCATTTGTTTGAAGCTTGAAATCTGCACAAATTGAGCAAATAATCAAATTTTGTAAAAAACCAAAAAGAAATTTTGTTGGTATACAAAATCCATGAAATTCAATATAAACTTTGATAACATTAAAAAAAAAGTTGTACCTACCTAACTAGCATAAATTTATTGTATGATGAAAAATATATTCAGCCAAAAAAATTCTGTTTTCATGAAGGAACGTCTACTCGGTGAGTAGCGCTTACCTGACTCATGGTGCTATATACGTTTTAACTAGAAAAGGGAAAATTTTGAAAACAGTCGTTCACTTTCAGTGTTGTGAAGCCAAGAACATCAACCACGTGTTTATGTTTCTTGTTTTACTTTTTATTTAAAAAGTATTCTTTTTTAAAAACTGCAGCAATAATAATAATTATACATGTTATTTCAATTTTTCCGGATTGCAAGTAGACATATTTTTTTTTGTGCCAGAGAGTTAACAGTGATCTTATTTTCAAAACACTCTTTAAGGTACCGTTTCGTATATTTGTTTTAATGAGTAAAATTTAAAATTTAAATAAGATGTAATAATTATTTTAGTGTAAAAAATGGACCTCAAAAATCTCTGTAATATCAATTTTAGTAAAATTACTTTTAAAATCGTGATTTTTTAAAAATTGTTTACAAAAGTCGGCCATATTGGATTTGCCATTTTCAATTTTTATTTTTTAACATCATACTCTTGTTCATCGACCCCAAAAACCCCTACATTATTCATTTGAGCAAAATTACTTTAAAACTCGTTGAGATATATCAAATTTACCTTCAAAAAACGGTTTTTATTGTTTAAACAATTAGCGTACAAATTTGAGCGTATAAATAATGCAGATGATCCATACTTTCACTTTCACTTTTTAAATGGATTTACTGGTTATCTTCCAGCTAATCGATACTACATTTAATTAAGTTACGTAAATGTGAATCAATTGTTGTTGATTTCATTTGTGCAATCGCTTTCTCGTTATCGTTGGTCCCTCTAATGACACCCCCTTCATAATAATGATAAATAATTGCATTTTTGAAATAGCCGCTCGGTGCACTTCCCTTTCCCATTAATGGCCCATTATCGCTTTGTTAATTGTTTTCGTTAAATACATTCTTTTGATTCTCGTTTTATTTGCAATATAGCTTTCATATACCCTAGCAACGTGGTAGATCGCATACTACATTCAGTTTCTTAACGTAGACCGTCAGCAACATGGTGGACCGCATATTAAATTCGACATGAGTCGGTACACCGCATAACTAAACCGGTACCCTTTTTTCTGTACGGTGTTTCGATTCAATTTCAATAGGTTTTACGAAAATTCATTTAATCGCTATTTATTCCGAAATAATTCATGTTTTTAAACTAATTTGACTCCACTATAACTTATCATATGCCTACTTGGTTTTTTATTGATTCATAGTTAAATAAAATAAGTTAAGAGGCAAAGTAAGGGAAACATCACCTTAATTTTCAGGGATCTGTTAGCTTAGAGGAAGCAATTCGTTTTTTTTTATTTTCTAAAAAATGATTATAATCTGTCCAGAAACGAATCGAAGGAATAAATCAACATGTTTGGCTGATTCCAGTGGCTTTGGGTTGTTTTATGATAAAAAATATAAAACTGAGGTAATATTGATTAGATATGTCATAATGAAATTAATTCATACTAATTAAAAGTTGGGAAGGAACGAGGATATTATTTATTTGTAATATAATTTTTCTGTTTTCAGATAAAAGAATTTCGTGGTTGATTAGGTAATTATTGATTGTCAACTCCGTATATATCACAAATTGCTTATACCATTATCAACCACATTTTTAAGAGTTTTAAACTATTTAATTACTAATAATTGAACTAGAAAGTATGTACTGTATTTGAAATCACACTTTAATAGATTATGGGAGAAATATACGAACAACGATAATTGCACACAAAAATTATACATATATAAATATAACGATAGTCTATGATTATTGTCATAATTATATCGGTATATCATAAGGTGTACTTACGCTGCAGTATTGAGTTTAATAGCATTGGCGTTGAGTCCTGAATTTATTCCAATTAAACGCGTGAAGAGGTCTGCGCTTTCTGCCAACGAAAAAATTATTGTGCTCAATGTGTACAATTATTTGAAGTGCCATAATCCATTGAAATGTGTTCACATATGACTGACATTGGAAAAAGAACGATATTCAGACTTTTTTCTGTGTGTGAGCCTAGTTTACCTCATGGTAGAAAAAAAAACTGAAGTATCCGAATATATGAAAAGTACAATTAGAAGCATAGTGCATTCGTTTTATTTTAAAAAACAAATATTTTCATTAAATAAAATTCTGTCAGTTGTGAAAGAGGAAGACGGTATACCCAATTTAAGTAGAACGATGTTGTGGCAACTTTTGCACGAATAGAATTTTTCATGGGAAAAAATGAATAGAAAAGCTATTGAATTAATATGGGCGCAGGTTAAGGGTGCAGTAGCCAGAAATAATACCACGTTTAAATTAAGTGACGTTCGACAACTTTTAATGACTTTCGTAAGTGAGGCGAGTGCTGAAGAATGGAAAAAGTGTATAGAACACGTAATGAAAAAGGAACAAAAAACGTGGGAACTTGACAGTATGATAGAAGCTACTGTAGAGCTTATTGTAATTTCGATAGGGCCAAATGATAGTTCTTCCGAAGAAACAGATGAATTTTCAGAATAACTGTATTTTGAACTTATATATTTCTTATTTTTCTTATCAATTTTGTTTGTTCTTGTTTAATATAGGTAATACGGAGTTCAGGTATGTACGAGTATAATAACTGTTGCCTTACCTTACATTTAAAAACTCTATAAAATGATTTCTAACAAACGAAGTGTTTTATAATTAAATGATATATTACAATGATATCTTTAAAATCACTTTTTCTAGTTAGGTTTTCAATAAAACATTGCAATCGTCATTTGTTTGTCTGCAAAACCCATGTACACGCCTATGATCTTTACTTTAGAACTCAACAACAGGTACGTCTCATTGTTAAAAGATTAGCAGCTATTGATAAATATCTTACGTTGTAACGCTATAGTATGGAAGCGGTATATCCTAATACTAGTTTGAGTACTTAATACAAAATCCTGTACCGCTTATATATTATGTAAAATAAATGAGCTAATTTAATTTATTCCTTCGCTTCGTTTCTGGACAGACTATAACTAATCAAAATTATTGCAGCGTTTCTTCCCTAACAAAATTAATCGTAATATTAGAACTTATTAGTAAGTATACAAAGGGTCGTTTTTATATTCTCTGACTAGGCATGATAAGAGTAGATTAGAACAACAGAAATTTATTTTTCAATATAGGCCCCTTGCTTTTCAATACTAGTATTACATCGTTTCAATAACATCTTTAACCCATTATAAAAATATTCTTTTGATTTGCTCGCAAAATGGCTTTCAACAGCCGCTATAAGTTCATCATCGTCTCTAAATTTTCTTCTCCTTAGTGTTCTTTTGAGATCTGTAAACAAAAAATAGTCACTGGGGGTTAAATTGGACTATAAGGTGTATGATCAACTTCTACAAAGCCACATTTAGCAACGGCAGCTTTTGAAAGTCTTGACTTATGGGCTGGTGCATTATTATGAAGCAGCAGGACACTTCGCGTTAGTTTTGCGCGTCTTTTCACTTTAATAACATCTCTGACGCAATGCATTAAGCTTGCATAATACTCTCCTGTGATTGTACCACCCTTCTTCAGATAATCAATCATTAAAATTCCTTGGCAATCCCAAAAACAGTTGCTATTATTTTACGTGCAGAAGGGGTGACTTTAAACTTTTTGGGAGGACTGGAACCCTTAATATCCACTGCATCGACTCTTGTTTCGACTCAGGATCAAAATGATGGACCCAAGTTTCATCTCCGGTGATAAGTCGATTGATAATTAGATCTGGTTCGCCCCCACAAAGCGCCAAAAATTCTTCACAGTTCTCCATTCGAGTAAGCATTTGAAAAGGCATAATCATTCGTGGAACCCATCTCGCTCTGACATTTGGCATGTCAAATCGTGTAAAATTCTGAAAACTGTGGTTTCTGAAACTCCTAATAAAGACGCTAATTGTCGCTTCTTTAATCTTGCATCTTCCAATATCACACACTTGGTCTTTTCAATAACATCTGAAGTGATAATGTCAACAGGCCGACCTGGACGGGGATCATCATCTAGTGATTCTCGGCCATGTCTAAACAATTTTGACCATTCACAAATACTCGACTTGGTAGGGCAATTATCCCCGTGTACAATCAACGTTTCTTCACGAATAACTTTTGGAGATTTTCTTTGTTTTGTAAGAAACTTTATAAGAGCTCGTTATTCCAGTTTATCCATTTTGAGACGTTACAACACAAACTGACAGATATTAGAACTAATAATGCTGCAATTGTTTTGTAAATTGTCAAACACGTTACCATGGGATATGTGATTTAAAATCAGTATAATGAAAAATTACATTAGAGTTAAATCAACATCGGAAGACACCAAGCTGCGCAAAAAAAGTGACGTCAGAGTGTAAAGCTCAACAAAAAAATATACGTTTGAAAAAATAAAAGTTAGGTTATGTTACTTCGCGTTTGTTGTCCAAGAATACAATTTTAGATGTAAAATTTTTGAAATAATCATAAAGTAAAATCATATTTTATTGTCATAGTTACAAAATCTAGTTTTTTTAAAATACATTTGCCAATAACAATGTAACATTTTTTTAGTTACGAAGGCTGTCAAAGTTACTTTCACATCGTCTTACACTTTATTGTCAATTAATGACTGAAAAGAAACAGTTTGTCAATTTAATCTTCTGAATCAGACGAAAACTTATATCATCAGAGGAATCACCGTTCACTTGAATTATGAGTTTGTCACAAATGTTGTCCATTATGTGTTCCTTATTTATGTAATCCTCTTCAACTTCCTTCACATGACGACATACTTGCCCATTCCTTCTCACCAACACTTGAAACTTTTCTAGCTAGTTCCGCAACATCATTAAGATTGAAAGTGGTATTTCTCATTGCCACCCAATGTTTTACAATGCCAAATCTTCTCAATGGGGTTTAATTCCGGGTGGTAAGGCGGCAGGCATACGGAATGACCAAACTTTGCAAACACCTCATCGATAGAATACTGTGTATCTCGGCTTGTTCAATTTTATAAGTTCGTACAACTCAGCTTTTGTAGAGTTATCATCATAAGCAATTCCACGTTCACTTAACCACGTTGTCATTTCATTTTTTTGGTGGTGGAAATAGGATGCTTTAAGCTAAAACGTTGTGATAACTGGCATTATCAACTACGATAACACATTTTGGTGGTAAATTTGGTATGAGCTGCTGTTCAATCCATCGTTTATAATTTATAAAATTCATGTCGTCATGATAATCTCCTGATTTTTGGCCAGATTTAAATATTAGCAGAGCATTATTTATAAAACCCATTTCACCACCTAAAATAATGATAAATAGCAACATATTTACATTATAAAATTAAATAAACATACCAGCATGTACGATTATAAGGCGATTTCTTTTCCAATAGGAGATTTAAGACCTGCGTTTGTCCCATCTGTCCACGAATATGGTGTCGTATGAGACGAATGTATGTATGTTTCATCTAAAATTTACATAAGATTATGCAGTAGAATTATAATCTACAAAACTAACCTGTGTATATAATTGGTCGTCCTGCTTTCCGATAATTAGTGATCGAACGTATATATGCACAACGCAAAGAACGTATTTCGTGTCGTTCTATTATAATCTTACGATGATCAGATGTTTGTTTCACCTACATAAAACACAAGATAAGATATGATTCAAAATTAATCAAACTTACCTGAAGCCCATTTTTAAAAGTAAACTTCTAAATGACGTTTTCTTTCCCGAATATCCAATTGTTTCATCACCTTTAATGAGGTTATAAATTCCTTCGATAGTAGGTTTCTGCTTTTCGGTTATGTGAAAATTGTGAATAATACGACGAATGACTTGTTCACCACAGTTATCCACCGAAGATTTAGGAGAAAGTTTAGGTGTTGGGGTTGCATTTGCAAACGTAATTTTCTCTCCACAATCAATGGCTCGACCTTGTTTCAAAATACGAATTACTGTGCTTTTCGATACCCCCGTTGCCTGCACAACTGTGTCCAAAACGTTGTCTATAAGATTGCAAAGAAATATTACAAAATATAACGTTGTTATCCAACTGCTCTTTACCTGAATTGATACTTTTAAAGTATTTGTAATTGTTCCATACAATCTTGAGCATCTTCAGATAACACATGGCGTTTTCTTGCTTGAGGTGCTTGAGTGCTATGAGATGTACTTGCGTTGCACATTATATAAAGAACTAGATTTGATTACATTAATATAACATGAAATTAATAATTAAAGTAACTTACTTATAAATTCAATACAGGCAGCGTATAGTTTTAAAAAAAACTGTTTTGTAGAATAAGTAATAAACAAATTTAATACGCCGGAAAAACAAAGAGGTTATAAACAAAAGTTGGCAACCGATCAGCTGGAAAGTAACGTTTTTAGAGCGCACAGTACTAATATCTGTGTCATTTTCCAATCATTACTGCATCTTTATCTAATTTAAAAATGCGTTTCTGCGCTGGTGTCTTCCGATTTTGATTTTACTCTAACATTGTAAATTGCCTAGTCAGGGAATATAAAAACGACCCCTCGTACATTGCAAGAAATTAAGCATATAACTTGTATTTGGAAGTTGTTACCGTTTAAATAAGATGCATTATCTTTTCCAAATATGTTAGATGGTTTTGTTTATTTTCGCAATTAAATTACTGTGTAATGGAAGAAATTAGTAATATATGTTAGCAAAGGTGTTTCACAATCTAGAGGTAAGGCAGTAATTTTTTCTCATCAAGTATTTAGCAAGACTATACTATATCCTGAATATTAATTTAAAACGAAAACTTCAAAGTTATTTGAATTATTTAAAGTCTAGGAAAATAATTTTCATTTTCAATATTATGTGCAAATTGTTTTGTTTCTAACTTGGAACGCAACTATATAATTAGTAGTCACCTATTAATCTCATTAAATTGTAGTACTTGTTTTATTACCTTGAATTAATATGCAAATGCATTATTAGGTCTACGCAATATGTATTGTACAGTTAGTTATTTATTACTTTCCTCTTAAATTTTCTTAATATTCATATTTTAGTTGATAAATAATGTAAATATTTAACGTACCAAATCTTTCAAACGGATGTAATGGACTTTCACAATCAAGTGAATCAGGATGTTCTTCATCTAAAGTAAAAAGGTTATCCAGTATGGAAACGTTGCTTGCAGCTCCTTGATTTTTTCCTACGTAATGTGCACAACGGTATAATAAATACCATACATCTGTTTGGCTTAGTACCCAGGCTAAAAGATGCCTGCCTTTGCTAAGGCTTGCATACTCTGTACCTAACATAGCATTTGAAGACTTCCAGAATGTTTGGAAACGTGTTAGTTTACCTGGAAATAAAAGAAATGCAAAAGTTATAAGTAAACCAATTTTTGTCGGTTCATGAATTGTTTTTTTAATATGTAAGTTTTCTGTACAATAAATTTTACTGCCATTCGCAACTGCATACCTTGTAAACTTTCCACTGTTCTCGTATAGTTGAGTAACATTTATTGAACATTTACCTTATACGATATGTAGATGTTTATGATGATTGTGTATAATAATAATAATATTGATAATGTAAGTAATAGCTGTTAGCTGGTGAAGAATTGTGTAAACCACTGTTTATTAGTGAAATAAGTTTTACTTTCCTTTAATTTACTACAATAAAATTCTGCATGATTAACGTTAATAGAAAATACTTCTATGTTCTTACACTACCCCATTTAATAAATTGTTCAGAATTTTACTTTATTCAGTACTTTTGCCAACTCTTTTATAATATTATTAAATATAAAGTTACTTCGGAGCACATAATTTAAATTATTTATCTGGGACACTTTGTATGGAAATTGTCTCGGCACAATGTAAATTTGCATAAAAATTCTTGGTATAATCGGAATATTGAATGAATTAATGCAAAGAATGGTTCTAGGGTGGCAGCCCAGAATAGCCTAGAAAAAGAATGTCATTATGTAATTAATTTTATTTTGGGATCCATTATATAAAAATTATCGCAATTAAACCTTATTACTGTAATATTAATTTTATAGACAATAATATTACTTAATTTTTTAATTAATGTCTTACACAAAATTATTATGTAATAAGTTTACAAATACGTATTTTGGGACTTACATTCTTTGTAAGACAAAGTAAGGAAAGCGTAAATTAAACGTGACATATTTTTATATAAAATCTTTTATTAAGCATAATTCTTGGCGGCTATTCTTGAAATAAAGGATGTAAGGCTTTACCACTTGTTGTCTCTTCTAACTAATCAAATTAAAAATTAAGAAATGCTCGCATAAAAATATTTCACTTGAATGAGATTCGAACCGATGACCTCTTGTCGTTAGCCAAGTACTCTCCCAACTGTGGTATCAGACTATCAGGGATTTAAATTCCATTCGATAGAAATTATTTATTGTATTGTATTGTTGTTAATAGCTCAGTTGAGTGAGCATTTGTCTAGCGAGGAAATATACATTTAGGTTATGCATTTAAATTTTCCAAATTAAAAAGAATATTACAGACGCCTGAGTTATTATGACGTATAGTTAACTACTACTTTGCAAACTCAAGAATATACTATAGAATATACGCCAGACAGACTAACACGCCATATTTTAGGCACCTCTGTTTTATGTACAATAACTACACTGAAAATCTTATTTCATCTTTCGTATCAATGAAAACAGTTCTAATGTATGATTTAAAATTGATTTTATGGTAAATCTGTATATTATGATAATCTGCATAATTAGTTCAATTAAAACCTAATCATAAATGGCATACAAAGTATTATTCTTTTATTTAAGACAAATTGAAACGTTTGTGCAGTAGTTTGATATCTGCTAATAAAATTTTTTAAGCACTAGATATTCGGCCTTATATTACCCATTAGATGATTTGGGTGTCGAAGTTCTAACATTTGATCCTAAAAAGTTATAAACGTAAACCTCAATAACAACACGCCACTAATGGTCGACCACTAATGGTCGACCACTAATAACTTCACCCCTGATAATAATTAATGCATCCGACTCTCGTAAGCTTGCTTAAGGTTAATTCGTTATTTTTTAGTACAAATCAAATATTTAGTTCTTTAATACATTAACAACGAGTTCAATTTTCTTATACGTCCTAGTTAGAAACAGTTCTTAACATATGCAAAAGAACTATTCGTGTCTAATTTCACCAAACTGTCAAAGTAATTATTTTGTTTTTGTAATCGTTATGTGTTTGACACGGACGGGCTACTGTAACTGACCCGCTTCCTTGCTTTTTCTTTAAATTGATTGTTTAATTGATCTTTGTAATATTTTAATTGAAATGGATGTTAATTAATTTTTTATATGCCTCGACTAATACTCAGTGCAATGAGAAAACGCTTTACTCTACAGGACTTCTGGGATGTTTAATCCATTTATGATTTTGATATATTTATTCAAAACAACAAATAAAAGAATTTTAATTCATGATTACAAAGAAAAGAAAGATACGTGTACCAAGGGCACGCCGGTTTAAAACTACTAGTAACATGCAGTCGAAAGGTGACCTAATAATTCTCTAGGTATCAATTCAATTTAATAATGGACACGTTGATTAGATTACTAAGTCACCTTCTTCATTATTAAGGATTCAACAAAATACATGCAAGAACCTGTCTAATCTCGCGATCTTTTTTCTTCGCAAATCCGTCGTATAAAGGTGTGTATTATTGCCTCGATGCAATTATTGGCTTCTAACAAACAAAAGCCAGTTGATACTACAAAATCTAGGTGAATTAACGACAAAAGATTCTTGTAGCAAATATATATATATATATATATATATATATATAATATTAGCAGTTTACTTCTCAGGGAGAAGAGTAAAAATGTCGCACTTACAAGACAAGAATACAATATACAATAAATTTCATAAAAGCATTTATACAGGGTACTGCAGAGTAATAAATCTCTTATACTAAATTGAAATTATACACAAATGAAATGGAAACCATGTTTCAAATGTAAGATAATTGACACCAGTTATAAGTTATATTCACTATACTGTGGCAATTCAAGAACGTTTGTTCGTTTTCTAAATATTTTATGAAAATATACGTTCGTTTCTGAGTACTGAACGTGCAGAGTACTGAACGTGCATTATGGTCGACATAATCACCCTTTTATGCTCAATAATCGTGGACTCGATGGAAATTTTGGAATAGATTTTACTTTTTACGATTCGAAAACGTCGCAGTGTTGCAAGTGCAGAGAACATTGCTGCAGAAGTTGCAAATATAAGTTGAACATAAAAGAACGATAGCGATACGGGTTTCGATCCATATACTCCGAGCTAGTGGAGTTGTGGTCACACGATCTGCTAAGCATTCAGGAGGTAATGGGTTCAATTTCCGTTACCACCTACCCTGTATGGTTTTTTTCGGAGGGTTTTTTTTATTAATTTGTTAGGCATATTCTTGATAACTTTGTGGTGACGCCATTATACTTTGTTATTTTGGCGACACTGAATATTAATGTAAAAAAACTGCTGTAATATGTTTGACAGCTGTCAGCAAATCTTGAGGTATGAACGATTAGTGGTGCCAAATGCCAACATCCAAAGACAGTCCTCTACTCAGTGGCTCAGCGGTAAAGGTGTCAGACTTGTAAGTGAAAGGTACCAAAGTTCGAATCTGAGAGTAGTCAAGTGCTTGGGAAAAAATCGTAACGTATAAATTCGACTCACGTGCGAAAACAGTCCTTCTCAGGTGTGAAGCCTGATGCCGAAAGTAGAGTCCGCTTCCGTACCGTCGCGCTACAAAAGCAAAACCTGTGGAAATAGGTCGATCAACTCAACTAATATGAAACCACAGTTATAAAACACTTATGATACGGAAAAACCTTATGTTAGAAATAAAATGATTAATCTGTAGGGTGGAAATTGGATACGAGGGATGTACTGTATTTGTTCCTAGCATAGATGGCTTTGAAATATGTTGCCCCTCTTAACCGCACTTGTTTTGTTATTTTATTGACAAATTTGATTAGTCGAGCGTCAATAGTGTCAAAGTTGTGCAAGTTGAAAGTAGTGGTTGCACGAAGATTTTGGGAAATGCTAAAAAATGAGCTTCATGCTGTCATTAAGTATCTACAAAAGAAAGGTTTAACACCTAAAGAAATTCATACAGATATGGTTGGCGTGCTTGGAGATTCTGCTCCTTATCTAGTAGTAAAAAAATTAGTCTCGAGCGTTCAAGTGTGGAGAACAACCTGCGAACATGCTAAAGGTGCTGGTCGACCGCATTCTGCGTGTACTCAAGAACACATTGATCTTGTGGATGGCATGATCAGAGAAGATGGTCGATTAATAAAAAGACGTATAGCGGAGATAACAGGCCTTTCAAATGTTATGATTGGAACCATAATAAATAACTATTTAGGGCTTCATAAGGTGTCAGAAACATGGGTGCCCCAAATGTTGACGCCCGAATAAAAGCGTTTGAGAGTCACTTCTTCATTAACCAATTTAGCATGTTTTACCGTAGTCAATCTTCATTCAATTTCATATCTGGATTTCTAAGCCAACTGTTCTCTTTAATAAATATACCAATTAAGAAAAACTTAAAAAAATCAATTAAGTAAATAGCATAGAGGTGTTATATATTTTTAAAAAGCACAAAAAATCATTTAAAAATGTCATAACATAACCAACTATGGTTTCCATATAAAAAAAATACAACTTTATGTCATATCTTTTTAAATTAAGGAGGTATTAAAAATGTGAATTCACTAACGGATTCTACTTAAAAAAGAATGTTTTTACAGTTTGTCGATACATTTAGAAATAAAAAACTTATTCAAGTTTTTCAAAATTGCCATTTCTTCAATTTTGGCTAATTGCGCAATAATGGTCAGAGATATCTTGATTATGACTATTGGATCTTAATTTACACCAAAATCGAGCACAAGGACCCCACATTACTTTTTGTCTATCTGTAATAGAAATGGTACTTCCCATAAGAAAACATCGAAAATAAACCACCCTGTACATCCCTTGTAAGTATTTATTAAGTAAATCGTTGAGTCGTACATTTCAAAATTCAAATCCTAAAAACAAATAATATGAGAAGTAATTTAACCCTTTAAGTCGCTGAGGTCAGTATAGTAACCACGTCAATAAGGACTAGGCTTTATATTATTAGAATTGCAATATCAGCGGATTATGATACCTACGAACCAAAACAACATATTCACGCACGTATCTGGAGACTATAGTAGTCTACGTCTTCTATTTATATTAGCGTCAAGTGGTCAGTTAACTAATCACAGCGCGCCAAATACCTGGATTTCGTTACAAAAATTGGCGCGTAAAGTTTGTTGTGAACTTTTTCTGGAATACGTACTGTATTAGTATTCTCCAAATATCGGAGCACATTACATGTCCATTTTTACCGGGCATTTGTT
Source organism: Vesta saturnalis (assembly GCA_036346205.1). NCBI lineage: Eukaryota > Metazoa > Arthropoda > Insecta > Coleoptera > Lampyridae > Vesta > Vesta saturnalis. The sequence continues at coordinate 680,589 of JARFJB010002118.1, forward strand.
ATTAGTGTCTGTGTATAAAATATATACGTTTACAAGTCATTATATATGTTGTTGCTAAAAAAGCTGTATTGGAAAAATACACCTTACTTATACGTTTCTATTTGTCTAGTAGTATGTACTAAAGGAATGTGATACTAGATTTTTATTTCTTTGTTGCGCGTACATAATATTCGTGGTTATAGATATAGAAATGACCACAAAAACACCTGTTTCTCAATCGTTAATATTTTTTTCCTCCTAGCTTACTTATGTTTTGGTTTATTATATATGAGTTTAAAACTTATTGCACGTGCATAAACTAAACAGTGTTTATATGCAGATCACCCAGAGGCGTCGCGTATGGCGGTTGTATTGAAGGTGTATGTACCATGAACTCGTATAACTGCAAAATCTAGTTATTTTTTTTATATGTAATATTGAATACACTTAGATGGTTACGCTATTTTTATAGGTACATGCTTCACGCCATCTGATTTTCTTTTTCTTTATTGTTTAACCTTTATTTTTTCTGAAACTAAATAATATTGGCAAATAGAAATAATCAGAACGTAACACTGTATAAGGTTACTTCCTTTTTCAAAAAATGTCTACAAAACACAACAATTCCATGCTCGTAAATCTACAAACTTTATTTTCAGAGGATGCTTATGATGTTCTAAATGGTATTTCAGAAGATCACGCTATGGATTCTGAGTACGATGGGGACAGTGACGCCCCTAAAGGTGGAATAATAATTGAGCGCCAAACAGTTTCGAGTAACACGCCAATAAGGGTAACTAGGTATTCGTCACCATGCAGCCCAACGGTATGTTTAGACGCACCATCTACTTTAGGCAGCAAACAAAGCACAGCCCAACCTATTACTTGAGCTGAGTATGAAGTAGATAGTGACGATTCTGTGGCGGATCCTACATACCAGGGAAATGACAACAAACTTCCAACTCAAACACAGATGTATTCAGACGATTCCTCAGAAAATGAAGAAGTTCACAAGAATAAATCCGATAACGATTATTGCTTTTCAAAGTCAGAGTAAATTGGTACCCACTTTAAAAATGGTCACTTTGACTTGCCATTCGGCCCTCGCTTGCAAGTGAATGGTATAGACAATCCTCTCGAGATATTACAATCCTTTCTGGATGACACAATATTAGATAAAATAGTTATGGAATCCAACAGATATGCCACTCAGATCGGTACAGAACTGAATCGAACTATTTCTGAACTACAGAGTTTTCTTGGTGTATTAATCATTATGGGATTTCATGAATCACCATCAATGAAGCTTTATTGGTCGTCTAATAAAAACTTTAACGGTCAGAGAATTGCTGATATATTTACACAAAAAAGATTCCTAAAAATTCTAAGATGCATACATCTAAATGACAACCACAAGACGCCTGCTAGGGGAGATCTGGCTTTCGACATGTTATATAAGCTAAGGCCACTCATCGATCACTTAAATGATACGTTTTCTGACCTGTTTTTGCCATCACGAAATATGGCTGTAGACGAAAGTATGGTGAAATTTAAGGGTCGGCCAGGACTCAAAAAATATATGCCAATGAAGCCGATAAAACGGGACTTGAAAGTGTGGGTTCTGGTCGACTCTAAAACTGTATATATGCTGAAATTTAGAGTCTACGAAGGAAAAGCACAAGATTCACTGGAAGGAACTTTAGGCGAAAGGACAGTTTTAGATTTGACACGGAAGTACTACAACAATGGCTACTGCGTCTATTTTGACAATTTCTTTTCTACCTTCAATTTACTTATAAAATTGCTGGATAAAAACACTTACTCGTGTGGAACGTTTAGGGCAAATAGAAAGCACTACCCTAAACATTTGTTGAAAAAGGATAAAAATATGAAAGTTGGAGACATCGACTCTGCTGTGAGTGAAAATATTTTTGTGTGTAAATGGAAGGAAGTGTCATAATACTAAGCTCTATGCATGATCCAAATATCATAACAAGTACACAACGAACCAATAAAAAAGGCACAAAAGAAACAATAGATTGTCCACTACCCATTTCAGACTATAATCAACATATGGGTGGTGTGGACAGGTTTGACCAAACTATGGCATACTACAACATATCGTGGAAAAGTCGTCGTTGGTGGGTTAGAATATTTTATTTGTTAATTGATTCTGCGATAGTAAATAGTTACATTTGTTATAAAGAACTAACTCTAGCGTCGAGAAAAAAGCCCATTCCCTTCTTCTCTTCAGAAGTTTGTTAACGGATAAGCTTCTAACAGATATAAGTTTCCAGAAGGGGCCAGGACCTACGGTTATGGTAACTAGCAATAAAATGAAAAAACCCTCTGGTCGGTCGATTGCAATGGGCAGTACCACCAGACTGATAAATTTTGGTATTCATATGCCTATAAAAGGCACCATAAGACGATGTGCACGATGTAGCACTCGAGCAAAAGCTGTAAGATCAGTGATTACCTCCAGAAAATGTAATGTAGCTCTTTGCTTGGACAGCTTCGCACCATTTCACGAAGATTAAAAAATTATTGTTTTAGTGTATCGTATTAACAATCAGTATTTGTATAAAATAAATGTTGCTTTTGTTCTTGCATATTGTTTTAAAAGTGGTTAATTTATTAACCACTGCTCACGTTATTTTTCCTTAGTTCTAAAGGTACGGTGGTTAATACACTAACCACCCCCTATCAACATTACTAAATCTGTCAGATTTTTTTAACCATTTTTTTGGATCATTAACATGCACTTAGATCACATTTAACATGTTACAGGCAGGAAATTGTGAAAAAAACGTTCTGCGCCTTAAAGGGTTAATATAAAAAAGTACTGCACTCTTGTGTTACGCTAACATTCCCACTTTGGAAATGATTTATTTACTAGATAAATTGTTGAGCAATAAATTTCAAAATGCAAATATTAATGGCAAGTCGAGGCAAGTAATAGAGGTAATTTGATATAAATAACTCATCCGCAATTCATTGATTACACGTACTTCACTCTTGTGATACGCTAGCACCCTAATTATTTATTTACTAAGTAAGTTGTTGAGCAATAAATTTCAAAATTCGCTACCACCCCCACTTCAAATTTATTTATTTACTAAGTGAATTTGAGCAACAAATTTGAAAACGCAACTTCTAAAAAAATTGATATGGAAACCAAATTAAAATAAAAAAATCATCACAAATTATTTGATTCTATGTTTCACTCTTGTTTTAGGGTAATAGACTAACTTGGGATTAGTTTATTTATTAAGTAAATTATTGGAAAATAACTGCAAACATAATTGCAAATTTCAAAAGCAATTATTGTAAAAACCTTTCACGATCGAAACTTTACATAGAACCTGTAACATTACATCAGGTGCGAAACGATTGTTATAGCGCACTTATTAATAAAGCATTAACAGTTTTCTTTTTGGTTGAAATGAAGCATGCAATTAATTGGCAAACAATTATAGTGTATGTTTATCAGTGATTAGTAAGAAAACGTAGTTAAGGAAGTAGGTAAAATTTATTCTCAGATTGGGGTAGATCCAGATAAAAGTCTTCAGCAAATTATTTGGGGAGCACGTTGTAGTTTTAGTCATAGTTAAGCAGAATAAGATAGCTTAAATAATTTAAAATTTTACCCTTTACTTTCTATCAAAAATGTTTTTAGGTATCCCGGACATTTCCTTTCTTATTTACGTTCTATACCGTGTGATCGTGAATTTTTAGTAGGTTTAAATTTCCAGCATTTACTCAAAAATGTAGATAATAGAATTTTATTATAACATTGCAATGGTGTGAATCAAAAATTTCACATAAGTTAAAATACTTAGCTTTTTTGGGGTTTTAATGGTATATTTTTGTGTTTATATTTTACAGAAATCTATACGTTTCGATAACACTTGCAGTTACCGTCCTCAGTAGTAGTAATATCTTTTACAATTGTTTAAGATATTGAAACAAAGTGTTTCAACAATTCTAAAAGATTTTACTACTACTGAGGACGATAATTGTAAGTGTTATCGTAGAGATTTGTGTAAAATATAAATTCAAAAATACACCATTAAAAGCATTTTCAAATTTCGCATGAGGTTTCGGAAACAGTAGAATGTGTAACACCAACGTTAACGTGACTTCAATCACACATTACAATCGCACGATACTAAAATTTTACAATTTTGAGTATGTATGGCGGGGAGGGGGGAGTTCCATACTGAACTGCACAATTGGTACCTATTCAATATTACTCTATCCGGCTTCGAACTGAATTCATAAGTAGCGTCCTATCTTGATACTTTAATAAAACGTAAGCTTTTTAATCTTCACATTCATTTATCGTAGATAAGAATTCAATCAATAATAAATCTATTTATAATTTTCCTTTAGTATCAAAATAGTCTTAATATTCTTTTATTTTAATAGGTATTGTATTAATCTATCCTAGTACTTAATACGTAATTAGTCACTTCAAAAGGAAAAAAAATGAGAGAGACCTTTCCTATTGTAAGTTTACTTTTTAATTCAGACTCGATCAATATTCTCATATCATCGTCTTTTTTATTACAAATATAAGATGTTACTTATCTTTTTTGGGATTTTGAATGGTGTATTTAAATTATGCAATCTAAACGTTTCGATAACACTTACAGTTATCTTCGTCAGTAGTAATATTTGTAAGAATTGTTAAAGATGTAAACAATTTTGTCAAAGTTGAAAAATTTATTATGAGTGTTAATGGTGAAAGTTTACATTTTCATATTACATTTTCATAAATATAAGATGTGCATGTATTTTCTAAAAATTAAAACATACAATCAAATGAGTTGTCCATTATTTAAATTATCGATGATTTTGTAAAATAATGCCAAGAAATCCCAGAAAACAGATATAAATGTAATGTGATCAGATACTTGGTAATTATTGCCCTTAATTAATAATAATTGATTTGTACAATTGTAAGACAACTTTCAAAATAATTGAAATAAAATGAGTAACATAATTAGACGATAATTACTTTCAAATACAGTCCAAGAAGAATTTTAATAACGGTATTATGCGTAAGGGTGTGCTTATAACGCTGGTCGGTGTAGGATCGTTATAGGCTTAAAAAAATATTCGTATTAATTACCTACTTGCAATTAAAGAAAACCATGTTTAAGGCGAAGGTAATTCTACATAATTGTAATTATTTGAAGGATATTAACATTTTTCAAAATTTTATCTAAAAATAAAATAGATATGCCAATTGTTTGCTTGCACGTGCGATTTAACGTGGATGTTAATTACGGATCTTTTACATGTTTCCAGATGTTCAATGCAGTTCTAAAATGTTCGTTACTAAAATTGAAAATTATGTGTGTTTTGGAATAGCTTCTGTCTTTCAATGCTGAGGTCAGATCTAAAAACAGACCTTATATACGTCCTCTATATGGACGTTACAAAAGATAAAAAGGTATTTGCGTCAAGTGGGTCGTAAAGTAATGTTGAAGTAACGCATTTATATTTGGGACTTCGGGAATTTAGACCGTCCAAAGAAGAACAATCAACTGTATCTTAAAATATTTTAAATTGTTTTCTAATTCACAGATAATGCATTATGCATTATCATAAAACGAATAGTACAAATCAGAAACAGATAAGATGAATGTCTTGAATTAATACAGAATGTGTGATAAAGTAAAAATAGTTTTTTAATTCAAGCTATCACCTTGTGAATAATTTCTTCATTCGGTTAGAAAAATTTACATGTAAATTATTCATTCTTTTAAATAATTTTGGAATAAATACATACTAAAGGATCGAATATTCTTCATTAAGGAAAGCTTGTAGTATTTTAATTCACAAATTCACATGATTATTGTAATAAGTAATAAATTAGGTTTTTTGACACTTTCTTTGATTCCTGCAATGTTTTGCAAAAGGTACAATTTGTAAATTTACTATAAAGCATTCTGAATGCAACACAAATGCCAACCTTGTTCCCATATACCATATTTAATCTAGCTTCACTTGATCTATATTAATTTGTTATAAATATTATTACTTACACCCGTTATTATTTTTTTTTATTTGAGCATTTTATCCACATTAATTCACTACACTATTCACGTAGGAGTTAACACTAAAATTTTGTGGAAGAATAAACTCGCGCTTTACCGATCCAAACTGAAGACAACGGTCATTTAGTACGAAGAGTACACGGTAAGAATAGGTAGGTGTTCTCTCTACTACTAACACATTGATAGTAAGTGATGATATTGGTGAGGTAGCAGTACCTGGTCACTGCTTTCTTTAACCTTTACGATCAAGGCTATCTTTTCGAGGATAACCACTGATATTGCTGAATTAGAGCTTCGATTTACACTGTATCAGTTATATGTGTTTGAATTGATAATTGCTTAGATCCCAGCTAGTAGTACTTGATGTTTTGATAGGAAATATAATAAATTTATCGCATGTACGAATTCTGATATTATTCATAATGTTTAATTTAATAAATCACCTTCAAGTTTTTAATTAATTTTCAATATTGATATAATTTGTGATACATGTTAATCACAATGATTTACAAAATGTGTCTGAATTTGCTATTTCCGTATTTCTACATTTATTTTATATTCGAAAACGTGTGTTTACATCACTTCTTCAAGGTCCTTATGTGTGATTTTGATTTGGATATTTTTATAATAGCATTGTTGTCGATTGACCTTTAGAATAAATCACAAGCTTGAATTATAAATTTCGCTTTCTTTTTCATCTTCCTGAAATTGTACTTAAATTAAAATAATGCACTGATGAATGTTTAGCGTATTGTTCGTGTAATAGTTCGACACATGAAACACGATAGATAAAAACGTGACAGAAATGACATTAAAAATTAAAAGTGTGGTTTTTAGCAAACTCTCACACTATAAACTTTTTCGAAATTGTGTTTATAATAAATTTATTATGAAACCTTATTGGTTTGTTTTATGGATGACAAAATTTTATGATAGCTATTAGTAACTAAGAATATACGATTGCAGGATACTTTTACTACTTACTAGTGAAAATTGTAGTCACCAACGTGGTTAATAACATACAAAAGTTTTAAATGACATAATTTAAATTTTTTCTGTTAACTGTTTAAATTGAAATTATTATGCAAAATAGAAAAACTTCTATGACTTTTATCCATTAGTAAACCCGTTTTATAAACTTAGGCTCGTCCCCTAAAAGCCTACCTTAAGAAATTTATTTTTCAATATGTTATTCTAATAGGCAAAAAATACCATTCATGAAGAAATAGATTTAAACCTCAAATACACACAATAACACGCAATGGATTCAAAACGACAACGTGGTGTTTAAATCTCTTACTACTTCGAAGTGTAATCCCTTAATACATATAAGCGTGTAGAACCATACGAGTGTGCTTTCTCATATAGTAGTCTCGAAACCAATTTTAAATCTTGAGGCATTAGAATGCTCAAAACGCAAGATAGTATATTTGCTGCGTTCTACGATTCTCTAAATTTTTAGGTGAAATGTAATAATTGTAAGATTTGATGCACAACGCTTAATATTTATATATTTGTTTACACTTTCATATTTCATGCGTGATATTGTTAATGATATTTATGTGAAATTTTGTACTTGTAACCAAAGGCGCTAACTGTAATTGAAGTATTGGCGCGCTGTAATTAGGCTTTCGGTTCAACCTGAAATGAGATGTAAGTAAATATTTTATACACCTTGCATAAAATGTATGTACGATATGATTTATTTTAATTTAATTACGAATGCTAAAATTTGTAATTATGTACACTGTGTCCTATTTTGGTTGAAATTGTAGGGTACCTATCTCGTTTGCGAGCAAAGATAGAACATGCGGTTCTCGTGACCCTGTTCTACGTTTTCGTATTTGAGATACAGAGCGAAAATCAAAATTTGCACATTTTAAGCACCCGTCGTAACTGCTTTGCCTTGTAATTAGTCGAAATAGTGAAAAGTGGGTTTTATACAGAAGTTTCCGTAGAATTTAGTGACGTACATAGTTTTCTACAAAAAGTCAATATCTTCGCAATAAACCAAAGTTTTGTTTTTTTAAATAGAACACTATATATATATATATATATATATATATATATATATATATATATATATATATATATATATATATATATATATATATATATATGGGTGACCCAAACTCGATGACCAAAACGAAAACAGCTGATTCCTCTGGCCAAAAGGAACAAAAAATTGTTAATACAGGGTGTGTCTATTGTTGATGGTTTCCAAGATGTTAACTTTTTTTTAATTTTTTCTATTTCGTGGACTTATTTTTTAAATCACGCTATACCTTCCAAACTAGAAGAGTTACAAGAAAACACATTAGGAGAAATTTGTAGAAGATGAAATTGCCTTAAAGAATATTGAATTCATTCGAGGCAAACTCATCCTTCAACATTTTTAATGACATAATGAATTCAGAAATGATTTTTTTTCAAATCCCAAGACAAATTTCCAAGAGGAATATTTTTCCAATAAAGATGGATTTGATACATGGCCGATAAAGGAAAAACTTCCTTTTTTCATAAGCTTCGCAACGATATGAAAAAAACTTATGGTTGACGTACTAATTACTGAATTGTTACAGGAATACACCTCAGGAAAAACTTTTAGAGCATAAAATTACCTTCAAAAATATGGTAGAGTAGATGAGAATTGACGATTTGTCCCTCACTTTTCAATCAATCTGTACATTTACGGCAAGAAATACGTCTCCTTTTCTGATATCTTTTCATCACCGTAGCAACGACTTAACATTAATAAGTTAGTTTGTAAAGAACCAGCGTCCTTTACGTATGCTTTTTAGAATAAATTATTTGCGGACCATCCTATATCTAAATCGTTTTGGCCATCGAGTTTGGGTCACCCTGTATATATATATATATATATATATATATATATATATATATATATATATATATATATATATATATATATATATATATATATAGTAGAACTTACTCTCACCTGTCAAAAAATATATATTGTGTGGCACTTCTTTTGCATTATTAACCTCAAAAATGAATGTTACATTAATTTAACATTTTGATGATATAGTTGGCCATGAAACCTATAAACTCAGTATGTACTCATATGTTTTTGAACGTTTTGAAGATATATTTGAGTATTAAAAAAGGGCTACTAGATTCTTACTGCTTTATTATAATTATAAACATGTAAATACGCGATTATAATAAATCTAAGGACTTTTACACAGAAATACAAAAATAGTAACAAAAAGTTATGCAAATTAGGTACAATAGTTTTTGAAACATATTCAAAGTGGTAATTTTTTTTAATGAGGTAAAATGCGTCTTACAGCTTCAGAAATAAATATTAATGGCAATAAAACTTATAAAGAATACTTTATATCTAAATCTGTAAGTAAACTGGGCCTAGTCTGATCTAAACGTAATTGACCTGTCAAATCTGATTAAAATTATTTTTGTGCAGCAATCGTATTGTTTGTTCATTGTGCAAAATATGGCAGAAAATCAAAAGTTTGAAAACTTTGAAAAATATAATATGCTGATTTGCTTTGGTCAGAGTAATGAAATCGCCTACACAGCAATAAATTTGTATTTTAACAGGTAAATGTGGTTTCCTTGGTATTAATTTTCATAATTAAATAACTTTACATCTATGTAATTATTATATTGCATGCTCACATTCCATTAATATAAGTAATTTGATTGTAATCTCATTACATTTAGAATTTACATCAGTTCTACATACATAAAGATAAAATTTACATCGATTGGGGCTTGAACCTTGATGGCGCAGTTGGTTAGCGCGGTACTCTAGCGAAGTATAGGTCGTAGGTTCAAATCCTACTCGAGGTAAACTTTTTATTTATGTGTTTAATAAAATTAATAATAATTTTTAATTACATATTTACCTTTGAACTTATTCATTTATAACAAAAACTTATAATAACTTAATATTAGTCAAGTTGCTTTGGTATGTGTGAATCCTTGCGATATTGCAGGCTCACATTCCATTAATGTAAGTAATTTGATTGTAATCTCATTACATTTAGAATTTACATCAGTCCTACATACATAAAGATAAAATTTACATCGATTGGGGCTTGAACCTTGATGGTGCAGTTGGTTAGTGCGGTACTCTAGCAAAGTACAGGTCGTAGGTTCAAATCCTACTCGAGGTAAACTTTTTATTTTTATTTATGTATTTAATAAAATTAATAATAAATTTTTAATTACATCTATTTAGGTTTCCAGAACGGAGAGAACCTAGTAAAATCACTTTTTATAGATTAAAAAGAAATTTAATTAATTATGGATCAATTTCTAAACCCAGGTCAAAAAATATAATAAAGAAAATCAAGATCCAGTGTGGATTGTAATCTTGGATTTCTTGCAGAACTATAGAAATGAGTATTGGAGTTTCGAAAACAAGAATCCAAAGAATACTTCGCCACCATAAATATAAACCATATAAATTTAGGATTGTTCAACATCTACATCCTGGCGACGGTGAACATAGATTAATATTTTGCAATTGGTACTTAAACATGTTAAATATAGTACCTAACTTGGAAAAAAATGTCATATGGTCAGACGAGGCACATTTTAACAATTCAGGTGTTTTAAACAGGCGCAATAGCAGATTCTGGTCTCAAGAAAATCAACACCAAATATTCCCCCAAAGACAACAAATACGATTTGGACTAAACGTTTCCTGCTTTATATTAGGATCAAAAATAAAATTTTACATTTTCTAAAGGAACTTATCCGCTCTTAGATATTTGGACATTTTAGAAATGGTTGTGCCTGAATTATTAGATGACATTCCTTTAGCTCGCTTGAACCAAATTCATTTTCAACAGGATGAAGCCTCATCTCACAATGTGCAAATTATACGCCCGTTTTTGGAAAACAGTTTTGATAATAGATGGATTGGCACTAATGGGTCGATAAGATGGCCTCCTAGGTCTCCGGACTTGCCAATGTTAGATTTCTTTTTATGGGGTTACTTGCAAAATAAAATATACCAAACTCAATATGAGAGAAGCTTTCAGCTCACCCGATTATTGTGCTTAATGCTATAGAACGAATTGGAAGAGTGTGCGAAGCAAGTATAAGACAGAATTGTCATCAGTTCGAACATCTCTTTTAGTAGTTTATATTAGGCTTGTAAAGTTGTAGGTATTATGTTTAGCTTTTAATTTTGTGTTTCTGTATAAAACTTCCTAACCCTTAACCTTGTTTTTTTCATGGCCAACTATATCATCAAAATGTTAAATTAACGTGACATTCATTCTTGAGGTTAATAATGTAAAAGAAGTGCCACACAATATGTAGTTTTTGACAGCTGAGAGTAAGCTCTATTATATAATAAAAAAATATACACGGTGTTCCATTTAAAAAAAACAAAACTTTGGTTTATTGCGAAGGAACTGACTTTGTGGGGAAAACTGTGTACGCTACTAAATTCTACGAAAGTAAGTAAAAAGCCACTTTTCACCATTTCGATCAATTACAAGGCAAAGCAGTTACGAGGGATGCTTAAAATGTGCAAATTTAGAATTTCGCCCTGTATCTCAAATACTAATAAGACTATGACAATTCTGTTTTGGCATCTTTCGTCTCACGAAAAAGTAGAACAGGGTCGGGAAAACCACATCTTTCTATCTTTCCTCGCAAACGAGATACCCTACAATGTTAATCAAAATTGGGACACAGTGTACCTCATTTTCAATGTAATTGTAGGGTATTTCGGTTCCTGTAAAAAAATAGAAGGTTCCGATTTTTTCGTTTCCGTGATAAAGGGTGAATTTGAACATTTAAAATTTTTCTCTCGCGTATCTTGGTTATCCTTTGAGTATTGGAAAACTAAAAACTTCATCTTGTAGGGTTTTTTATATAGTACTCAACAACATGAAGTTATGTTTTTTTTTTAGATGTCCTATATGTTTTATATTAGTTTGGTTGGCCTTCTCTTACATTTTTCAAAAAGAAATATATATATATATATATATATATATATATATATATATATATATATATATATATATATATATATATATATATATATATATATATATATATATATATATATATATATATATATATATATATAGGGTTTTCAAAGTTAAGTCTGCACTATTGCTAACTTTCTTATTAATGGAGCTACGAAGTCGGTTAATTTAGCAAAGTAGTGTGTTTTTTACGCTGATTACGATGGTGGAGAAAGAAAAACAATTGAAAGTCGCATTCTCGAAAACATACTTTTTTCTAATGGAACACCCTGTATACAATATTCTCAGTCCGTAGAGAATTAAATTCCGAGCAAAAGTTGTTATGTGCATTTCTATCCTACAGTAAAGAATAAGAGAGATTTTGCCGATTTTTTAATTTCATCAAGTAGACTATGATTCGAAAGTAATGCTTTATTTTATGAATTTGAACGCGCTCTAAATAATAAATAATTAAATGCTGGGAAAAGTCTCCTCTTTGTTCCGTACATTTTTCTACGTCCTTATAGACGCGTCTTGTGGCCTTCAAAATAGTTCTAGCATCAATACTGTTAATAATATGAATAATCGTTGGTTGGAGTTCTTCGATATTTGTATAACGTCTTTTATACAATTAATTTTTTTAATATCCCCACAAAGAGGAGACCTTTTCCAGCTTTTAATTTAAGATCTGTTAATTATTTATTATTTAGAGCGTGTTCAAATTCATAAAATAAAAGATTACTTTCGAATCATAGCCTACTTGATGAAATTAAAAAATCAGCAAAATCTCCCTTATTTTTTACTGTAGGATAGAAATGCATATGACAACTTTTGTTCAGAATTTAATTCTCTATCGACTGAGAATATTGTATACAGGGTGTTCCGTTTAAAAAAAATATATTTTCGTCGATTTTTCGAGAATGCGACTTTCAATTGTTTTTCTTTTTCCACCATCGTAATCAGCGTAAAAACACACTACTTTGCTAATTTAACCGACTTCGTAGTTCCATGAACAAGAAGGTTAGCAATAGTGCAGACTTAACTCTGAAAACCCTGTATATATATATATATATATATATATATATATATATATATATATATATATATATATATATATATATATATACAGGGTGTCAAAGTTTGAAGAAATATTACAGTTTTTTGTTGTAAATTTAAAACCGATTTTGGTGAAACTTGGCATGTACAATAAACAAACAAAAATCTTTAATGTGACTGTTTCAGGTTTTGTAGATGTCTCCCAGTGGCGTAGATAATCACGGTTGACCCCCTTTTTCCCTCCACATCTTTTACGCCACTGCCTTTTTGTCAATTTTTTTTTAATTTTAAATTTAATTTAGAAAAAGAAATAGCTCTTGAAAAATTTTGATTAGAAGCTTATTTACAGAGATATTTTAAAGTCTTGCATTTGAATTATTTAAAATAATGTATTAACAAAATCAGTCTATCATTGATAAGATTTAGTCAGTTTTTTATAGCCACATTTATTTACTATTGTCAAGACATTTTGGCTTGTTGTCCATCAGTTTCGTGTTTTTATTATTTTCTTATTGTTCATCAGTTTCGTGTTTTTCGTGATTTTGATTATTATGGAAAACTACACTCCTGCTGAATTAACAGATATGCATTTTAATTATGGTGCTGCAAATGGGAACAGTAGAGAAGCCGCTCGTTTGTATAGCCAACGTTTTCCTGATCGGCGTCCAAACCGTAAAATTTTCCAACATATTCGTGCTCGTTTAAGAGAGACTGGAATTCTGAAGCGTCGTGCACCCCCTGGAGAAATGAGGGTCAGGCAAACATTGCGTTTTAAAAAAGGAGGTTTTAGAGCGTGTAACAGAAAATCCATCCACAAGCACTCGTGCCGTGGCTAACATTATGGGTGTTTCTCACGTATCGGTTTGGAGAGTTTTACATGAAAACCGACAACATCCGTTTAAAAAGCAGACTGTTCAGTTGCTAGATCAAGCAGACTTTGCGCGTAGAACAGAATTTTGTCGCTGGATTTTGGAGAGATCTGCAGTTGTGCCTTCTTTTGCTTCGGACGTGATGTTTTCGGATGAGGCATGTTTCACAAGGGATGATATTTTCAACACACGCAACAACGATATCTGGAGTCACAGGAACATCCACGCTGCCGTCGTTCATGGTCATCAACAACGGTTCTCTGTTAATGTCTGGGGAGCGGTTATTGAAACCTTTTTGATTGGACCTTTTATTTTACCTCCCAGCGTTACAGGTCAAGTTTATCTTGAATTCATAACGAATTCTCTTTTGGAATTGCTGGAGAATATTCCCCTAGATATTCGGAATATGTTGAAATTCCAGTATGATGGAGCACCGCCTCATTTTTCGGCCCAAGTCAAAAATTACTTAAATAACACATATCCAGATCGTTGGATTAGACGTGGTGGTCCCTTCCCCTGGCCCTCTAGATCGCCCGATTTAACGCCCATTGATTTGTTCCTTTGGGGATATGTCAAATCTAAAGTTTATAACACTCCTGTTGATTATCGCAATCGCTTGATAAACAGAATGTTTGCCGCCTTCCATGAATTACGAGAAATGCCAGGCATCTTTGACAGAGTTCGCAATTCAATGTTAAGTCGATGTCAAGCCTATATCGATACGGAAGGGCGACGGTTTGAACATTTATAAAAAATAATAAATTTAGTTTCGGATACAATATTCACTTATTATTAAAAAACGTTATTTAAAAAATGTTATTGTTCTTATCTTGTGTTTCATCTTTAATCTTTGATCTGTAATAAAAAAATACTGTTAATTTTTTGTCCATGGACTGTTAACAAAACGAAATACTTCTAAAATACCTATGTAAATAAGCTTCTAATTAAAATTTTTCAAGAATCATATCTTTGTCTAAATTAAATTTAAAATTAAAAAAGACTTTTAGATTTGAAAAATATGCGGTGGCGTAAAAGATAGGGCGGGAAAAATGGGGCCAACCCTGAATATCTACGCCGCTGGAAGATATCTACAAAACCTGAAATAGCCAAATTAAAGATCATTGTTTTTAAACGAAAGTGAGTTGAAATTTATTTTTTCAACTTATATTTAAGAGAGGAACTGCCCTTTTAAGCTTGGCCCATTCCGCGGGTTTGGTATGATATTCCGTTCTTCCGGGTATTATCCCACGTGTTTTACTTGAGAATGGCCAGTGAGATTTGGTCGAAACGTCCTCGAGAGGAAGGACGAAGAGAAACGTAGGATAATACCCGGAAGAACGGAATATATATATATATATATATATATATATATATATATATATATATATATATATATATATATATATATATATATACAGGATGTATTTTTTTCATGTTGAGTACAGGGATACAGACAGATTTGGTTAAATGGACAAAAACGATCTTCGATTTAATCATAATTAACAACAAATCAAAATTTACATTTACCTTGCCGTTATTGAAATACGGGGATGCCCAATTATAATTTTTGGCTCTAGAACCGTTATTTACAAAATATTTAAAATTCTGAAAATACTTTATTAAGGCAACTTTTTGGGTACTTTTAGGTGACGTTTATAAAAAAAAATTACAACCATTAGTTTGCTTGTTATCTACATTAACTTTTGTTTTTCTTATGGGAACTATATTGTATTTTTACACCAATGTAAAAATTTTGGTTTCAAAAATCAAATCAAAATAAAAAACGTGTTAAGAAAACATAAATATAAACCATACAAACTTAAAACACCAACTTAAATCTGCAGGATTCATTTTCTTAAATAGTTTGTACACATGTGCACCGTAGACCAAATTTTTCCGAGAAATTTTATTTAGTCTGACTAGTAGCGGAATATTAAATAGACAAAATTCGAAATATTAGTCAAATGAAAATCATCTTGTCACTTTTACAGGGCGGTGCCAAAGGCGGTTTGTATTTTTTTTATGATTGTGGACCTGAACAGGCTAAACTTGGCCTATTGTGCTATTTGTTTCCGTTATTTACTTTACGACCAATAATAAAATTTAATATTTTCGAAGGAAGCCTAATAGCAAATAAACATTTGGAAACTTTACAAAATATTTTTCCTCAATTAATAGATAAGGTCCATGCGGCCAATTTAATTACATACATTTCCCAGAAGATGGCTCCACTACGTATAATTCTCATATTGTAGTTCCATTTCTATATATTGGGACATATGGTACATGTCGATATATTGGCACAAATGGTCATAGAAATTAATCATCCAGTCCCCCCCCCCCACCAATTTGTTTAGGTTGGATGTTTTTATGGAGATATCTACAAAATAAAATATAAAAATAACGTCATGATGCCATAGAAGATCATATCGTTCATATTTCTCGCAAAATTTTACACGGGACACGTCTATAAACCATCCACTAAAATTAACCCTGTGGTCTACATTTCCTGGTCTTAGGTGATGTATTAAGTTTATATATATTTTTTAATACTCTTTCTATTTTCTATTTCGGTTATGGATATTCCTAAATAATTTTCCAACTTACTACTAAGCATTTTTTTATTAAAAGTTGATTTTCTAAATACCTGTTTCAATACAGTTCAGCGGCATCATCGCCGTTTTTTACATTGTATGTAACAACATAACATATATTTTTCAGAATTTGAAAATCTTTCTTGTATTGTCATAATTGAATTTTCGTATATAAACTGAACAAAAGTAAAGTTTTTAGTAGAACATCTATAGCTTATCTTAAATTTTGTGTTTTGTTTTATCATGGCCGGTCATGGTCTACTGAAATATAGTTGTAACTTTCCTTAAATAAAATATTGCCTTTAATTTAAAATAAAAATATCGACATATTTTAGAAAAGCTTGACAAGGTCAACCATACTAACGATAAGTATATAGGGTGTCCCATAAAAAATTGTATAACGTTATGTTGTTGCATGAAAATCAGAAAGTCTAAAATTTTATTAAACACGTTTCTGGATTCTATGTAAAAAGCCCTAAAAGATACAGTTTTTGGCTTTTCAATATCTCAAAAGGTGACCGAGATATGAGGAGTGTGCCAAACATTTTCAAAATCACCCTGTATCATAGAAACAAAGAAAGCTGGAATAGTGTTCTTTGCGGATTCTTTCATTTCACAAAAAAGTAGCACAGTGAGGCGAAGACCGCAACTTTCTATCTTTTACAGGAATAGTGATAACCCCACCCCGCTCTCCAATTACATCGAGAATGGAACACAGCGTGCAGTTATTTTGATTTTCAAAGCAAAGTATTTAACAGAAAGTAGCTAATGATTACACACTTTTCATAATATAAGTTGTGTGAGAAACTGTAAAATTATTGAACAAGTATTTGTAATGACCATGTAAACAACATTAATGAATAAATAAATAAACGATTTCTTTCCTTGCAATAGAATAACCTGTGGTGGAATCCTTCATTTATATTTTTGGTAATGTCTGATGCATTAGATCTACAATTTTGATTCTTAAATTTTCTATATTGTCCATTGGCGATATGTAAACTTAACACTTTCATTAACCCCCTATGAAATCATATAATGCTTCCTCTTGGCCTAATTGGTATGCTACGAAAAAGGGTTTCCCATCTGAAACTACTACGTTTCCCAAAAAAATTGATTATTTTACCAAATTCCAATCTTGGATCAAAGTTTTTGTACTGGACGAATTTTGGAAGAAGGATATTTTTCTTCAAAATCATTCCTGGTGAATGTCGATTAATATTGAAACTCTTGCAAGTTCTGTGGTTGGCGTTTGCGGTAAATAGTAACTTTTTGTGCTGTAGCTTAGATAAGTTAAGGACGCTATCACCGTAAATTACAAACCAAATAGCGCATTTTTTGTTGCCGATGGGAATGTAGGTAATCATTAAATAGATCACACACTTCAGCATAAGGTCGTCTCCTAAACCAATAAAAGTACTAAAATGCACTATTTTATAGATTTGTCATTACGTATTTTTTTCACCAAGATATCTAACCATTGCCAACGCCATACATGCTTTAATGGAAATTTTAATACTACATGAAAGTAACGATACATAACTATGTTTTTGCTAAATAAACATTAAAATGTCATTCACTTCTTAAATTTTTATTCGTCAAAATGAAAGGTAAACTAGGGAGACGTACTCAATCAGATGTCTGTAGAGTAAATTGTTCTGGTTGTAAAGCAGGCTATTATATATATATATATATATATATATATATATATATATATATATATATATATATATATATATATATATATATATATATATATATATATATAAACAGCCACAGAAACATTCAAAATCATGCAAAAATTTAAGGAAGTGAATGTTTATCACGGCCAAAGAGTGGCGCAAACGATTTTCGGGAGGTCAACAATCGCCGGAGGGCGACGAGCGAGTGGGAAAGCCAACATTAATTCGAACAGCAGAGTCGAGTGGAAAAGTGCAAGAATTCGTATCCATCGATCGCAATGCAACACTGAGAATGATGGAAGAGGCAATAAACATGAACAAAGAAACAATTCGTCAAATTTTGAAGAAGGATTTGCGCAAAACAAAGGTCTGTGCTAAATGTGTTCCACACACACTAACCGAATAGGAAAAGCATTTTGTCAATGGCGACGAGACATGGTGTTTTCAGTCTGGCCCGAAAACAAAGCGCCGAATGGAAGTCGAAATCATCACCTCAAGCCAAAAAAACACGAAAAGTTCCATAAAAAATCAAGACAATGTTCATTGTTTTCATCCACCGCAAGTTCATCCCAGTTGGTCAAACAGTTATTGCTGCTTTCTATTTGGAAGTTTTACAACGTTTGTTCGGCAGAATTCATCTAATTCTATCAGAATATCGCGATCCTAAGGACTAGTGTCTGCTACATACATCTTTGATTGACACGAAATCAAGTCTGTGTGTTGAATCATTCACTACATTCACCTGGTTTGTCACCATGTACACTATTCCCAAAAATGAAAATGAAGTTGAAAAGTCGCGTATTTGATGATATTGATACCATCCATAAGGCGTCGACGCGAACCTTGGAGGCAATACCGAAAAATGAGCTCGAGAAAACATTTGAAAAAAATTGTTTCATTTTTATAGCTTCAGTCCCGGAATTTAATTGTCGCACTAATTGAACTAATTTGATTTGTGATGAAGGATAAGATGTCTTAAAATTTTATATTTGTTCTTCGTGCGTAATGTGTAATTCACCTAATGCGAAAAAACACATTTTAATATCTTAAGCCGTTTAAGAGTAATTAAAGGAATTTTCGGAAAAAGCATCACTAACAGTGAATTTTTCTCATAAAAAACATAGAAACATTAAAGGTGTGGGTGTTGCAGAGGTTGTTATCAATTATCTAAAAAGATAGGATAACGAATTACGGCGTAATGAAAAGTGCTACACACGACTAAAAAAGAAGGGGAAACTGGTTGGGAACATGTTATGGAAAGGAATTTCAGAGGTGTAATGTAAGGTAGTATGAGAATGCGAACAAGGAAAGAAAATTGTAGATTACTGGAAGGAAGGAAGACAGGTGAAGATTAAGGAAACAGTATGTGATCAAGAGAATTGGAAGAAACGCTTATGATCTGCATAAAGATGATAACTAAATCTTCTTAAAAGAAGACAAAAATAACACAAATATTAGGAAACCATATAATTAAAAAATATTCCTTCCTTAGTTCCCTTTTTGGCGAGATATCAAAGCATCTTGAAAAAAAAAACTGTTGTGCACAGCCACGTGCATATATGAAAAACTAGTTAAATATCGTTCAAACTTGTACCAATGATTATTACATTTATTTAAACTCGATAGTTTACTGGATTGTATGCCGTTTATTTTCAAGCGTCACTTTTTAGAGCTGCCAAAATACAAATCTAAATTTTTCCATTTTCCATGTTTCACTTTATAAAACTGAAATATCTGTTTGATGTTCATAAGGTATGCTCATATTCGTTATGATTGATACAAATGAAACTTGTTTTAATACACTATCATAGATCGATTTCTTTGAGAAAAAAGTGGATCGTACTATTAATGATGAACAATCCCTAATTTTATTTTATGAATGGGCGCTATTCTAAATCCGTCATCTTGAACAATTTTTATTTGTTGCACGATTTCGTTGGGGAAAACTAAACAGTAGTGATGTGCAAACATTAATATTTATAATTTTAGCTTATTGGGCGCCATTTACATTTATCAAGATTTTTAATGTTAGATAAAATTTTGTTGTAATCATTATTTTTGTATAAGTTGGTGTTTCTATACAAATGTTTGGACAGATAAGCGTGTCGTACTTATGGATACCTTTTGTCCTTCACGTATATGTAATGCTTATATAATTAGGTACCTACCAAATTATGTATAACTTTATAAATAAAAATTATTGGTCTAAATCTAACAATCTGTTCAATATTTAGCCAATTTAGATTACTTATCTGGAGTTCATTAAGATAAGTATTATTAATTAAGTTATCATACACTTTCGAAATACTGTTTTATATGCTTTCAGACAAGTAACACATAACATATAAAAACTATCTCTCTTCAAAAAGTACCTGCTTTGATATTTTTTTGAACATGTCTCCAGTCCATAACTAGTCTTAAATATTTAACCTCTCTTACTAATTCTATTCATTTCTTCATTGCCATTATTAACTACGTCTTTAGTTCGGAATGAAATAATCATATATTTTGTTTTCGTTGTGTGTAAACACAATACTTACACTGCCATTTAGAAGAATTCTTAAAACCTTTGCTTATAAATTCAGTTGGTGTAAACATTGCTTCAATAACAACAGAAATAAAAATTCGAATCTAGACCTTCGTATTTCCGCCCCAAGGGGAGGGTTAAGTGAACCGATCGTAGGTGTCAATTAATTCTTTACACTTACAACCATCCAAGTCGATGCAGGCTAGATTCGAACCCAAAACTGATTGTCGTGTAGAATACATTAAATGTAACTACTACTACTACAACTAGGCCAGCTTAACAACGTAGCACTCTGTACAAAACAAAGCAATGTCTTTTCCTCTTTTAGAGTATAATACAATAATTACATTGTACATCATGATTTACTTTCACTAAATATATGGTTTCGTAAAATGTTACTTTAATTACACATTAACAGAAATTTATTGAAAATGTAATATATAGTATGAGCAAAATGTAACTCCATCAACGATACCTTTAGAGATTTGAAATAATGTATGTTAGAACACCAAAAAATTATATTTATTTCTTGTTGATTCTTTTCAATGAAGTCATTAACGTTTAAATTAAAAAACGCAGCCTTGGAAAGAAATTACTAAATTTAATAAACAGTAAATTAAAATTATAGTGGGGGAGCATTTAGAACAAAATTAATAAAAGAAAATTAGCACGTTTGTGTTATGAAGACACTTTCAAATTCGTGTTAGGTGTACATAACCTCATTTCAGTCTGTAAACAAATTAAAAGCTCATATTTTCAAAGACACTTTGCAGCAATTCAGGTGCATTACATGCGGCAGTAATTCTTTATTTCAGTTCTAAAATCGTATAAACAGGTACCTTAAATACTGTATTTTTTAGAAGTGGAAATAAAAAGAAATCCAAAAGAGTGAGATCACAAGATCCGGAAGCCAAATATCTTATAAAATTAATTGATCAACAAAGAACTCCTGTAGATATCACAATGTGGTTCCAGCTACCCAAACACCAAAGAAGCTTCACGAAAGAAATGTGGATTATCAGCGCTCCATAAGCGAAGTACTTGTGAATTAACGTAGCTATTTAAGTAAAGTTACGGCTCATCAGAAAAAAAAAAGTTAAAATTCAAAACATCATTATTTAAAGGTTGCAAAAACCAGTTACAGTATAAAATTTTCTTGTAATCTGGAAGTAACAGCTCTTAATACATTTATAGTCTGTATGGATACATGAGATGGAGCTCCAATCAAGAAAAATGTATGTTTCCTGTCTGGGTTAGTTCGTATGGCAAGTTTCAACTTGTTCTCTCAAGTATTTTGTTTACACGAATTTTTGTAGTAGACGTCTTGCGTGTTTTTCGTTAATATGGGTAAACTTGAATACCGTGCGGTCATAAAATTCTTGGTTTTGGATGGATTAACCCCTAAGGAAATTCATCCAAAGTTGACAAAGGTTTACGGAGACTCAGCTGCTTCCATGTCAACCGTCAAGCGTGCAGCTGAATTTAAACGTGGTCGCACATCCCTCGAAGGTGACCCACATGAAGGACGGCCAAAAACCGCAACCACACCAGAAACCATTGAAAGAGTGCATGATATCGTGTTGGGCGATTGGCGAGTAAAGGTAAGTGAGATGGTTGAGACTATGGGGATATCGGATGAAAGGGTGTGAAACATCTTGCACAAAGAATTAGGAACGCAAAAGCTCTGCGCAAGATAGGTGCCGCATTTGCTGAATGCCGATCAAAAGCAAATGTGCAAACGATTTTCGCAGCAATCTTTGGACCGATTCAACAGCGATCCAACCGATTTTGTGCGGTGATTTGTCACCATGGATGAGACATGGGTCCACTACTACACACCAGAAACGAAACAGCAGTCCAAGCAGTGAGTAGAAGCCGGTGGTTCAGCGCCAAAGAAAGCGGAATCGATCATATCTGCCGGAAAGGTCATGGCCAGATTTTTTTGGGATGCGAAAGGGATACTTTTAATTTATTACCTTGCAAAATTCAGAACAATTACAGGCGAATATTACTCCAACCTTCTTGACCAGCTGGATGCCAAAATTCGTTATATTATAAGAGATGTTCACATTTTGAAGGTCGCAACAGTGCCTGCTATTTCCGTAGTAAGGTTTATGAAGCATATGATTGCAACAGCTATTTTTGTATTAAGAGCACAAACGCAACCTTTCGAAACCAATAAAAACGCTTGATTGTCGAAATCCACACTTTTTTTTACAATCGCTTAGAAAAGTGAAAAAATAATAATGTACAACTGAAGCTTTTGTGTAGTAATAATAATAATCAATAATTATACCTGGAGGGAACGTAAAGAACAAAAGTTTTAAAGGTGTGGGAACAGACAAGGAATCCAATCACTAGTTTGTAAACAGCCCTTCAAACTAAGCTCCGTTATCAAAAAGGTAGGAAGAGTCAAAAATTTAAATTTGGATATTAATTGCAACCTTTCCATTTTACCTTCGATTTCTTCTAAAAACAATGGAAATCCCATTAATATCTCATCGTTAAATTTGTTGTTAATACCACAAGTTTTAATGACTCGTCTAGTTAGACCTAAAAGAGTAACGAAACGTTGATAATTGAAGTAAAAGACATAAGATCTCAAGAGAACTGTTGAAATTAAGTTTATTGAATTGCATTAAGCAGCAGTATAAATATTAAAATTAAATAAGAGAACCAACGATAGTTGTCCCACGATCAATGACGTAGGAAAGTGAAACCGGAAAATTTAAATTTGTGAACCAAAAGTTCATGTGTCATGTGTTTTTTTAATATTTGTGGATATGAAAAATTTAATTTATTCCAAATTGACTTTACTGAAGAAATGTAATTGGCAAATAAAGATTTCAATTGGTTTTTATATTTTTAATGCAGTCAAGGTGTTTCTAAAATCGTTTAACATTTCTACTAGTTTGACCAATGCTTTATATATATATATAGTGACAGATAAAGTCCGCATCATATGGGAAATTTTTTTATTAATGACTTTAGGTGAAATTTGACTTTCACATCAGTTGATGCTTCGAATTTGATCGAAAACTACATAGAAAATTTCAACCTGTTACTCTTGGGTGTCTGTCAAATTTGAAATTTACAAAAATAAATGGCCAAAAAATGCGTGTTTTGGCTGAATTTTGAAAAACTTTATTTAAAAAAGTTATTTCTGTTTTAGTTCTAAGTTTGTGTACCAATTTTCAGACACCTAGATTAAATTTGATTTTTTGGCAATTTTTGACTAGTAACGTCTTGTCAAAAAAAACGAATGCTAGTCCATTTGTTAATGAAATAATGTAATAAATTCATTTAAATTTAAATTTGGTTGTAAAAAAATTGACTTCAGTCAAAGTTTGAATAACTCCCGTATGTTACATACTTAGAATTAAAAAATAAACAACTGTTTGAAATGAAGTTTTTAAAAATTCTGCCAAAAGAGGCATTTACTCGGGGTCCTTAATCTCGTGTATGTTAATAGGTAAATTATGAAAATTGTTATTATTTAAAATTGAAGAAATTTACTTATAGTGCCAGAACGCTAAAATACTTACCGCCGTACTTATTCTTACAAACAAGTAAACAAAACTTACTGTTGTGGAAACAGACGAGGTAAACAACCAGATGGAGCATATAGGAAGACCTCGATAGATAGTCGACTATTTTTATTGCATCTCAATTTCAAGCGTATTTTAAAATCAATTTGTCGAGTCGTAATTTTGGCATTAATAATCTGATTACAGCCCGAGAGCTTTAGCTCGAGGGCTTTAATCTTTGATTATTACTGTCAAAATTATGTCGAGACAAATTGTAAAATACACGAGAAATTTAGTAGCAATAAAAATAGTAGCTAATTTATCGAGGTCGTGTTATATTTAATAAGATTATTTCCTGAGCCAGCAACATTTCTATACAGGGTGTGGCGCAAAGAGTTTTAATTAAAAGTAATGGCGGATACAGTTATGTTAAAAATCTGAAATTACGAAGCTGTAGGTTTTGGATGACGCCGAGTTCAAATATAATATTGTCCTGAATGTGCCACTTCCGGTTATACCGGAAGTAGACGTCAACTTATTTTAAATGGAACCTAATATTTTTTATTTTATTTTCGAATTCTACATGAAATTCTAGATAAAATTTGTGCACAATGTCCTATACCAAAAATGAAGTATTTTCGGGATATTTCGATTTTTTTTTTAATTTTGAAAAAATCCTAGTCCACATTGAATAACGATATTTCCATTAATAAAGAAGCTAGTGACGTGAAATTGTAACCAATAAACAACAAGCGCTTGCCCGTTAACTCGATATATCCATCTCATAGATATTTCATACAGGGTGTTTTAAACTTAGCCGCCAACATGCACAATTTAAATCGTTTATAAGTTGCTTACTTTAAATAGAACACCCTGTATTTTGTTACATTTTCCGCTGTACTTTTTTAAGCCAATTCGTTTGGTATCAGTATTCCCTATACCTAAATCCAACCACTTTTGAGATATTTCATTATCTTAGTTAAAACATAACGACACTTAGTTATTTCAACATTAGTAAAGGGTAGGCCATGATTTCTATCATTTAAGGTGATATTTTGTTATTTTTTCATAAGTTATTAATTCTGAAAAGTAACCAATAGTCTGAAAGGATTATTAATTGTGGATATCATTAAAAACGTTGACTAGATATTTTGTATTAATTTAATTAGGTAACTTACAAACAAAAATAACTAAATGTAGTATTCAACAAATAAAGTTTTATAATAAGTGTTCAAAATTAACACCATCTACTTCTAAACATTTATGAATCCTTTTCATTAAGTTATGTCTTGTAATTCTGGAAATTTGGTCGGGTGTTAGAGAATTAAAAGCAAGTAAGACTATCTGCATCATATCTTCCTTTGTCGTAACAGGTTTGGAAAATACCTGATTTTTAATGTAACCCCAAATACCAAAATCTAGAGGAGCCAAATCAGGAGAGCGATCTTGCCAACGAAACGGACCCTGATTGGCAATCCATCTATCATCAAACATGTCGTAAAGATGCTGAGCAACAGGCCCAAAGTTATGAGGAGGTGCTCCATCTTGCTGATACCAAGCTGAAGCCGCATCTCCATTTCTTAAAGTATGTAACGCCGGTCGTATGGCTTCTTCTAAAATGTGGCAATATACCATTTAAATTTTCATCATAAAATTTTAATGCTAAAATTTTATCGTCATTTATTGCACAAAAAACATTAAAACACCTACTATCTTGGAAATAACGTTCTCTACTAACATGTGGATTTTCATTAGACCAAAAATGGCAGTTATGTCGATTAAATAATCCATTTTTGCTAAACTTTGCTTCATCACACCATATAACTTTTTTTATGAAGTTTTCATCCTCTTGGGTCTTCATTAAAAACCGTTCACAGAATTCTACCCTTCGAGGAAGATCACCTAATTGTAAGTGTTGCACCAAATGATATAAAAATGGTTTCCATGTGTGTTTTTTTAAAATGCGATGAATTGTTCTCGTCGACAAAGTAAGATCTCTCTCACAATCTGTAATGGAGGCATTTGGAGAGGCCGTAAAATAACCCAAAACATTAATTTCGTTTATGTCACTGTCCACTAGTGGTTTATTTTTATTAATTTTTGTCTTAAATTGACCAAACTGACGGCAGTTTTTAAGCAATCTTCTAACAATATCACCAGTTGCATTTGGTCGATTTGGATATCTTTCTGCAAAAACACGGCAAGTCCGTTCAACAATTCTATTACACTCGGCGTAAATAATAATAAGATTTAAAATATCATCATTAGTAAATCCTACATTTGCCATTATTTACTATGAAATACAAACTGGTAAAGAAAAGTGTCAAAACAACATAAACAATTAACGTTCTAACTATCAAATCTTTGACAGCCATGGCCTACCCTTTACTAATGTTGAAATAATTAAGTGTTGCTATGTTTTAACTAAGATAATGAAATATCTCAAAAGTGTTTGGATTTAGGTATAGGTAATACCGATACCAAACGAATTGGCTTAAAAAAATACAGCGGAAAATGTTACGACAAAGGAAGATATGATGCAGAGTCTTATTTGCTTTTAATTCTCTAACACCCGACCCTATTTCCAGAATTACAAGACATAACTTAATGAAAAGGATTCATAAATGTTTAGTAGTAGATGGTGCTAATTTTGAACACTTATTATAAAACTTTATTTGTTTAATATTACATTTAGTTATTTTTGTTTGTAAGTTTTCTAATTAAATTAATAGAAAATACCTAGTCAACGTTTTTAGTGATATCCACAATTCAGGCTATTGGTTACTTTTCAGAATTAATAACTTATGAAAAAATTACAAAATATAACCTTAGATGATGGAAATCATGGCCTACCCTTTACTAATGTTGAAATAACTAAGTGTTGTTACTTTTAAAAAATCGAAATTTCTCGAAAATACTTCATTTTTGGTGTAGGACATAGTGCACAAATTTTATCTAGAATTTCATGTAGAATTCGAAAATAAAATAAAAAATATTAGGTTCCGTTTAAAATAACAAAGTTGACGTCTACTTCCGGTATAACCGGAAGTGTCACATTCAGGACAATATTATATTTGAACTCAGCGTCATCCAAAACCTACAGCTTCGTAATTTCAGATTTTTAACATAACTGAATCCGTCATTACTTTTAATCAAAACTCTTCGCTCCACACCCTGTATGTATATAAGGAAAAACACACAGAAAGGATATTGTGTGAATAATATAATTATAATTTCAGAAAAAAATGCGAAATTCGTTTATTTTATGTATTTATTATCAACAAACAATAATTATTTAAGTATAGGTAACTTTATAACACCATTAATAGTGATTTCATTTGAAAAAATTGAAATTTTCGGGTGGATTATTTGTTGTTGAATGCCGTCCTTTCGGTGACAATTGAGCATGCTGATAAAAATAGCCGACTAGCTAGCACCAAGGTGAATAGTTGCTTTATTTTATTTTGATTGGTCATATCAAAGAACGTATACGTTCTTTGGTCATATCAAAGCAGTTTCCAAGCACGCGATTGGTTAAAAATTCAAATTTAACAGGCGAGGGAAATAATCGCGCAAAAACGATTACATTTTACTTTAATTCTAAAAGAAATTAAGTTTATTGAGACATATGATTTGATATACTAGTCTCCCAAGCCATTTTAATGATCTAATTTATAAAGGTTATTATAAAATACTTACAAGAGCGTTAATGAATTGACATTAAAATGATTGATAAGCTTATTACTTAAATGACAGCATTAAATACCTTTTTGGGTTTTTTTTCTAGATGGGATTGTAATACGTAGAATATTGATACCGTTATTAGGAAAATGGAAAGTATTTCACTAAACCAGATTCTTTGGGATATGTAATGATACACAACGTAATATGAAAAGGGAATACAATTTAATTTTTAATCCTAATATAACTAGGACACTGTGTTTAATATTTATGTGGTAAGTTCTGATACATATTTTTGAGGCAAGGTGAATCTAGTCGTTCAATCTTCAAGAAATCACATTTAATGATGACCTTGTTAGAAATCAATTTAACATTATCGACCGTTTGTTCATTTTCATTATGTACGCATTGCTTTACATGATATTTAATATACGTTTAGTTTTAGAAATATTTTTAAATATATGCATAATATCAAATTATTATTATTTGATTGCATGAAAGACTGGTCGCGCCGTTACGATAGGTGTAGAGATCTACATCTTTTTAATTTAATTTATGTAATAATATAATCCGTAATTTATTAATTATTCTATTGTTTACGTTCAGTTGCAACACAGTTTGGGAGAAATCTAAGGGTTTATTATTGCGTTTGAGCAAAACTGCAACAATAATATAAAACACTAAATGTTTAAATTCACATACGATTATCAAAGACGGTTTCTTGAACAAAAACATTTTAATTTTCATGTAGTTTTCTTTGTTAATAAAATGCCATTCACACGAGTACGTGATGAAGTACATACATTTGATTTACACCATAACATTTTTGAATAGTGGAAGTCACAGTAATTTATTTAACGTAATAGTTTATGAATCTCGCACTTGTTGATATTAGCCATTGTCTATTCCGTTTCTTGAATACACGTTACAGTTAAACTACACTAGATTTTCGTATTTACGGTATTCGCCAAAATAAACAGTATCGAAAGTTGAACGGCTATAGAATGGCTTGGGCGATTATATTTGGCTTGTTTGTCATTAACTGTCATAAAAATATTACGCTCGTGTTCAAATCGTTCTGAAAATGGTTCTGAGACAACTGAGGAAAAGGTATTTCCATTGATACGGAAATGGACGGGGAAATGGCCCAAGTTTGAAACAAGTTTTTGAAAAATATCGAGAGCAAGATAATAAAGCTGCACCCAGTAAATATTGGCAATTGTTGAGAAATTTCGTCGCATTGGTAGTGTGTTGTGTCAGCGCAATGGTTCTTTAGGTCGTCGAAGAACGGTGTGTACCAACGATAATGGAGAATGGTTTCTTGACCAGGCTTTGGAGTCTCCACCAAGAAGTCTTCGACGAACTGCATATAAATTAAACAGTGAAACATCCACACGTAGAATGTTCAAAGGCATTGGTGGTTATGTATATCGTATTCAAACTGGACAACGACTAAACGCTGTGGCCAAACGTTCAAGAAAAGTTTATTGTGTTGAGCCTAGTATACGAAGATACCGATTTCTTGAGCAATGTATGGTTTTCAGACGAAAGTCATATTCTCCTAACTGGATGTGTCATTGTAGAAAAACCATTTCACAGTTCTCGAGTTACGATTTGGTGTGCTGTATCGGGGCACGGTATAATATGTCCTTATTTTCTTGAGGACGGGAATCAAAACACAGTTATTGTTAATCAAGAGCATTACAGGCAGAACAATATCATACCTTTTGGAGCGCGCGAAATTCACAGTTGAACAGCCAATGGTTTCAACAGGATGGCGTCACTAGCCATGCAGCCAGGCGCTCATTAGAACTTGTCCGCGAGCATTTTGGGGACAGGATATTTTCTCGTGGAACGGACTTTGATTACCCTTCACATTCACCTGACCTTACGCCACCTGATGCATACATTTGGGGTATGATGAGAAAGAGTCAGTACTCCGTTCTGATGATGAACGAATGGATATTGCAGAACTACGTCAAATAATAATAGCTTATTTCGAACTGCTTCAACTACTATTTATGAATATATTCAGTGATCTGCAAAATCGCTGTGAATCTTGTTACGCCAATGTTGCTAATTTTGAACATGTGTATTAAAAAATGAATAAAGTTGTTTTCGGTACTGTTTATTGTGGGGAATACTGTAATTGTAGCCAGTAGTTGACTAATTAGGGAATTCAACAAATTTTCATATACAATGCAACAAGACGTTCATTTTAATCGGATATTTTTCTGTTTGTAACGAACGCTAGTTGACTGGCAATTAGCCAATAAGAATTAAAATGACAAAACCACGGCAGCACAGATTGGAGTGGTTTTGTCAGTGTAATTCTTAGAGTCAAATGCCTTAAGCAACAAGCGTGACTTTACAAATAAAAAAATATCCAGACTAAAACTGAGCCTATAGTGGTATTTGCTTAGGGAATTCCACATCACGAATCATAAGAATATGCAATTCTGAAAACTTACCAACGTGACAGAGTCATGGTGTCGTGGAATTCTCAATTATAACATATCAAGGTATGGGCTTTTTGCCAGTAAAATTTCCTCGAAGGATTGTTGGTATAATAACATCCCTAAACCAAACTCCGAAGCAATAAGACTTAATAAAGTTTGTTGGAAGTGCTAGAATATTAATTTTTCCGTAATGGTGATGTGAAGTGTTAAAAAAATATGTTAATATGAAATTTAATTTATATATTAGCTACATTTAAAAAAATACGTATCTGTATCGGTAATTACTTTACTACTTTTTTTGTTACTATAACCAGAACGTGATTGGTCCAAATTGAATGTGGGAAATAAATAGTTCCTATTGACACTGTGTCCGTTCATCCATGAAATTTCTTCGTAAATGTTTAAGATCTTGAAGGTCGTATTTTATGTTTATTCTCAATACTTTCAGTTATAACAAAACTAATTTGAAGCTTAACGTACATATTTGTTTAGGAGCGGGCCAAACTTGCAAAAAGAATGGGCTTACTTTGTTGGTGTATCCCCTCCTTATCAGATATAAAAAAATTCAATCTATCACATTTAAAATATCAAAGCCATAACTGTGAAATTGGGTACGTTTATATATGTACCTCTATTTACAGATTATTCTACAAATATAGCTGTTGCCATCACTTTGCTTCTAAATTATGACGATCATATTCAAAATTTTAGGAATTTTCCATTCAGTGTCTATTGTACAACAAACATACCAGTAGTAAATAATTGACATTAGTTTTACCCTTCTGGTATCACTGAAACATATTATTTTGAAACAACTAATATGAATAAGTATCTTTAGTACCGTATGACACCTACCGTACATAAAATTCTAATACATTCATGACAATTTCTTGAAAATGCTGTATTATCATGTGGGTATTTTGAAGAGGATGCCGCTGAGTCACGCAATAAGTTATATAGATATGACCGATTGTTTCATGCTCGAAAATCAAGTCAATCAATCAATCAAATAATTTAACCGATATTTTTAATCGGGCTATGGATACCTCTGATCCTTTAATATCCAGTATCGATCTGAATATAAATGCAACACAGAGCTAAACTACCTGTACCATTGGATGTAATAAACGCTACAACCAGCAGAAGTATTTATTTATTTTCAGGTTTACTCTTTGTCACATCAATTCAATAACTACAATTGATTTTTCGTTATTGAAAGCTCAAAAAATTTTTAAAACTAACCGAGTTTATCGTTTTCTAAATAACAAGTATACTGTGAAATGTAGCATTTTGTTTTACTTCATTTTTTACTTTCCACATCTTTCTTTCGGGGTTTGGAGAATAATGGTAGGGATCCGCCATTTTGAATTTTTGGAATCTGATATCAGATTCGTATTCAGCGACCCCAAAAACCCCTGGAACTGTTTTTTATGCCGATAAGTGCACCGGTCAAATCACACATGGCATTAAGAATGTAATACCGTCAGATGTTCACTAGCATGCGTGTTTTAATCATTATTCCACAAAGGAACTATTTACTATCTTTATTTCGTTGATGCATTGTGTCCCGCATGTTAAGCATTAAAAATTTCAGTACGATTTTACAATGACAATTTTGAAAGAAATCTTAATTATAATACATACTGTATACAATCAGTAAATTATTATAAGCAACTCCGTTTAATTTATATTATATTTATATTAACAATTTTCGACCGATTTCGATGTTATATATCATACTCTGGAGGTTTCGAAATATTGGTGTACTACTAGCGATATAAATATTATTTACTAATAATACCTACCTTGACTACCTTTTACATATTTTTTGAATTAGTCATGAATACATTCACGGTAGTGTGGTACACCATCATTAATAATAGAAAAACTAACCAATTATTCAACACGGTGATATTTTTATCTAAAATAGTAGGCTGTGGAGTTTTTGTTACAATTGTAGACACTTGTCAAACGCAGCGTTGGTTAACCACAGAACATCGCGTTTATTGTGCCGAGAGATTTATTGAATCTAATTCCATAATAATCTTTTAAATGTGTTTTCGACGTCAATTGA
This sequence comes from Vesta saturnalis, assembly GCA_036346205.1. Lineage (NCBI taxonomy): Eukaryota > Metazoa > Arthropoda > Insecta > Coleoptera > Lampyridae > Vesta > Vesta saturnalis. Next base: position 713,080 of record JARFJB010002118.1, read on the forward strand.
GTACTCGACAGGGGCTTCATCGTTAGACTATTTAAGTTTGGATTCATAAATGGAGAACAGATGGGTGTGTCTTAAATAAAAGTGAAAGTTCAAGGTCTGTCCAAGATAATTGGACCTTATTTTTTTTTAAGAAAATGGCTAGACCGTAACAGTCCGTTGCACGCTACGTTATGCTGCGGACATGCGTTTTACCGCAAATTCCAAACGAATTGGAAGGTTAATGGTTTCAACAGGACAGTGCAACGAACGATGCGACAAGAATAAGCATGGATATTTTTTATGATAATCCTTTTCGAACAAGTTATTTTCTAGGAATTGTACCATTCTGTGGCTAGCAAGATCTGGAGCTGAAGACAAATATTACAAATGCATATATACAGGGTGGTCCTTTTAAAGTGTTACAAAGCGATATTGAGAAAATGGCTGAATGAAAATAAATGAAATATCTAGGGATACAGTGGGTCGTTGGGGGACACTTTTTGACAGAGTAAGTAATGTTTTAAGCCTTTCCACTTTTTAGGGGTGGGGGGTAACTTTTAAATGTTAAATGGAAGGGTGCAGTTTTCTTTCCAGATTCGTAATCTCCAGACAAAACTACGTTATAATCAATGAATAATTTAATGCCAATGTCAATGTCACTACGCTAAATTTAACAAAATTAAAAATAAAATCAACTAAAGAAAAAACTGATATTAGGTACTTTATTTTATTATAATAGGTGTTCAAAATGACGACCATTTGGTTCTAAACATTTATCAACCCTCTTTCGAAAAGAATTCCGCACTCTGAATAACATATCTGGGGTGATTTCACGAACTGCACGCGTAATCCTTTCTCTCATGTCTTCGGCTGTAGTTGGAGCAGTCACCATGTCTTTTTCTTTGACGAAACCCCACAAGAAACAATCAAGAGGGGTTAAGTCTGGCGATCTTGCAGGCCAATTTACTGGTCCCCCACGTCCAGTCCATCTGTTAGGGTAAGTGTCATTCAATATAGCACGTGCTTCTCGACAGAAATGTGGTGGTGCGCCGTCTTGCTGGAACCATATTGTTTCACGTTGTTGCTCTGGAATATTTGGCATCAATCTTTGCAAGTCATTTCGAAGGAAATCGCAGTATCGCTGTCCATTAAGATTACCACCGAAAAAATGAGGTCCAATAACAACATCGCCAAATATGCCACACCAGGTATTTATCGACCAAGGGTGTTGGTTAGGGACTGTTCGCATCCAGTGTGGATTTTCTTGAGCCCAATAATCTGTATTATAATAAAATAATGTACCTAATATCAGTTTTTTCTTTAGTTGATTTTATTTTTAATTTTGTTCAATTTAGCGTAGTGACATTGACATTGGCATTAAATTATTCATTGATTATAACGTAGTTTTTTCTGGAGATTACGAATCTGGAAAGAAAATTGCACCTTTCCATTTAACATTTAAAAGTTACCCCCCACCCCTAAAAAGTGGAAAGGGTTAAAACATTACTTACTCTGTCAAAAAGTGTCCCACAACGACCCATTGCATCCCTAGATATTTCATTTATTTTCATTCAGCCATTTTCTCAATATCGCTTTGTAACACTTTAAAAGGATCACACTGTATATATATATATATATATATATATATATATATATATATAAAAATAAGAACCGTAGTTTGGAAACTTCGTATATTTTTTGGGTCTCTCGATACACCACCATTTTTAAAGTTACCAACACTGTCGTTATCGTGAGCGACCTTGCCCGTAGGTTCAAAATGGAGAATAAGAATAATCGAATTTTGTTGGTGCTTTATTTATTATTAAATATAATCAAGTGTAAAAACTGTCGATTTATCAACTATGGGTTATTTTATAGCAAACCTAATGCTTCATAATTCGGGGAAAGTACGTTTAATAAGTAAGTTATTAGTATTTAATCAAATATAGATTTAGTGTATAAACACGTCTTACAATAAAAAAGGTGAACTTTGCATTCCTAATAAATATAGCATTATTAAGCTTTTGCTTGATACTCTAGAATAGAACAAGTGCACATAATATTTATATTATTTCAGATTATTTTAGGGTATGAAACCGTGGAGTGGATGTATCACCTTTTACATCTAAATAAAAAATTTTATGTAAAAACCTTTCAGTTTAATTAATCAATTTTTGTTCGTTTCAGCATTAGTGTTACTTTCAGTTTATTGATATTACAAACTGCATCTCGTAAATTTTAGGTGGTTGGAAAGTATTTGACGTCAGTAACGCAAACATTTAATATGGCGATTTGTTCAAAGGGTGCTCGATTGAATACAATTTGGTAGCTGTAGTTTCTTTTTTTTTGTTACTTTGTCCCTTACTACTAACTTAAATATTTAGTTAATATCGTACAATACATAAAAGGTCTAGGTTTTTACAAAACGAACAGCTCAAGCTTATATCTTTAGTATCAGTAATGGGATCAATTTCTTAAAAACGCAAACCTAGAATTATTTTGAACATGTAAATCTCAACTGGTTCCCTATTAGATTAGTGTTGTAGGTCTCGCTCTTTCCTGTATCGAATTTTATTCTGTATGCACTGTATGAACGATTGTATGCACTTTTATTATGGTCTTACTTTGAAAACTGCGCGCGTCGTCGAGCATGAGGATGCCAACATAGTAAGTCCAATTTTCTGCATGCGTGTGTCAAAACGCACTATTTTTATTTCTTTGATTATTAGTGCTGTCAAATAAAATGAACTAAAAAACACTGTAATTATTGATATCAAATGAAATTTACCGTATTTAAATATAGAATATTTGTTTTAAATTGTATTGCCATTAAAATGAATAGAATTCAATAGGGTGCTTGACAGGTATAATTATTGATTATGAAATACATTGTTAAATGTAGCTAATGATTCTTAGAACTTAAATAACTAGTTAAATTTAAATGACAATGATTTTAATAATTAATATTATTTTAATAAGTTTGTTTTTTTAAACTGTAATTTAAATAATCGAAACGATGCCATGATGCTGGTGACGTCATATCGCTATAAACAGCTACTGTCAAAAGTGTCACTTGACTCCATTGAATTAACAGTTCAATGCTTGACTTGTTATCTTTTGACGGTACACCTTAATATACATATTGCTTTTTTTTACGTGAAATTTATCCAAAAATGGAGTATAGTTATTCCAACGTCTGTGGAACATGAATAAACAATTTTTCGGGAGTTTTAATTGTGTTTGTACATACTTTATAAGCTGGCGGAGACATTTTTTTGTTCAAATACAATTTATAGAGGTTAGTTTTTTTTTATAAAAAAAGTTATTTGCCGGTTCCACATTAATCTCATTGTTTTTTATTTCAGTAGTGTTAGTGCTTAAAAAGGGATAACACTTATTATTATAACTGCTGGCCGAAGTATTAATTTCATGACTTAATGCAGTCAGTGATGTTGGTTCCACAATAACCTCATTGTTTTGTACTGCATCACCTCCATCGCTACTTTACGTTGATTTGACATGGACTCTTCTAAATATCCTTCAGATACTTATGAGGATCTCCATCCTCCACGTCTTTTCAAACTTATTAAATCACCTCCTCCTCCTTCTGTGGATGGAGGAAGAGACGCAGAAGATCTTATAAAACTATGCCCTGTATAAGTACATGGTTCTGGAAGCCCCAAATATTCTGCTACTTATTTTGGTATTTCAGTGAATTTATTTTTGCCTACCACTTGTACTGTGCATTTTTCCTTTATATAGTTTACAAAAAATCTTCAGTACCCTGTTTTAGCAGGTCTTAATTCAAAATATTTTATGTAAATATTCATGACGTTTCCGGCATTCGTTGTGTCATTGGTTACAATAAAAGTATGTGTTTTCGTACCTGGAATCTTAATTACAAGTATATGATTCTTATTTTGAATACCATCAATACGTAAATTAATCAGTTCTTCAAATCTCCAAAAACCGCCATTATTAAAGCAACCTTTAAAAATAAATTTAATACAGGTCTGCTCTGCTAAATGTGTTTTCCTTCTTTCGTTAATATCCGACAGCTTCTCTTTTTACCAATATTGGCCACTTAATGTTTACGTTATCTTTCAAAGAAAGTGTGGTTCGCAACAATATTTCGACCAAAGAGTGGAAGATCTAAAATGTTTGCTTGCAAAAGCAAAATATTCTGTCAGCATTATCGTCGATTTCTTTAACTTGGTGACTTGCCATCCAGTGCTTCAAAATATTATATGCATTTTCGTACCGCGTCTTTAATTTTTCAGGAGGAAGACTTAATGTAGAGTTTTTCGCTTCATTGAAAATAGCTTCAGGAATCGCATAAACTGCATCTGAACTCATGTTGGCTATTTGCAATCACCAACACAAACCGCAAACTAAAAGCTGCAGAAACTTTATTAAGCGAACATTTGTTTCAATAAATTAACATGTTACCATAGAACCGCATAATGCGAATATTTTCATTTAATTTAAATTTCTGAAAATAGCAATCCTAGGCTTGTCTACAAAAACAATAAACATAAATCTAATACTCCAGTGACACTTGTTCAGCTGTCATAATTTAATTAATGTCAATATATTTTTCATTTTTTTTTAAAGAAATTCTACTAATTATAAAAGAGGAAAGTGGCAAAAAATCTTATGTATTACATTAGAGGAAAGTGCTATCGCCTCCCTTGGATTATTATTATTAAAATTAATCGAGAGGCGATTATTATACTTTCCTCCCTAGTAATACAAATAGCTATTTTTTATTTTCATATATAATTTACAACAACTTTTACGGTTTTTGAAATATCAACTTTTTATTCTCAGAAGCGCTTTCGAGAATGGAGAGTCGGTTAGAAGCCACTTTGACTTAAATGTAAACCTAATCAACAAACATACAGGTCGCTGTTTGTTAGAGTACTAAAATTTTTATTCGTAACTAATATTGCGGCCGTTAATGGCGTCCTGCTTATAAAAATTCTGGAAGCGTATAGAATGAATTCGCATCAAAATACTCACAGTCAAGTTAAACTTTTATATTTTAAGTATACAAACTACGGTCTAATTACAAAGTGAAAAGTGATGAGAAATTGATTTAATGTACTCTAAACAGACAATTAAACATTGCTAATCAGCGGACGGTAGAAATTCAATTTTCCAACAAACACAAGTACTCATAAAATTTTATGTGTAATCGTTACCGTCGTTATGAAACATGTCAGCTAGTTGAGGTCCTGTAGTGCGCTACACTTCCCTTCGGAAATAATAACTGCAACGTCTCTAATCCACTTTGATTCTTTTACTTGAAATAGCTGACTTGTTACATCCTTCCATTAATTCCACTAACAGATCGCCAACGACATATATAGAGTGTCCGAAAAAATGTGGGAAATCTCTCGATTCATGTAGAAGACGAAAAATAACAAAGCTCCTATAATTTTTTCCTCCAGACCCTTCCTACGGAGATATGAGCCCTAAAGGACGCCGCTGAAATAAATTTCTTGAATAACTTTTAAAGTACTTGACATAGTTTAATAAAAATTCAGTATGATGGCTAATAGTAAGGGCCTCTTAAAATAGTATCCTTGAAACATATTTAGCTCGTTTAGTTTACCAGGGATGGACTAAGTTGTACACCTTAACGCCTAAATTTTTAACACCCTGTAAGATAAAGATCTAAAAGAAATATTTTTGAGCAGCTTGTACCTTTACCTAAAAAAAAGATATATTTGTTTAATATCTATAAAATGAACTATTTTCGAGAAAAAAAAATAATAAACGGAATTAATGTTTCATAATTAATAAATTATTATAAAAATTAAGCCCGTGTTTTTTCGAATTTTTACGAGAAAACTCTCTTTTAATAATAAATTAGGAAAACCAAATTAAACATATTAATTATTTAAAAAATGTTGCAAACTTAAGTGAGTTTATTGACCCACGAGATATAATTTTATTGCTTGTTCATTTTATTTATCTTCACTCAAAAAAACATATGTCCAACATTCCTATGATACGAAATAAAAAATAACTTGCATTTTAGAACTTGACATTTGTCACATCGCTGATACATTGATCGACATTACTTTCCTTTAAATTTACTGATTTTGGATTTCGTGGTGATTTGAATTGTAAACCTATTCGAGATATGGAATCGATATTAAACAAGTATACCTTTTTTTAGGTAAAGGTTCAAGCTACCCAAAAATATTTTTTAGATCTTTATCATACAGAGTGTTAAAAATTTAGGCGTTAAGGTGTACAACTTAGGCCATCCCTGGTAAACTAAACGAGCTAAATATGTTTCACGGATACATTTTAAGAGGCCCTTACTAGCGGTCATCATACTGAATTTTTATTAAATTTATTAAACTTGAAAAGTTATTCAAGAAAAACTTATTTCCAGCGGCGTCCTTTACTCACATCTCCGTAGGAGGGTCTGGAGGAAAAAATTAGGAACTTGTAATGTTATTTTTTCGTCTTCTATCTAAATCCGAGAGATTTCCCACATTTTTCCGGACACCCTGTATAGTGTGTGCCCTTACACCACTATTTAAAAATTGCTTTTGCGAATATCGGGTAACTGTAAATAAACGCTGGTAAATCTTATTTAACTAACTATATAGAGCCTAAATGCATCCTTTTCTTCCCGCTGTGATAGTATTTTTTCGTCACAATAGCAACATCTTCATCCTTTCAATAATTCTGGGTTACGTTGTAATATTTTTCATAATCTGCACTGTAATTAATGCACTAATACTAGAAAAATATCTAATATTGTCAAAATGGCACAGTTACCTCTAAAATTTAATAACGCGGCGAAAAAAGTTGATAAAAACTTGTTATTTCTGTAACATAATACCAATCGCGTTTGACCTTAAATTAACAACTACAATAGTATTCAATAAAGTAGCGTCTGGATAAAACAAAATCATGTTATCAATATCTACTGTGAAGCGAAACTTCTCACACATTTTCCATAAAATTACATTTCGTGGAGATGGTGAAGGATACCGATTTCGAAATTTTAAAACACACCGACGCAGATATTATCTGTAACAATAATGTATAGAAAATACTATTGAAAGGTTCCCTAATTTTCTGACTATTATTACGGTGACATACTAGTATAGTTGTATCCACGAGAGTTGGCGTGCACGTCATTACTTGTAATTGTATGTATTAAGATTAAAATTTGAAGTCAATGGAGCGTCTTTTACATATTTAAGAAATAATGACGTCAAGAATCAAATCTGCCAAATCGTAACAAGGCAGTGTTACAAATAATCGTTTAATTACCCACATGTAGTTGTACTTTAAAATTGTCGTAGTAATATTTTACGTACTTAATTAATCCATTATGTATAAAACGTATCTTAAAACATTAATTAGAGCTTAGTAAAGGTAAATGCGGAATTCTAATAAGTGCAATAATAGTATATTGTGTAACAAGTGCAGAAATTAGCAGTTTTGCACGTATTGCACACTATACTTTTCTACAACCACCATATAAAATTGTATATAATTTTATTTTCAAAGAAATTTATTACCCATTTAAGTTTATTTATTGAACAGTAACATACCTACTTATCTAAGAATTTCACGTTAAAATTTTTAGTTATAGTTAACCGTAAAATTAGAACAATTGTGAATAACAATTTTTGGTGAATTACTTTTAGAAATATTTAAAGTATTAGATGTAGAGGTTGATGGTCCATCGCTAGATAATTCTGTACTTGATGTTAGCGGAGAAACCGAATGGAGTATTTTATTTACAACATTCATTTTGGAGTACAAAGAGTCATCGACATAACCTTCGGCGACGCTGTTAGATTGCCATCCTCCATGGCGTTTCAATGTTACAGGTCAGCTCCTGCATTTGCTAACATGGTTGCCGAAGTTCGCCGGAATATGTGCCCGTGTACAATTCTGGATTCGGTAACTTTAAAAATGATGCAATTTCTTGAGGCATTGTACCAAATTTGTTTATTCCTACCACTTGCCTTGTGCATTTTCCTTTTGGTAATTAAAAAACGGTTTTCTGATATCTCAGAAGGACGCAAAGAAACATATTTCTTGCAGAGGTTATAAAATTACCGGTAATTGTAAAACTTCTTGAAACTTTTGTTTTAGTGTCATTTAATTTTATTAGTAAAGCTGAATTTAGATCTTCTATGTCATTTATTTTAATTTCCACAATTCGCCTCTTCGACATGCACCACTAATTGCAATGATAAAAATATTAAATATTTATTATAATTGTGTATTATTTAAAAGTACCTTTGTTAGTAGATATCGATCATCTGGGGCTTCTTGTAAAATTGCCTTATTTGTTCCGATGTCAAAGTATGTGCTTTTGACGGAATATCCTATAGTTTCTCTTTAAAAAGCACGTAATTTTGAATAAGTCGATATATCGATGGCATGATTAATATTAATGGTAGATTTTAACATTGCATATATAAACCATAAAGTGGAAGCTTTTTCACTTTTGACATTTCTTCGAAATAGACCATTACAATGTTTTCAGAAATACTTTTGATTTTATTTTTTTCTTCCAATCCGTAAATTGTTTGTATACATTTTCATATTTTTCTCTTGACAATAACTTAGCTTGCTCCCTGAGTTCTGGAGGTGTATTTTCTATTTCTATATCAGAATTATCATTATCAGTATCCATTTTGTTGTAATTTCGTTTTAAATATAATTTAGACAGGAAATGTTTGACGTTTACGAAAAATAAACAAGCGACAGTCGCTCGCGAGCTCGCGAGTCTTCGTTGATAATACATGTCTGAGCATATCTAAATATCGCTGGTATAGCGCAGTGGGTAGAGTCTCCGCAAAGTATGTGAAAGGTCTCGGCTTCAATTCCCGACAACTCAGGTTTAATATATTATTTTATTAATAATTACCAGCTTCAAAGTGCACTCTAGCTAATTTTCGTTCTCGAAAATTTTTCTTTTTATTTTTGGTGTGTAGATATTATATGATGTGCCGGAAAGTACTTTTGCAGCACAGAAATGTCACTTTCCGGCACGCTAATGTCAAATTTCTTGTTATTGTGAGAAATTATTAAGTTTGCGAATATAAAAGTATGCAGAAAAGTGAGCTTTGAATAGTGGTTGTAAAAAAAAATATTAACGTCTGCTGCGATTGAACTCGTTCTCTGGGCGATACGTTTGGCACTAATGTTATATTGGATAGTCAAGACATGCTGTTTTGTGGTTAAAAATATTGCAGTTTTCGTAAATTCGTGTAATAAGTATATTTTATAGGTACATTCAAACATGTATTAGAATGGCAACCCACTGTACAGAAAAAAATGTACACTATAATGGAATAACCAGTTAAATCAGTTGAAATCTAAATTTTTTTCAATTATTTTTACCAGCATTGATGTTTATTATTACAGGTAAACAGACGCTGTGAATTAACTTATTGTTTTCAAATGCCAATTAGAATCTTTATCGCTAACCAACTGTCCCCATCCCAGAACTTAAAATCGCAGCATAATTTAACAAATAATATTACACTTAAATGAGTTTGTAATTAAAACAATATGTATAATTTTATTGTGAATAGAATATATAGTTTTACTTAACATAATCTGTTGTTCTTGAAGTTCGGCATTTAGGGTTCCGACAGTAACATGTTTCTCTATAGACAATAAATTTATTTATAAGTAATTAAACAAAAGGTATTACTTACTTTGAGCATACATATCACTCAAAGTATTTCTAATGCTCATCTTTACACAATCCGGTAAATCAACTGATTTTGCTTTTTGCGAGGCCGTTTCTTTCCAGGACTACGCAAATGGGATTAATTGCGCTGCGTGCTTTAATCCTTGTCACTGTGCGCAAACTAATCTTCAAAGCATCTATTACTCGCTAAAATAACAATGTAATTCGTTGTGTGAAATTATTTATATATATATATATATATATATATATATACTTACTGATAATTTGATCATTTGAACAAAATAACTATAAAGAACGAGCAAATAAAAGGGCAAAACAACAACGAACAGAAATTATACGAGACGGCGTAAACTAAAAGAAAACGATGAGGTTATAACTAATGAATAAATTTGACTGATTGACGTCAAATCAGAATCCGTACAATATTAAGTTGAAGCGTTGATTAAACTCAACTGTTGGACATACGGGCATACTCACTTCTCTCTTATTTTCACTGACGATCACGTATACGCATGTCTTTACTTAAAACACATGCAAACTGTATTACCATCTTTATCATAAACATGTATTAAGTTTTGATCATTGTTTAAAGGAATGTCGTGCATGCATTCGGGAACCTATGACGTTAACGCCTACCTAATGTTGTAATGAACGATTCTATAAAAAAATAGGTTACTGTATACATATATTACAGGATATCAGCTTTCTTTCACTCCCCACATTAATAGTTAGAGCTAAAATTCGAAATAAAGTAATTAGATCTAACGACGCCACTGGTTTTGTCAGTTACCTTGAATGTAAACAAGTTTATTCACAATTAGTTTGTGACATACCTTTTTTTTAACCACTTAAAGGTTGAAAAGTGAATGATTCTACGTGTTTACTTTAAGCGGTCAGTAATACAAAAAAAGAAGACAGTAATGAGATGAAGCGGTGAGTAATGGACCACTTTCCAACCTGTGGGGGAGCTACTATCGATTTAAACTATCAATGTCAAATTGACAACTTGCCAATTTTAATAAAGGGTCAAGAGTATGTAACCATTTTTTCTCACGTGCGTAGATGGTGAGTGAACGCAAGCAATAGGTGGAAACAAACAACACGTTTCCTTTAATAAGCATATGTAATAAATGAATTATTGATAACAAGTAACGGCAAAACCAATAGAAAAATAGTAACCATAACATTTATGGCTTCTCATTAAAGTAAAAATTAAAAGACGCATTGTCAGGACCTTCAATATTAAACGAGAAACCGTGATGGATGTGTTTCAAAATGTTTTGATTTGAACTGTATAATGTTGCTTGTTCTTTATTTGTGAATAAAATCGTAGACAAACCTCGGCAAAAGTACCATTCGCCTGTCTCGAGAACTAGTTCACCTCGAGGCTTCGCCTCTCGGTGAACTATACTTCTCTCGACAGGAATGGAACACTTTCCGCATCGGTATGTATTCCACTCTCGGTATGGTTAATGATGGTAGAAAACTTTATTTTATTGACAGATGTTATAGTTTTAATATTAAACTTAAAAGTTCTAAAAACTGTGAGTTAAGAATGATACTGATGATACTGATATATGTAAACTTTCACCACTCTTACAGATAATTAAAATACTATGTTTCGATAACAGTTACAGTTATTTTCTCAATGGTGGTTATATCTTTAAGAATTGTTAGGTGTTAGGATAAATGTGTGAAATATGTAAAAGATGAAAATACAAACATAAGCCTGTTATTAATATAATAGTTTGATAAACGTATAGAGCCAACTATGGAATCTAATTTTAGTAAAAAATAACTGGGTCCTTAATACAATTAAATATTATTAAACACCCTCTAATCGTCGAAGGCAAAGGAGTAAATTTAACAAAACTTAATCACATTATAATGTAAGTGTGAAGTTGTGAAAAACTTGAAGTTGATAAAAACATTCACCAATCGAAATTTGACAAAGATCTAGTAAAATCTAACAAAAAAAATAGTTTTTGTTAATAATTGTAATTGTTATTTGAGTGTGAAAACACAATACGTTTAATGTAATTTTTAATTTTAAAGTACATATGTTAAATGATTATAGTGCTCTGGTAACTTAACATATAATTGGTAAAGCAATTAGTTTATGTGTCATAAATTTGTTTTTATTATCTTAAACCACCACTGAGGACGATAACATATTCGGGTTTTGATATTTTGTTTTTTGATATGTTTAAATTCACTTATTTCAATAAATTATTTGTACTAAATTGTAGTGGCAGTTGAGGCTTAACTAAGTACGGAATTGTTAATATAACTGTTTGCTTCGTTTTATGACCTCCATGTACTTTAAAAGCCAGCATTAGTGACAGAAGTAATAACCAAAGTTAAAATAGTCTAAATGTAATGAATAACTTTTAGATTATAATCAAAATATGTATAATATGCCTTCTTTAATAAAAAATTGTTTAATGTAGTACCTACCTCATTTATGGAATTATTAATATATCAAAAGTTAGTTTTGTTTCATTCAATAAACCAAAAAGTTGCCTAAATGATATGTAATGAATGACATAAATAATTAGTGCACCAAAAGTATGTAGATTTACTTATTTAGATCGTTTTCAAAATAAGTAGGTAAATTATCTTACAGTGCAATATGATATATGTAACGTATTGCTAGATTAAATCGCTTCCAAAGTTATTATCTCATACCTTATTCTATATTTACTAATTAAGATGTCTTCAACAACAACAAAATGCACATAATGCATCAAATATAAGGATTCATCTAAAATTGACATATATTCGATACGTCATAAGTTTGTTTTAAGCTTTAAAACACAATTGTCAAATTGTGCAAGTTGTTATTCGTTCACCAACATTATTAATGCGCTAAACGTAGAAGTCTATTAAGTAATCACATACAACATCGATAAAAGGTATTTCCGATATTATTTCATTATATCCTTCCCTTTTCTAAAGTGAAAATTACAAATTAGTGGAGAGTGACAATATTTGTTTTATGTTTATGTTTACCTAAAATCACATTTTAAGATACCGAAAATTTGAGGTGGATTCCGGATTAATAGAACAAATCAGCTTGAACTCCCAATTAAGTACTGTTAATTTAAAACCACTTTAAAATAATTGTATCCATTTTACAAAATGTTTATCACCATTCAAATGTAATAATTTGTTGGCATTTAACTTCATACCCTACAAATCATTGAGGGTAGTGAAGGTCGGTTTGACGGATCCTGTTTACAATGAATGTTAAGTACTATCACAGTTGTTTATGTATTAAGGGCATAATGAGGTGTTCATGATCAGAGGCGCTATTTCGAACCCGAACGCGCTAGTGCGAGAGCTGGGAGAGTTCCGTAGGACCATAAAAACAAATTGTGTCATCGATGGATACAAAATTTTATGAACGATTAATATATTGAATATTTAAGATACATTTCTCGTTTATAATAGTAGGTGTTGGTGTGTACCTTGAAAACGAGTACAAAACCAGGCATAACAAATTGATAATTCAATTAACGTTTTGGTTTTGTTAGTTTTAAACACTATAACTGAGATGTTTCTATAAATAAGAAAACAGTTTTGGGCTTATTGTTTTAAATTTTTGACGTTTTATTATAGTACGCCGGGTCATAATGACACCCGCGGGCTATAAAAAGACGGTTACATCAAAGAAATTTGGTTATAACTATTATAATGTAATCGTGCATAAAGGTATATTTACATCCGTCGTTCTACTAAGATGATATTGTTCTTAAAATTATTTACATAATCAGTATTACAAAATATCTACATAATATACAGAATTATTGCAATATAATTGATGTTTTCTTTTTTATTATCTATAAATTTTAATGCTATAATAATTTTTTTTTTTTTTGTGTGTGAATTAGGTAGTCTGGTGTATTTCCCAATCTTTATGCTTTGACTTTTACTAGTTTCAAGTATCCCTTGAAATAAACGTGTCTATTCTTGAAACATTATTTTTATAGCTATTTATTATACATTATTGTTTTGCCTTTATGGAATAAGTAACGAAGTCTGTTCTGTATTGTGTTTCAATCGAATAATTTTTTTGGAAATTATCTGTATTTGTCGAATATGTGTTACGAGTAACCGATGTTTTTTCAATTTCATTTACTTTGCTTCACAAACTAATCAATACAAATAAACGGTTAATATAAAAATTTATGTTATTACCATCAAGTTAATGATTTGGATTGCTTACAAAATTGTAAGAATGCATAGGTATAGATAATATGTACCAACAATTAAAAGAAAAGGAGAAATGACTATACAGGTTTGACATTACCAATAACTTTATTACAATATTCTCTAAGTCCATTAAAACATTTAAATAAACTTTAATTAATTTTAAACTTTAATTAATTTTAAACTTTAATTACTTTCATTAATATTATAATTTGTGTTGACTTTATTTATGTGCAAAAAATAGCAATAGACTAGCTCACAATTTAATTCTGCAGCGAAATGTACAACGAGTACCATTTTATGATATCAGATTAACTGTAGGTACTGTTACATTTATCTGGGTTACTGTGTGAACGGCACATGCTTTAAAATTGTTAATTGAGGTCACCATTGTGATATTGTGTGAATGGAATCTCGTGTTATTAACTTAAGACCTGACACATTAGAAAAAACACTGACTTACATTTCAGTTTGTGTAGTATAGAGACTGACCGACATACATTGCCGTATAGTTCTTCCGTTTTCAATGCTACTTTATATCAAGCCTTTATAGATTTTTTTTATGCACCGGTTTAATTTAATTTACTGTGCTATTCTTTCCTATTTTTCGTTTTACTTTATTTTATTTGTTTAAAAATGGTTAGTTGTATACTTAAATTTTTTTTACTAAACTCTTCGTTATATTTTTTAAATAATAATTGTGGACACAACAGTTTTTTTTAGTCTTCATTTGTTTTATTGATGCTTTTATGATTAAAAATGGCCTAATTAAAACATTTTTGGTGTTTCTCACGTACGCGGCTTAGAAAATATTTGGTTGACGTTTACAAAATGGACTGTAACTCCTATTTAGATTGAGATAAAAAGTTAAAATCCAATAAAGTTTGTTTTTAAAATAAAAATCTTTGCCTGAGAATAATGCCTAAACTTATACTTTTTAAAAATTAAAAAAAAACAATTTTTATAAATGGAATACCCTATTTTTTGTTAGGTATTCGAATTGGCGATAAGATTTGCTACAAAGTGATATGGCATGTTGTTATATCTAAATCATACTGTTCTAGAGTTATTTCCAAAAAACGGAACTTCGTTTTTTCTCTAGTATCTCTTCTGCCGTCCTCTCCTCTTCATTTAACTCCCTGCATTCTTTCAGCATATGTTTGATCGTCTCCATCTCTTCCCCGCACAGCCTACATTTTCTATCGTCGTCCCTTCTCCCTCCTCTCTTCCCCATTCAAATATCCCGGTATCCCTTAAGGCTCCTATAGTTTACGTTATATTTTCTTTCTTTCATCTTCGTCCATGTTTCCTGCTTTTGCACATCCCTGTCCCTTCTAATTATGTCCTCTCTTCCGCTCACTCCTACCCTTCTTAGTCTCTCCACTTTTTCTTTCATAATATTTTTTTCTGGTTTCTTGTCCATATCTTATTCTTCCATCTTTTATTTCTTTCCAGCATTCTTGTAATATTTTGCACTCCGTTCATCTACTCATTTCCTCCTGGTACATTATCGCTCTATTTCCCGTCTCCATCCTTATTTTTCTTCTTGCATCTCCTCTGTAATAATGTATCCCGGCGTTTATCTTTCCATTACCTGTACCCACTTCCAGTATTTTTCTTGCAGTCCCTGTATCTCTTTATACTCTTTCCACTCCCATACTTCCGCCCCGTACAAGACCACACTTTTTATTAGTTTCTCAAATAATAGTTTCCTTTTCCTTAAGTCGATTCCTAACAGTCCCCTACACTCCATACTTGCCCTATTAATTTATTTCCTTTTCTCACTCGTTCTTTTATGTATTCCCCATCTTTATTGTCTTTCCTCATCGTGTATCCCAAGTATGTGAATTCCTTTACCTGTTGCCTCCTGTTTCCTCCACTTCCACTACTCCTTTTTCCTCCTCCTTTTCTCAATACCATTACTTTAGTTTTGTTCCCATTTACTTCCAGATCTTTTCTTTTCAAATATCTGTCCATCGTTTTTAACATCCCCTTCATTTCTTTTTCTTCCTTTGCTATTAGTACTGTCATATGCATATTCCACCGACCAAACTTTCCTGTTCCCAACCACCAGGAGTTCTTGCTGCCCCCTTAATGTCTCCTCCAGTACGGTCGCGTATATTTTGTAGGCGTATTTAGCAATGTGATTACCTCTATAGTTTGTCAATTGCTTTTTGTCTATTTTTTTGTGCACTGGGCATATATGTCCTTGTCTCCACCTCTCCGGGAATCCTTCCCCTCTCCATATTTTGTTTATTGTTTCCGTCATCCTTTTTGCTAACTTTTCTCCTCCATATGTCCACTCTTCATCTTGTGTCCCATATTATCCTGGAGCTTTACCTTTTTTCACCTTCTGTATTACCTCTATTACTTCCTCTTCTTCTATTCCTTCTCCTGCTTCATGTATTTCCTATCTTTTCTTATTTTGTCTTCTTTTTCCTTCCTGTATTTGCTGCCGCTCCAGTACGTTCCAGAAATATCTCTCCCATTCGTTTATTTGTATTCCCGTTTGTATCCATCTTCTCTTTTCTTTCTTTAAATATTTCCATACGTCTTCTTCCGTTTTATATCCTTAATCTGCTCGTCTGGTTTCTTTTTGTTTTCTTCCTTTTTACTCTCGCATGTTTTGGTATATTTCTTTACAGCATCTTTATATTCTTCTTTTTCTCCGTTTCCTTCTTTCCAGTCTTAGTAATCTGCTTGTCTTCCTCTTGGTCTCCTTGCATTCTCGGTCCCACCATCTCTTCCAACCGGTTTTCTCTCCCTTCCATTTTTTGAACTTGACTTTCCCCGTTGCTTCCTCTATTCTCTCTCTCATTTTTCACACTATCTTGCATTCCTTTACCTTCCCATATTGTTTTTCCCATTTTCTCTTTGTACCTCTTTATACTCTCTTCAGTCGATACCTTCTTATTTATGAATACCTCATCTTTTACCATCTCTCTTTCTCTTCCTTCCATTATCAATTCTAAAGGCTGGTGGTCGGATTCGACCCTCTCCTCTACCCTAAATGTCTTCCCCAGTTCATCCTTCTACTCTGCACGCACTGTCACTATTTTTATTTTTACTTTTCCCCACTGTATGTTCCTTTCTACAATACCTCTTCTTTGTTGTACTTTCTCTTCTTCTTTTCCCAACCATTTTCTTTCTATTCCCACTATTATCCTCCCTTTGCCCTTCCTTTTCTGTTGTTCCTTTCCGCGTACTACACCACCCATGAGTATTTACTTGGCATTTCCCTTTCCCACCACTCCCGTTCTTTTTCTTCTAGCCATGTCTGTTGCATTGCCATCACGTCCTGCTCGTTAACGTACTCCCAGAAATCTTGATCTTTATTCTTTAATCCCGTCACATTCCAGAACAGTATTTTTAGTTCGTTCGTCTCTTCCCGTATTATTTCCCTACTTTCGCTTTGTTCCCTTTGTTGTTCTTTTCGATTTCCTTTACCCGTTTTTCCGTTACTTTGCCGTTTCATTGCCCTCCTTACCCATTTCTCCCCCATATTCTTTTAGTTTTTTGGCCCCTTCCTCTGCTTAACTCCCTCGTTCTCTCATTCCATACGTATTTTTCTAGATCTATCTCCATTTTTCTATATCCTACCCATACTTTTCTTCCCTCCGCTCTTCTTTCCGGCGCTTTGCTCCGTATTTCTTTTTGTACACTCCTTTTTTCCCTTGTTAGGTCGTGGTCTATGTAAATTCCTGTATCCCTCAGTTTTCTTTTCTCTGCCATAATCTTCTGCTTCTCTTCCCAACTCTCTATTTTCGCCACCACACCTCATTTTGCTTCTCCCTGTTTATCACCATAAATTTTCTAAATTCCATCCTTACATTTAGTTTCTCTTGAATCATCCCTGGTAATTCTTTATGTGGTTCCTTGCTTCCTGCCCCTTTATTACGATGTTGTTCTTCCTTTTGTTTCTCTCCTCATCGTCTGCTTTTTTCTAGTTTTTCAATTCTCTCTATCAATTCTTGTTTTCCCCCTTTCATTCCTTTTCCATTTATTCCATTTGTTCTTTCACTTCTTTAATATCATTCCTAATTCCCTTCGTATTTTCTTCCATCAGGTTCCTCATCTCCCGCATTAATTCCTTTATTTCCTCAATTTTTTCTCTTCCTTCCTCTTTTCGCTTTATACTGTTACGCTGTTCCCACCTTTTTCCTCCCCTGCCTTTTTTTATGTCTGGTTATCTTATTATCTTCTTCCCTTGTCCAAATACTCTGCCTTTCCTCCTCCTCTTCTTCCCTCTCTCTTTTATTCGTTCCCTCTTTCCCTTGACTTTATATGCCTTTTCCTTCCATGTTTATTTCGTTTTTGTTTTATGTCTGAATTTAATTACTTCCAATTAAATAAATGATTTTTAAATATATTCAAATGGGAATAACAGTATATAATAGTTTTTTTTAATGTATGGGAACTGCATCTAACGTACAGTACACATATAACATTGCTTTAAAATTAGCAAAGGAACCATAACTATGACTTAATCCTCACTACTTGTTATACATAAAAACTTCAAAAGCTACAAAGTTATAAACATAAATTCTTGATTACTCTTTGATTGTCTTAATAAAACATCAGTCTTAACTTTAACATTTTCATTTTTTCAAGTATATTTCTTTCAGGAATGAATTGATCCATACAGTTTCTGGTTTGCCAGTAAGTTCGAATGTATGAATATTATAATTTAATTTTTGTTAGTAAAACAGATTTTAAGGTTTCTACCTTTATTATTGATGACTTGATCGGCTTAATCCGAAAATGTAAGTCAGGAATGTCAAATTTTATGTGCACGCAATAAACTTTCCAGCATTAACATTATTTGGGCAACTGTCTTTATTATTTTTTAAATTGCTTCTAAACCGCGTTGCAAAAATAATGCATTTGGATAGTATAATGATTATTTTAATATTTAGGTAACATACATTTGCTTTTCTTTTTCAAATTTTGTCCTGGACTTACTATGTTTTCCATAGGTACCTCTAGATAGATCACATTATTTCTTTAAATGACATAATACAAAATAAATAATATTTAAGCTTGAAATAAACAAAAATGGGTACTCAATTGTTTTAAACACTAGAAAATCGACATTAATTCATGGGGAGGGTTAACCCTTGTATGGAAGGCCATTCCACAATTCTGTATTCCACTGGATACATATTCGTAAAACAGTTGCTTACGGTGTATGTTTAAGAACATAGGTCGAATGTACGGTTATTGCTACCTGGAGGAAAATACACAACAATTTAGGTAGCCGAAATTTAAAAATAGTCGCAGGAAAAGGCTAACATGTTTCAACTCCCTAAAACGTCTAAAGGGGTGCCATTCAACCACATTCCTCGAATTCCTAAGCAGGTACATACATTACGTATGCATGTTGGGTAAAAATGGGTCAAATCAGAATAGGATCGGAAGGAACGGAGTTAGGATACGAGGGACAATACTACCCCGCGTTCAAGTTTAAAGCAGGAATGTATATACGCAGTGAAAATTTCAATACATTATATGGGTTTAGCTTTAAAATTCTTTGGATATACAGGTGCAAATCGAACCCATTACCTCGAATGCTAAGCAGGCCGTGTTCACCATTGACCAACTTGGTAAAAATTTTATTTAAATTCAGGTACTAATTTATAAGGATTCTGGATACTTAGAACCATACGGTTGGCGCACCATATATCAATTTTTTAAAGCGGAAATGTTAATATTGTGCCCAGTGATTACAAATTTATTCGCAGGTGACATACATTTTAAATTAATAAGGTTTAAAGGGTGAAAATAAAAATATTATACATATGACTTTTAAATTTACAACTTGTAAATTTTTCATTTTGAATTCTTATTTTAAAAGATTCCTGGTTCCTATACTAAAACCAGTTGATGGCGGAAATATTTCAATCTGTATTAAAATACACTCAAAATCTAATGTTCCCGTTGTACAAATTTTCAATTCTTGACATGACTGTTTTACCATTAATAAATTAAGCAAAAAAGTGGCTGGGAAAACAAAATGTTAATATTTATTGCCCGTTACAAAATAAATTACAAATGTCAGCGATAATAAAACTGGAGGAAAAATACCCTAAGTTATTGAAGTTTTGTACTCAAAATGCCCCTTTTTAATACTAACTTTTTTAAAAGAATGTCTGACTTTTCTTAACATGTGTGGAGTAACTGTGTGGAAAGCTGCTCTTATTTTGTTTATTTTATTTGTTTACAACATGCGTCTAACCAACTAACGCAAGTCAAGCTGACATTTGTAATTTATTTTGTAACGGGCAATAGATGTTAAATTTTTTCCCATTTTTGTTTTCTAATACAGGAATGGACGTTTTGTTATGTGAAAGAGAAAATGATCTTTTACAGAGGAACTATGATAGATAGATATAGGGAACCCTAATACAGATTGAAAGCCAACTTATATTCCTATCGAACTGTGGGGCGTTCTATTTAAAATAAAAAAGTTATTTGACATAAAAGTTTATCAAGTTGACAGTAAATTTTATAACGCCCTGTATAATATTTTCAGAATTTTCATATGTCATTTAATCCTTATTCTTATGGTAGAACAGTCATGTCAGCTTCGAATGAAAATTTGTAATCTACTGGGCATTTGATATTGAGTCTGTATTTTTTAAAAAATTTAAATATTTCGAGAACGGTAAGTTTTAGGTATAGGAACCATAACAGTAACTAAACTTTTTTTAGTCTCTAGAATTCAAAAATGAGAAAAAATACAGGATGTTCAATTTAAAAAGTCATGTGTTTGATATGTATCTTATTGTTGACACACCCTGTATATACCAAAGTAATTTTAAAATGTGCACATAAAGACCCTATATATATATATATATATATATATATATATATATATATATATATATATATATATATATATATATATATATATATATATACAGGGTGTTTGGTACATCGATGCAAAGATTTAAAGGGTGATAGAATACGTGATTTTGAGCCGGTTTAAGCAAACATACCCATATACCAAGTGTTGCCGTTTTTGAGATAATGCCACTTTTAATATTTCTTGATTTTACCGTGTTTTCTGCAAATATCGAAGTGTACAAGAGTAACAAGCCGTCTTATCGCAAATTTATACTAAGTTTTTTATTCCTTATGAAGTGATTGTTCATATTCTTTTATCAGAAAAGCCTAATATGTCTTTGGTTCTTGCCTAGAACTTCTTAAACATGAAAGTTTTAATTTGTAAAAAAGCAATCACTAAAATTCAAACGTGGATTTAGTCTAAAACTTTCGTTAATTTTTTTCCAATTTCAGTAAAACTTCCTTGGGCAATGGTCTTTAAGATAGCATGAATAGATTTACAAAAATTTTTACAAACTGGAAAAATTGAATTTAATTATCAAAGTACCCCTAGGCGCATTCGCCAAAACGTAAAATAGCCCTTCATTATTTAGTTTAAATAGTTTAAAAAAGCAGATTTTTAGAAAATGTCCGATTTATTAAAACATTAATAGTATTATTATTGGTGTTCAAAATTAGTACTGCACGAGGCAATATTATATTGAGTATCAAGAACAGTAAGGACGTTTACCGGTCGCCGGCCATGTTTGGAGGCTGAGCGATAGCGAATTTGGCCGGAGACCGGTACAACCCTTAATGTTCGTGATGCTCATACTTTTTGCACGATTGTATTAAATTTACCACAATTGAAATTATTTCCACTAAATAAACGAAAAGTCAAAAGTGACGTTTTAAATTGCAATGTAGATTCACTTGAAAATAAACTCGATTTTGCTAAGAAAATTTTACATTCCAGTGTTAGTGAGGTGAAAGAAATCTTGAATTCAGAAACAGTTTCTGTAAACTCAAGTACTGGGTGGAGCGATAACCGCAAAACATTTTCTAAAATCTGCTTTTTAAACTATTTAAACTAAATAATGAAGGGCTATTTTACGTTTTGGCGAATGCGCCTAGGGGTATTTTGTAATTAAATTCAATTTTTCCAATTTGTGAAAATTTTTTCTAAATCTATTCATGCTATCTTAAAGACCATTGCCCAAAGAAGTTTTACTGAAATTGGAAAAAAAATAACGAAAGATTTTAGACTAAATCCACGTTTGAATTTTAGTGATTGCTTTTTACAAATTAAAACTTTCATGTTTAAGAAGTTCTAGGCAAGAACCAAAGACAGTTTAGGCTTTTCTGATAAAATAATATGAACAATCACTTCATGAGGAATAAAAACTTAGTATAAGTTTGCGATAAGACGGCTTATTACTTGTACACTTCGATATTTGCAGAAAAGCACGGTAAAATCAAGAAATATTAAAAGTGGCATTATCTCAAAAACGGTAACACTTGGTATATATAGTATGTTTGCTTAAATCGACTCAAAATCACCTATTATATCACCCTTTAAATATTTGCATCGATGTACCAAACACCCTGTATATATGACTGTATTGAAATATTGTGACAAATCATGTTTAAGATTTTCTGACTGTGTGATTGACACGAAATCTGTAGATTTGCACAAGAATTGATTTCTTTTGAAGGACGATGAACCAGCAACTGTGGAAATTCGTTCTGAATCTTTTCTCAAAGCGTAGTTGAACGAATAGAAGGCAAATCACTCTCTGGAGTATCAAGTAAGTCAGCCAGTCTCTTTCTGTACATATTACTTAATGTACTCATCGGAAACACTACATCTTTGTTTTCGCTATTACTTTTTTGATGCATGGAAGATACTAAATCAGAAAAGTCTATTGCTTTACATAAAACAATTTCACTTTTATTATCAGAACTAGGATGTCTTTTTCTTCATTTGTTACTTAGGTTTTGTAAACATATTTGATGGTATTTGGCTTCTAGTGCTACTAAGTCACTTGTTTCCAGCATGCCGATAAGCCGTCCATCATTAATGTCAGTGGCCCATTGTTTTACCCGGTCACTTAGTTGTAATGTTGTGACAAGATGTAGTTTTTTATTCCGCTGTTCTTGCAATGAGCATATGAAACAGTGATTTTTTTCGTATCGATTGGGGGAGCGGATGATCGTGTTGAGCGATTGCTTTCAGAATTACTTACAGGTGTGTCCTTTTTCGCGTCATATCTCTTGTGTGCTTGTTCATGTTTTGTTGAATTATACTGCAACATACATAACTTATGCCATTTTGCTTCGCTATTACATAGAGTTTGTGCAAGCCCTGAACCTTCGTTCAGATTGTCAAAATGCTTAAGTGAACACAAAGCACCAATTTTCTTAAATGCGCACAAATTTTCTGCCACTGAGTTATATCCACTGATGATTTTCGAACGGTCTTTGTTCCGGGCAGGACATATGAGATTCTCTTTGTTTTCATTTTTCTGGCATATACAACACTTAGACCAATCTACAGTAAACGTAGGTATCGACGTCGACTCTGCAACCACGAGAGATTTAGTCCCTTTATTTGGCATCTTGTTAGTTAAACTACACAACACACGACATCGGGCACAGCGGCGGCGTGGTGTAATGTAAAATGAATTTCGCGGGAGCGTTGCAAACAAACACAGTATCATACGGTAACACCCCAATAGAAACTGACCTCGCGCGCCGCTCAGTCGGCAGTGCGCGCAAGTAGGTACAAGCGCATAGGCGGGGGACGCGAGCGGGAAAGAGAAGGAGCGATATGCGCGGCATGCAAGCGAGCGATAATCTTGACCGAAGCTTAGTGAGCCGTTCGGAACATCGGAACTGACACATCTAACTTTAATTAAATTATCGTGGCAAAAACATTGCAACCCTTTCAAGGCAAAAGTGAATATTTATTAATTTTCTTTTTCTTTCGAGTTTTGTATATTAAATACTATTATTTCATAAATGGATTATACGTCTCGAGTTTAGTCGAAAATGATACTAAACTTAATTTTGTAACTTAAAAAAGCGCTTATTAACGAAATACCCCCTCACCCACCACATCAAAAATTTTGATGGTTCTCCTTCGTAAAATGATCTAAGGGTTCTAGGTATTCACTCAACCAATGCCGTATATTGCAGTTTTTGTCGTGTACAGATGCCACTATTCCAGAAAACTAAATTTACTACGCAAACACTGTATGTTTTTGAACATAAAAAAAACGATTCACACTTACTTTAATGAGGCCGAGTGGTTGGTGATAAAAAATTATCTTGATAGACAGGCGAGATGGAACAATGAATATAACTTACGGTATTTTGAACTTAGTTGTTCTATTGTAACGTTAGGAGTGTTATTACGAGTATTTAAATATCTTTTAAATTGTCAACAGTTGTGTGTGGGTGTAATCGTGACACATTTAATCTCTTTACTACACCTTTAACAGTACTCCCAGTGTTTCAGGTTCCAGTTGTTAATAAAAATGATACGCGACGCTTTCTAGTCTTTTGCTTCTACCATTCTTTATCGGAAAAAATGTTAGGCTTATCATTGATTTATGTACTGATATTGGTAGATGTATCCTTATTTAAATTTACCAATTTATTCATCATAGCTCTTTGCAACTTATCAATTTTCTGCAGTTCATTATCTAGAATTTCCCGCATTTATTTTCATATCTTTCGTTTCAATTGTTTGTTTGCATTTAGATCTATCGGTGTTAGTTTTTAAAACTTCTGCAAAATTACAATCCTCATAAATGTGAAGAACCCTTCGACTGAGGGTAATAATGCTAACTATCGTGATTAGAATATCATATGTTCTTATACCGGATGTTTACAAACATACGAAATTCTCTTAATTCTTTTAAACTTACAGTATAAATGTAGAAATCAGAATATATTTTCATTAGAAATGCTTGAATATATATTTTTTAATAATTGTGGACCTGAACAGGCTATATTTGGCCTATGGCGCTAAAGCACTCAGGAACACTTAGGAGGATGGATAGAGAGACATTGAATTGCCAAGAGATGCATATGAACAGCCACCCTAAATTTGTTCATATCATAAGTGAGAGGACAGCAGGAACTAGGGAGATCATTCCACAGTTTAAAAGCCAGGTAAAAGAATGTGGATTGCGCCTGTTTGGTACGGTAAGTGGAGATTTGTACTGCATACTGATGATGTGAACCAGCGAACCAAGTATTCCTGGCAAAGGTGGCCCAAGATGGTATCAAAGAATGTAATTCAGCAGCACAATAGCCATTGTAATAACGATAATACAAAGAAAGAACTGAAACCATCCTTCTATGCTCAAGGGACTGTATGTCAGAAGTTAAGGACGGGCCATTTATAAGCCTAATCGCTCTCTTTTGTATATGATGTACGATATCGAGAGCTTATTGGGGAGCACCAACCCAGAGGTGAGAATTATAGTCTAGATGAGATCGAATTTGGGCTTTATACAGCAGAAAGAGTTCTCGGGAGGTAAAGTACTGCTCAGATCTGTACAAAAAGATTATTTTACGAGCAGCTGTTTTGGTAGGTGACAGAAGATGGTCAACCCATGACAGATTTGAAGATACAGCCATTCCCAACAGAGTAACAGAGTCTGAAAACTTAAGATCTCAGCCATTCATACTGACAACAGGAAGCGATAGATCTTTTTTGGTGGGCACAAGGCAACACTGAGTTTTGTTAGCATTAAATGTAACTGGGTTATTGCTTCCCCATTCGAAAATACATTGAATGTCTTTGTTGATTGAATTTGCCTTTTCAAC
The DNA here is from genome assembly GCA_036346205.1 of Vesta saturnalis. Classification (NCBI taxonomy): domain Eukaryota; kingdom Metazoa; phylum Arthropoda; class Insecta; order Coleoptera; family Lampyridae; genus Vesta; species Vesta saturnalis. The sequence goes on from JARFJB010002118.1 coordinate 738,644, forward strand.
TTTAATGTCTTGAGACATAGAAGGTAGGTTACCATTAGGAGTAGACTGAGATGAACTACAATGAAGAGTGCTGTCGTCAGCAAAGCAATGGATCGTATTAGTTAGTAGTATAACAGGAAAATTGTAGGCGCTATAATTGATCCCTGTGGCACGCCCGCGTTAATGCTAATTTATTTTGCAAGACAACGATCAACTACGATCAAACGAGGTGAGTTTGGCAAGTAAACACTTATGCCAAACTTGGTCAAATGCCTTTGAGAGATCTAAAGCGGCTATAACTATTTCACCGAATTGTTCTAATGTATTATTCCAAACTTGGGTCACATATGAAAGAAGATCACCTGTTGAACGACTCTGCCTAAACCCATATTGATGATCACTAATGAGTTTGTTAGTTTCAAGGAACGAGATTAGTTGCTGATTGATGGGTTTTTCCACGATTTTAAACAAAATGGAAGTGATGGCAATTGGTCGGTAGTTCGAGGGATCTATCTTATTCCCTTTTTTGAGAATAGTTTGAACATTTTCTAACTTCCCTACAAGACATAGAGATCGAATAGAGCTTAGATGGGCTGGTACTAGTTCGAGGCAACATTTTTTTAAGACAATAGCTGGGATACCGCCTATGCCAGTCGCTTTATTGAGATTAAGCCTACTGATAGTCGATTCTAGGAGCTTGTACCGAAAATGAATCGGTTTCATAGCGTATGAAGAAGAGTTGACATGGGGCACATCTTTTCCAGAATCATTTAGACCCGAGTTTGGTGCAAATAAATGGCTTTGTCTACAGAATCAGCAGCTACAGACCTGTCAAACGATGTCGGGGGGGGACGGGGACGGGCGGGACGTGAATGACCTATACGATTCTGTTTTTGTGAATGTAGAACTCCGTGCCCATGAGGATGACTTCAGATACTGAAAGAGCAATGTCCGAAGAAGAGGACTTCTTAAAACAATATTCACGCCATGGAACAATTACAAAGAAGTCTCGTAAATCACTCCATCTAGCTGACTTAAAACACCACAAGGTTCTATTAGTGTAGCGTTGTCTATTAGACAATGGTCAGATAGACGTTGAGGGAAAAACGGGTTTTATAAACAAGTGGGTTTGATGTAAGAAAGAGGTTCAGAAGATGTGGAGTATGGCTAGGGTTATAAGGGATTCTTGCGGGTTCAAAAATCATTTGTGTGAAATCACAAGCGAAAGCAAATGTGTCTGCACTCTGACCAGCTGGATTAGCAGTAGATGAAAATTGAAGTCAATTAGAGTTATGAACATTGAAATCTCCTACAATTGAGATATTGCAAGATGGAAACTGAGAAAAAGAGATAGTTAACTTTCAAACGAAGAAGTCTTGAAAGTTACTGTCATTAGGAGACCTATAAATGCAACAATAAAATTTCACAATTTTTTCCAAGGAATAAATCTTCTTGCAAGCAATGCTGTGCTTGATATAGGATATTGCATGCTTTCAGAGGAGACTTGTGTTTCTGATAGAAACAAAATGTGAGGTTGTAATTGTTCAAGATGTTGGTGAACAGCATTAAGATTAGACCTGATACCGCGGATGTTGCAATAGTGGATCAGAAACTTTCGATGACCGAGGTCACTTGGGCTCTGCCCTCCCGGACATCCGAATGAGGCAGGATTTTATGCCCGCCATTTATTACCCTAGAAACCACAGCCATCTTTTTTGTACCTATTAATTTTGGACTTTCAATCCGATAGGAAGACGACGGCGAGAAGGAATTAAGGAAGAAGAAAAAGTGACCGGCAACCCATACCGAGACTCAATATTAAGAAGCCCATGGTAAGGGTGATGGTACCTCCCCGGCTGGCATCGGGTACACATGCCTCCCACCTTTAAACTGGAAGTAATATATATTGGAAGGACAAATTCCAAAATGTTTTGGTTTTCTAATTTTTTTTTTACTTTGCCAAAAACATTATTTTTGCCACCCTTACAAGATTCACCAAAATTGCTATTAGTACACAAAAACCTAAATTTTTAGTAAATACCTTGCTTTTATCTTGAGTATTCGATCAAATGAAAAATTCTACAGTTTATCCCCTATTAAAACTCTTGAGTCTGTTTTACGGCCCCTAATTATTAAGAGGGTCCAGTGTAGCAAAGAACAAAATTTGAAATTTGTACCTTCTTTTTGCATTGACTATTTGATCCAATAAAAAAATGTACATTTTAGTTTCTTGTAAGGCTTTAGGGCCCCTAACATTTTCTAAAACTGTCTTGTATAGCAGAAATCTCAATTAGAAGTGTTCGCTTGATTGTTGATCCAGTGAGAAATTTATCATTTTAGACACTTAAGCAGCCCAAAGTCAACTTTGTAGCTCTATATAGGGCCCCAGGGAATTATTGGAGGATGAAATGTTAAATTCCTTACTGAATCATATATTCAAGATAAAAAAAGCACATTCTTTAGATTTCGATTTTACTATACAAGATCCTTTTAAAAATTTTTAGGGCCTTAGCTCCCTTATAACAAGTAAAGACGGATTCTTATGTAGAATTTCACGCTGAATTCAAATATGAAATAAAAAGTATGGTTACCATATTAAATTTCAAAGTTGCCCTACAGGGCCCAAAATACGATATTACCATTCGAGTCCTCGAGAAAATGACTACATTTTTTGCATAAAAAAAGTTATGAAGCCGTTTCAAGACTTTTTGGACACGATATATGCCAATTACATCTGATGTTTCACCAAGTATATAGTTTAATTCTAATATTTTTAAATCACGTCCATTTTCTGGTAAAAAGGCATAATAAGTATTGGCATTTAGTTTGATGCATCACAGCACAAAGTAATGAAATAATTTTTTTAATTATTGGTAAGTTGCTCTTCAGCAAACGGACTAAATACCTGGCAAACCATTGCTTCACTTTTCGCTCTGGCACATGAATACTTGTTTTCAAACGTTTGTTGTATAAGTTTACATGTGCAATCAATACTTGAAAAATCATTGTGCTGAATGTTACACCCAGCATGCCAACATATAACATTTTTCCTTGTTTGAAAAACTACCACTTTCCATATTTAATTTAAAAAATGATAACGTGTAATTATTATAAAACAATTAATAAACAGTCAAAATCAAACTCTACAACAAATAATAAACAGTTCGTCAACACACGTGAAAATTGCAGTAGAAACATGGATATTTTCATCGGTTACTTGTAAAAATAAAGCTAAAGATATGGTTTATAACAATGTGTTTTAAATTCGACTATAAAAGTGGTTTATTCGTATTGAGGAAGTAATGGAAATTTGATCGAAGATATGTTAAATAGTTTCTACCTGGTAACTGTTATGTAGATAGTTTATTTTCATTTTACCTATGGTGGTTTTGTAAGAGAAATCCAGTCTTATAGTGTTGTTACAAAATTTTTGACATTTAAAAAATGAAGTTGATGGTTGCTCGAAGACGAAACGTCAGCCAAAATTATGTTAACGTCACATCATAAAGTACTAAATGTGGGTATGACAAGGTAGTTTTATTTTTTCGATATCACATCAATAGGTCAGAAAAAATAAAATCGAAATTCTAAAATTCAACTTTTTGATAATCTCTCCAGAACATGAACATAATTCAAGCTTGTAAACATCATAACTATGAGCTAACGTATACGCAATTTTTCATTGACAAAGTCCGTATTCTGTTTTACCGTTTCTAAGATCCTGTGCCGTTCATCCTTATCTTGGATAGCATAGATACTACTGAGAGATACTCCGTATCTGGTTTAATGCTTGAATTTACTTCCATATGAAAGAATGCAAGAAAAGTTAACTACAATCATATAATTATATAAATATTCACCATTACCTTACAATAAACTTATTTTATCTAGGCGTTAGGAAAAAACGATTTTTAGTAAATGAATTAAGTTTAATTTGAGAAATTGAAAAGGAAGAAACGAGCAATAATTGGACAAAAGGTTATGTGTTATTAAATTATATTTTCGTTTACATCGCCTTAAAATACAAGGATAGTGTTATTTATAGATGACTAAACATAGTGAAAGAGACATTGAGTCCATAGAGTATAGAGATATCTTTCTTGCACCATTTCCAACTCGAGAGATGTACTCTCTAATACGCTATCCACGTAGTACATATAATCAAAGGTACATACATACCTATTAATGTAACTGATCTTTAAACATTCGCTAAAGCTTTACGACGCTGCTATACAAAATATTAAAAATTTGTCAACACTACCTTTTATGACCTAATCAAAGGTATTTGTGGTCTAAATTTCATTTAGGTATCTTAAACCGTTTCAGAGATAATAATTAAAAAAAAGGAATTTTGGGGCCACTTTTACAGAGTCGTATCTTCTTAAGGAGCTATTTTCCGATACATGTTTATTAACCAAACTAACGTTGTGTATATATACATATATACAGGGTGGACCAATAATGCGTGGGTGGGAGATTGTGGGTTTTTTAAGGAATATATCTAAATTTTGTTAATGGGATGTGTTGTGGTATCCTTAAGGCTACAAACCAAAAATATTTTCACTTGAATCGCAAAGTTTATACAGGGCGATTTATATCAAAGTTCCATTTTTTGGATGGAACCCCATGTATATTATTCCATATTTGGATTCCTTGGTCAATTCTAGTGTGACTTTCTGTATCACACATGGTACCTAAAACTATTCGTCATTTTTACAAAAAGTAGATACCAATGAAATATCGGTGTGATCACAAACTTAGAAGGCCGTGACTCTGCGATGTTACTAGACATGAAATGTACTAGGGTAGATCGGACGGTGAAATCCGAATTCCTCTTGTGTTTAGAGAATTTACTTTGTCAATTTATAAAATTGCAATTAATTACCATTGGTTTTTTCAAATGGAACGGCCATTTTTTCATTTTTGCATCAAATGCATAATTTTTTACCTTTCTACCGATATAAATTAGTCGGTATCTATCTTCGCTAGATTTCTTTTAATTTCACAGTTTTTGATTAATTTGATGTATTTTTCAATTTTTAGTTTGTATTATTTAGTAACCCATGGAAAATAAACAAAAAACGATTCACATTATATAACATTATTTATTAAGTAGAAAAATACCTAAACACAAAAAACAAAATTACGAGCTAAAATAAGAGTAATTTTCTTAAATGTTTCAAATGTCTACCACCTTGTTCTAAGCAACTACGACGAAAATAATTTTGAACCCTATTTAACATTACTGGGTTAATAGTTGCAAAAACGTTTCGGATTCTATTTTTCATATCTTCCGCAGTGGTTGGTAGTTCAGCATACACTTTTTCCTTGATCTACCCTCACAAAAAGAAATCAAGCCGGGAAATATCTGGAGATCTCGCTGGCCATCGTGTTGGTCCATTCCTTCCTATCCACTCTTCAACAAACGCATTATTAAGCCAATCACTTACTATACGGGCACGGTGTGAAAATGCATGTCCCTAATTTGAGCGAGGGTGGCATCTTGAAGTAGTCCAAATAATTTATTTTCAAGGAAATTCAACTACAAATTCGAATTTAGAATACCGTCGAAGAAAAAGGGACCAACAACTGCAGTACCGAAAATGCCTGCCCAAACATTAATCGACCATTTCTCTTGACTATGAATTCGGAATTAGTGAGGGTTTGAATATGAGTAATAATGAAAATTGGGCTGGTTAACAAATTGCGGTGGAAGGTGCAAGCATCTGTAAACATGATCTTTCCAAAAACTGTACATTTTCATTTAACTTTTATTCTACCCAATTGCAAATATTAATCCTGTTTTGAAAATCGGTCTCCTTGAGCTCTTAATGTAGTTGGATGTGCTAAGGATGAAATTTGTTTTTTTTTTAAGTATTCTTATTTTTATTTTATTTTCTAATTTAGCTCGTAATTTTGTTTTTGTGTTTATGTGTTTTTGTACTTAATAAATAATGTTTTATAATGTGAATAGTTTTTTGTTTATTTTCCACAGGTTACTAGATAATACAAAATAAAAATTGAAAAATACAGCAAAATTAATCAGAAATTGTGAAATTAAAAGAACTTACCGAAGATAGATACCGACTATTTTATATCGTTAGAAAGGTACAAAAAAGTCCGGATTTGATGAGAAAATGAAAAAATGGCCGTTCCATTTGAAAAAATCAAGTTACCATTGATTGTAATCTTCTAAATTGACAAAGTACTTTCTCTAAACACAAGAAGAATTCGCTAGTACATTTCATGTCTAGTAACATCGCAGAGTCACGGTCTTTTAAGTTTTGTGATCACACCGATATTTAATTTATTTATTTAATCTACCTTGAACAGTTGTTCAAAATACCCTCCTTGAGCTCGAATGCAAGCATGACACCTGCCAACCATTGAGTAGTAAACACGCGCTATTGTTGCACCATCTTGCCGAATTCTGTTAAATCTATTTGTTATTTGGTCGTGTAATTGTTCACATCTATTAATTCTGTAAACCAGTTGCTTTAAATGGCCCCAAACAAAAAAAAAATCCAAAGGGTTTAGGTCGGGAGATCTTGGCGGCCAAGCAATAAAACCTCCCCGACGAATCCATCGTAATAAAATTTAAATCTTGTGTTGCAATAAATAAACAAAATACGACCTATCTTCATATAACATTTTTTCCTTAAAATGACTTCCCGAACACGACGTCAAAGTTCTGTACACCTATTATAAATCACCTTATATACAGGGTGTCCAGAAAGGTGTGGTCAAAACTGCTAGGACGTATAGAGGGGCTCTAAATAACCCTAGTCTTCATTTGAATTTTTGTCCTACCTGTCTTCGTTATGTAGTTATCGGCCTTCAAAATCAGAAGTTAAAAATTGAATTTCAATGATAATTTTTAAACCGCTTCTTTCATTACTATGAAATTTAGACACCCTAACTACCTCATAGAAAGGCATTTTTTGACACTTTACTGGAATTCATTGTACCTTTATTGTACAGGTCAAGTCAAAATTAAGTTTCGTACGGTTTCGAAAATACTATTTTATTTAAAACGTAAACTCTAAATAAAAAAACAATTCGCAATTTACATGGATTCACTAAAATGCATTTTTCTCGAAAATGGTAAGAGATATCGATTTCGCACAAGAGTACCTTTTTTGTTACTAAATTATAGGGGAATGAAACTACTATAGTAAAGTTCCAAAATTGTCAATACTGTCAAAAATTAATTTAGAATCTTAATTTTGGCTATACCTGTACAATAAAGGTAAAATTAATTCTAGTTAAGTGTCAAAAAATGCTTTTCTATGAGGTAGTTAGGGTGTTTAAATTTCATAATAATGCAAGAAGTGGTTTAAAAATTATCATTGAAATTCAATTTTTAACTTCTGACTTTGAAGGCCGATAACTTCATAACGAAGACAGATAGGAAAAAAATTCAAATGAAGACTAGGGTTATTTTGAGTCCCTCTATACGTACTAGCAGTTTTGACCACATTTCTGGATACCCTGTATATATATATATATATATATATATATATATATATATATATATATATATATATATATATATATATATATATATATATATATATATATAAGTGTCCTGAAAAGAATGGGCCATACTGCAGAGACACCTTCTCTAGATTAAAATATACAGATTTAATTCAACTTACCTCAGCCCCAAGTTGCTCCCTTAAGGAGATGCGAGCCTTTAAAGATTTATTTTGTTTTCTATTTTTTTACGCTAACTCATTTATTTTATGAGTTATTTATTTGAAATTTGAAATTTGGTTTTTATAGGTTTTTGCATTAGCTGAACATGTCTGTGCAATCAGTTTTTGTGTAAAGGTAAAGGCGATTGCAGCAACCTATATGTTACATACTCGTTGTCATATTTTTTTGGTATGTAAAAAATTTGACATAATGAGTAACTTTTAAAAAATTTCATAATAATAGCTTTTTATAAAAGGTATACTTGTCGTAAGTCGTATATATATATATATATATATATATATATATATATATATATATATATATAACAACAATAATAATGTTCGTATATTATATGTAAATACCAAAGAACTACCGAAGATGAGTAGTGTTAGTTAATGCTGAAATTGGAAGTATCTATAACAACGAATTCCTGGCGTAGGTACATTACAAAAATTATAATAATTTGGTTTTGTATCAAATCGGTGAAACATTTCCCGTAATTCCTGTTGCATGATTTTATGATAGTCCACGTTGACTTAAAATTTACTGTAAATTTCTTACCAACCATTTATAACTCGAGTAGACTCCATAAAATAAAATGTTTGTGGTGCACTATGTCTTTTTCTACCCAGATTCACATTTTTCAATAAAATCTTCAAGATGTGGCAAATCGGTTGTTTTAAATAGTACCTAAAACGCCCATAAAGGTCAAAAGTGCATTAATATGTAAGAACAGACTTAATATATTATTATGAAAATCTAGTTGTAAATAAATCACTTAGTTTTAATCTAAACTAAAAATGAATATTGTAAATCATTGGTTATCACTATCACTAGCGTTAAGTTATTGGTAAGTGTGGTAATGGTAACTATGAAAATATCAATATATTAATAAATTATGCCACATTCTACATGGATCATGCCATTCTTTTGGATATACTTTGTACGAACTATAAAAATATAAGCAGTGAAGTAGGTATTAGTTAATATGATCTTCGGGTACTTACGTTTTTATGTTAACAATATAGATTGCTGCAATATTTTGAAATAATGCAGTAATGATCAATTTGGTCACGTTTTATTTACTTATGCAACATCTTAACTAACATATACAATTACCTTCAAGTATGGTGCATTTAAATAGCACTTAATTTTGTTAAAAATGGCATACTATCTTTGCTCTATGATATTTTGCAGGTATTCGTCAAAAAAATACAATGCAGTTACTTTTAAGAAATTTGATTTAGTGTAAGTGGGTTATAGATGTTAAAGTAAACCTGTGTTCCTTACATAATTGAGTAAAGCATTTTGAGAGAATGTGTCAACAGATAGAAATAGAAAGTATTTATTTAGTTCTTCCGTAAAATTTTACATACAACTTAATTATTTTCTAATCACATTTAAACTTGATCTCAATTTTAAATAAAGTACCTATAAATTAGAAGTTAATTTAAAATTTAAAAAACGTTTCTATTTCGTGTTTCTTTGCATATTTATTTATAGTGATTTTTTTAATTACGTAGAAAAAGATAATCTAGGTAAGCAAGTTCGATGAATATACATATATTTACTAGAACACTCGTTAAACAAATGATTTGGTTTTGTCATACGTGCAGTACTAAATTTTAACCATTTCAGCAGCTCATAATTGCTCTTGAACAAGTGAAGATTATTGTCTGTTTATTGCTTGTAGTATTTAATTTCTCTTTTTATTTAGAAACTAATCGATAATATTTAAGTATGCCTTTCTCCTGATTTGAAATCAGGATTGATAATAGTATTAACATTTACATTTATTATGATGTGGAACAAAAATTTGAGTTAGTATTACGATGCACCCGAAGGTGAAAAAAACTGTATGTTTTCTATTCTACGCTTTAATGAACATCATACAATTATTTGATTAGCGCAGTTTTTAAGTTGGTAGCAATGACCAAAACTGAAATTTATAAGGTCGGAAGCATGTGTCAACCGGGAGGCGCCACCCTACCGTAGGCCCCTTGATATTGGGTCTCCGATTTGCTGAGCTCGGTCACCTTTTTCCTTATTCTTAATCTATTCGCATGGTATTCTTCCTTTCGCCCTCACTGTCTCCCTATTGGATTAAATTTCTTTCTTGCACCAAACTCACTTGTTTATAATACTTCAGTTCTTTCCCCACTAGGTGTATCTGACCATTGTCTAATAAAACTCACTGTCTTCCTATTGGATTAAATTTCTTTCTTGTATCAAACTTACTGTTATAAAACTCAGTTCTTTCATAGAATTCATTCTCAACACCGATAGAATCTTGTGGTGTTTTATGTTAGCTAAATGGTGTGATTTACGGGATTTCTTTGCAACCTTTCCGTGGCGTGAATATTGTTTTAAGTCCCCCTTAACTTCGGATATTGTTCTTTCAGTATCTGAAGTCATGCTCATGTTCAGAGAGTTATACATTCCCAAAAAACAAAATCGTATAGACCATTCTCGCTCCCAACCCTGATTCAATAAGGTTTGTGCTGATTGAATATCTTTGAAAAATAAATTTTATACTAAATCGAAATTTAATGAAACGGTCTAGAATCTTGCTGACTACGCTGGTGCTAAAAATACCTTTATCACTAAAATTGAAAAGTTTCTTGAACAACGAAAATGCAATTAACTAGCTACATCTCCTTTGGGCAGTCGTAAATTTTGTGCTTTAGCTAAAGCCATCACTAAAAACTTTGGTGGTTCTTATTTCCCCGCATGATATACTTTGACGGATGTGTAATTGCTGATTCTGTAGACAAAGCCAATCTTTTTGTGCATTTATTTGCGTCCAACTTGTGTCTTAATGATTCTGGAAAAAATGTGCCCCTAGTTAACTCTTCCTCATACGCTATGAAATCAATTTATATTTACTGAAATCGAGCTCGAGCTCAATAAGGCGACTGGCGCACTCGGTATTCGAGCTCTTGGCTTAAATTACCATCATTTCCATTTTGTATAGAATAATGGACAAGGCCGTCAATCATCAATTGCCATATTTCCTTGAAACTAACAAAATCCTTAGTGAGTCGTTCAACAGGTGATCTTCTTTCATATGCGACCCAAGTTTGGAACAATACATTAGAACAACCGTTAAAACAATTGTAAACGCATGCAGTTTCCAGCCAACACCGCTTGTTCCCGGATTATCGATAATTTTGGACGCACTAGTGGTATTATATATGATTATTCAACGACAGAGGAAACGCAAGATATTGATTGGTAGATAAATGCGTGTTGATAAACGAAAATCAGTGTTTTCGATTTTGTATTTCGGTATTTAATTGGTTGATTAACAAACGAAAATAAATATACGTAGTTACCTACGATGATGTGACATTAACATGTCATAAATGTCAGACGTAGATAGTGATTAAAATGTATCCTCTTGCGGCAAATAGATTTGGTAATTATAATCTGAAGCAGATTGCAAAGGAAGTAAAAGAAAACGTTCCCAATAATACCGTAAGATCTAAAAAGTACATATGGAAGCAACTTAGTGAATTTTGCGAGGCTCGAAATTATCAACTCGAGGAAAATACACGTGATGAAGTGCTAGCCAATATACTCGCGGAATGGTCATTTAATATGCGTAAAGCTGATGGTAGCGAGTATAAGGAAATGGTAATAAAAACAATTTGGAATAATTCTGATAAATTACTGCAATAAAAATATTATAATGAATTTAATAGACGATTCGATCCGTTTAAAGATATAGCGTTTAAAATCGCCAGAGATGCAGAAAACACGAAGAGAAAACAGCTTCAAAAAATTCCAAAAAAGAGAAAAATGTCTTCTGCTTCTTTAACAACCGACGAATTAACGGATATAATACAAATTTGGGACAAGGATACTCCAAATGGATTGCAGAGGAAACTATACCACATTATAGCAGTCGAGTTAGCTTGGCGAGGCCTGTCAATCTTTGGTGCAATATTTCAAAGAAGAAATTTCAAACGATGGATCTCCAACTGGAAGATTGGAATATAACCCAATATTCAGAAAAACTGCACAAGGGGGTGCAAAAGATATGGCTGAAAGTAAATGGGTCGTACCAAATATTGGAAATCCTGAAAATTGCCCCGTTCGCTTATTCAAAAAATTTATGTCAAAAAGAAGAGATAACATTAAAAGTGATCGCTGATTTTTAACAGTGAATAATACCTGGAACAAAACGCCAAGTAGCCCATGGTATAAGAATATGCCAGTTGGTATTAACGAAATTAATGAATGGACCAAGTCTGCTGCTCAAATGATTGGACTGGACACAAAAAGAGTAAAGATTTCGAATCATTCGAATAGATCAACAGCAGTTAGTCAACTGGCGAGTTCTGTAATTGGAGAACAACAAATTATTAAAATTGCTGGTCACAATAGTTCAACATCAATAAAACCATATTTACAAATACGCAAAGAACACCATAATGAAATTGTTTCCAATTTAAGGAAAACTGACTCAAATGTCAATTTGACGACTACGTCCACAGCTGTAAGAAACGATGAAGTAGATTTGGACAATTTTCGATTTGATAATTGTTCTAACTGTACTTTTAATATTAATATTTATAATAAATAACGTGTTATTTTCGCTTAATATCAATTATAATAAATAAATATTTATTTGCATCACTTACGTTATTACTGTCGTTGAATAATCTTAACAAATACAACTCCTGTAATTTATGATTATCGCAAATACCTTCTCTTTTTCGTAACATATAATGTTGCTTTAAGGAAACCACACTCGCGCTACGCGCTCGTGTGGTTTGCAAGCAACTTTATATGTTACTCAAAATCGAAGGTATATATACTATTTCGATAATCATCATTACACTTATTGTATTACTATTGATAATTTAGTTTATGTATAAAAAATCCCATAAGCAGTGATGAATTTGCCACTTTGACATCGGATAAAGTTATCCCTAACTTTTGATTAGAATAAAATGTGTGTAAACTTCTATGGCGGACTTTCTCAGACCTGATTATTGTTTGTTGCTATGATAACGAATAAACAATCTTCCATTATTAAACAAAAAAATTTTTTCTTGAACTTTTCATATTTACCTAGCTATTATTTTTAATTATCATTAAATTATCTCATTGAATTACACTCCAGGTTTTTTTTTTCTCCAAAATATAATTTCATTTTTTAAACTCTAATTTGGTTTCTTTTTGGTAAATTGACTTCACCTTCACCTTCTGTGAGGTGGTTTGTGTCGTCAATTTACCAAGCAGCCAAATTCTCGTAAAACTAGGTGAATGCTAGTGCATTACAGTACTTTCTTGCAAAATACTAAAAAATATATGTGGTATTTTTATATCTTAGAAATATTTAATGAAAACCAAAAACTGACCGTAATAACCCCCCTCTCCAAAACATCCAGGCATCATGGCCGATCTTGACGAAACTTGTAAAAACTTGTAAAATGAGCTAATAAGTTGAGTTAGCGATAGCGAAAAAAATCGATTGCTTAGCCTTCTATACCTACATATGTATATGTAGATTGAAATTTAAAAATAGATATTTCGCTTATCTTTCAAGGTAACTGTTTCATATCATTTTAAAGAAAATTTCGCTGCCTTTCAAATAAAGTAAGAATATGTGTATATTATACCAGCAATACAAGGAATGTTTTCAATTTACGGAAAAACCGGACGTAGTGTTTTCATCAGGATAATATCATTTCATTATCGCAAATGAACAAAGTTTATTTCCAAAATCCCAAGTTTGTGATCAAAATAGTTAGAAAGTTATAACAATATCAATATTAAATATTTGAAAATTCATATCTTCTATACTAGTAGCTTTAGAAGAAGCACGTTAATTGCATTCATAGGAGTTGCCGGTTGCCTAGAAAATATAAAAAAACAAAAAAAATGCTTGGAGAGAGTTTTGAATAAATCAATTTCGAATAATTTCTTAAGTTTGACCCCTTAAATATAGGCAAATTTATATCATAATTTATTACGTAAAGAAATATCTTTAAAGAACCTTTATTTAATTACGCATATATATTTCCAATTCTTTTATATCTTGAACGGTATCGGAAATATAAATTTCTACAAAAAAAATATGTATGTGACTGTAACTGCGATCATATTCAATTTTGAAAGTTTTGAAAAATTGCAAAAAATTGCGAAATGCGAGTTATTGATGGCCTGAATTTCAATCTTCTATGTTAAAATTTGAAAATTTGCCCCCAAAATAACACCCTTATTTTCACCCCCTGTATACCTATTGCGTTTAAAAGCTCGTTTTGTCGACATAATTGTCTCGTAGGCCTTCATTTCAAATTTCTTCAAAATTGTCCATATAGTTTCGGTTGGCGAGTGACAGTACACACACACACACATACACACAGACATTTTGAAAAATTTTCTAAAATTTATTTTTTCGGGTTCAGGGAGTCGTAAAACATCAAAATAACGCAACTAATTTTTTTCGATTTTTTTTCGGCCGCAGTACTTTCTTGTTTAGCAAGAAAGTAAAAATTTTGTCTGTGAAATATTAAATATTTTTGTCGATTCTACTACATTCTGAATATTTTTTGTATAAATATTCTAACTTAATTATTTTATTAATGTTTTGCGTTATAACAATCAGGAGAGTAGAAATAGCTTAGGCTCTATCATGCTTGTGTATACTGCGTTGGCTTTATCTTGATTGGTATTCATTGTGTGTGCTCAATGAACAAACACAACACGGTGACACCGAAATATGTATTTGAAATGCAGAACGAAAGTGTGTTCACCATGTAAAAAAAAATCTGCAAGAAAAAGCAGGAAGTTACTAAAACAATATTGCATAACGCTGCAGTATATACATTTCCTAAAATTGCATCTTCTGAATTAAGATCACTTTAAATTTCAAACTTATCAAATTTGTTATCACAGCTAGGTGCTCAGTATAATGGTTAAATACGTAGTTTAATGCGATTGTTAATATATTCAATGTTTTTGTTAAATTGACTTCAGTAAATGATTTTATGATTTAATTTCAAACATCCAAAGTAGAGAACTGAAAACGACATAAAGCATTAATATATGGTAAAACAATTTCTTTGGAAAGTAGATGTTCTTGTGACACGAATTTTTGCTTAATTTACTAACATGAAGAGTGTCAACGTGATTTTCAGTCATATTTAAGTTCTAAATTAGCGCTTGTGCTGCACGTTGGACTAAAGGAGAGCATGTCTGTATATGCAGATGGCTGTTGTCGCAGCCGTTTTCCTTACCATATATTTCATCTACACGGCAACATTTCTTTTATTGAATACTACGATGAAGGCTGTCTGTTAGTAAACAAAACCGTAGTTCGCATTTAATGATTTGTTTATTATATTCTTTGAAGTAATATACAGGGTGTTCCGCTAAAACACTTTAAATTTTATCCAAAAATGCACACCTAAAAGTTATACGTTCTCAAAGTTCAATTTAAAATATAGAAAAATCACTTTATCTCCGTACATTATGATAATTATTTATTGATTTTGATACAGTCGACTTACCTTATACAAGCCAAAATTTGATAGAAATTAAAAAAAAATCACTATCAAATTTTTCTGCTTTATTTTGGTAATGCATTTTAAAATAAAGCAATTTTGTCTCTTAAATTTTTCTTCATAAATCAACGGTTCTTGAGAAAACTTGAAAAATAGTTTGTATTCTGCAACTACCTGACATGTGCTTATTTGATAATAATTGCTTTATTTTAATAATACACTTTAAAATAAAGGATTACAGTAAAAATTGAAATATTAAAATAAAACACTAATTTTATGATTGCTCAAAGTGGCCCCCGTTTACTTGAATGCAAGCATTCGCTCGACGTATTACGTCGAGCGAAATATCCCCCGAATCTGCCTACTTTCATCGAATGCTTCAACAATGCGATTCCAGAGATCGTCTCTAGTCATTGCTGAACTGAACTGAATAAACCCCAAACAGAAAAATCTAAGGGATTGTGATCCGGTGATAGTTACCTCGTCCGATCCACCGGTTTGGGAATTGCGCGTGAAGGTATTGCCTCACAGATAATTCAAAATGTGGTGGGGCACCATCGTGCATAAAGATTGTCTCAGCTCTGACATTTAATGGCAGATCTTTTAGAAGTTCCCACAACTTATTCTGTAAAAACTCCAAACACGCAGCGTTGTCTAGTCGATTGGTAGCATAAAAGGATCAATAATAACTTGTTCAACAATTCCTGCCCCAACATTTATGCTGAATTTAGATTGAAGGCGACCTTCTTGAATTACGTTAGAACTCTCTTCTGCCCAATTGTGGAAATTATGAGAATTAAAGATGCCATCTAATAGTAAAACATGCTTCGTTCGTAAAAAGAATTCGAGCTACAATCTGAGGATCTTCAATGAAATTGTTCTTCAACCATAGACAACATTCTCGTCTAAGTAGTAGATCTATCGGTAAAAGTTCCTGAACTTTTTGGGTGTAATATGGTTTTAACAATTTTTCAGTAAGTGTTCGGCGATCAGCATTTTTAGAAATATTCAATCTAGTGCTGGTAGTGGGATTATCCTCAATAATTTGTAAGATGCGCTCTTCCACCTGAACAGTTCTAATGCGACGTTGACGTCCAGAATTTGGCTTCCTTTGCAAGAAACTACCCAAATATAAAATGCATAACAATTAATTCTGAATACGAACTGATGTAAAATAATAGTACTACATACATAAAGGCAAAATTTACATCGATTGGGGCTTATACTCCAACAGCGCAGTAGGTTAGCGCAGTACTCTAAGCAAAATACAGGTCGTAGGTTCAAATCCTACTCGAGGTAAACTTTTTATTTATGTATTTAATAGAATTAATAATAACTTTTAATTACATATTCACTTTTGAACTTATTCGTTCATAACAAATACTTATAATAATTTAATATTAGTCAAGTTGCTTTGGTATGTGTGAATCCTTGCGATATTGCAGGCTCACATTCCATTAATATAAGTAATTTGATTGTTATCTCATTACATTTAGAATTTACATCAGTTCTACATACATAAAGACAAAATTTACATCGATTGGGGCTTGTACTTCGATAGCGCAGTTGGTTAGCTGTAGCAAAGTACAGCTCGTAGGTTCAAATCCTACTCGAGGTAAACTTTTTATTTACGTGTTTAATAAAATTAATAATAACTTTTAATTACAAGTAATACATATTTCATAATAAGGATGGTAAGTAGCCTATTGCGTACTAGTGCCTTATTACTATCACGGTCGAGCGAGTGCCGTAACCTAAACGACCCTAGCTGTGTACTATACTTTTGTATCTTCTGTATTGTAATGAACGATCCTATAAGAAACAAATTACTCTGTAACTGTAATTGTATTCCTGGATTTTATGGTTCATTTCAATTTCTATATTAAAAGTTAGAATTACAATTCGAATAAAAATGATTAGATCAATCGACACCACTGGTTTTGTTGGTTACCTTAGAATTAAACAAATTCACCTCGCTTATTTAACGTTTGACACGCTCTTGGTTAAAAATTATGTTGTCGTTCGGGACCATGATTGCAGGTGCATATCTTTTGGTCCTAAAAATACTTGTATTCCAAGTTTGAGCACATTTGGTTATGCCAAATAAGCATAAGAGCGAACATCATGCAAATTGGGACATAAATATTTTTTTACACGATTTTGATTAAAAACTATTCAGTCATTCGGGACTAAAATTGTAGATGCACTACTTTAGATCCTAAAATACTTGTATGCAAAGTTTGAGCTCTCATTTGGCTGTGCCATTTCGGAGGAGAAGATGGAACAACATCGAAATTGGTGCATAAATAACTTGGCACGCTCTTCGTTGAACAACTATGTTGTCATTTGGGATCAAAATTGCAGGTGTACTTTTTTAGGTCCTCATTTGGCTGTCCGTTTCGGAGAAGAGAGAACACCATCGAAATTGGGGCATAAGTATTTTTCTGACACGCTCTTTGTTAAAAACTGTTGTCATTCGGGACCAAAACTGCAGATGCATAGATTTAAGTCATAAAGTACTTGTATGCCAAGTTTGATCTCACTTTTCGAAGTATAATAGCGAATAACATCGGAGTTGGTGCATTAATGTTTCTTTGGCGCTCTCTTGATCAAAAACTATGTAGTTATTTGAGACCATAATTGCATATTCGCAACCTTCGGTTCTAAAACCAATGTATGTCATGTTTGAACTCATGTGGTTGACTCGTTGCGGAGGAAATGGGGAAACACTTAACGGACGTATGAAAACAGACCAATTTCAATAAGTACCTTAGTCGGTGCTTAATAAACAGAAATATCTGGGGAAATTAAGAGAAATTTAGATTGATTATCTAACCTGTTTTTTAATACGTTTATAACGAAAATACGCAACATTGTAATGACAAAAACAAAATCTATGCCAGATACACGTGTCAGTTACATGTTAATAGACATATAGATGCTAATTCGAAAGCCGCCCACTTCGATAAAATATCGACAATACAGTTAAACATTTTCAATCTGTTTAATTAATTTTTAGGCTTATTTTCTTTATGTTAAGAAAGTTAATAACGAAAAGTTCTGTACAATTAAATTTTCTTAAAAAAATATGTTTATATATTTTAATTGTTATTTAGATATTGAAAAATATTAAACTAACTCTTAAATTCTACTTTAGGATTATTTTAGGCGCTAAATTATGGGTCGTATCAAAGAAATTCATAAAACATAATTAATCGATACGTTTAAGGTTTATATGTTGATATTTTTAAATCTTTGAAAGATGCAGCTGTAAGCTACTTTCGCTTACTGTAATTAAATATTACTTTAATTTGCCACCACAGTCTAACTCAACCGGTTTTTAATTATATGAAAAGGGGAGTTGTTCGTTACTACTGAGGTTGATCACTACCAGCTGGTAGTGTAATATTTAATTACAGTAAGCGAAAGTAGCTTACAGCTGCATCTTTCAAAGATTTCGTCCACATTTAGCAATATACTTGTAAAGGTTTTAGACGTATATTATTCCTATTATTAACAATTCTAGATATTCACATTTAAAACTAACTTCGGCCGTTTCTCTCCTTACTTTTTCTGTGGAAATACGGTTAGCAAGGTGTTTATACATTCAAAGGAGCTAACCTTTAATTATATGGTTGCATTTTAGTTAAATCAACTTATTTAAAATAATTAAATGTTTTTAAATACTGCCCTGTCGGGAAGGTATCGGTGGCCGAATTATTTACAGTTATTATAACGGGGATAGCAGCTGTGCGTCGATATGATAACAAGGGTAACGCTCTTTATACCTGTTTGAAGGTCGACTAGAAAAATACTTTTAAAGGAATTCTTTTATGCAGAATTTAAATGCTATAAATGCAATTTTTCTACCTCTAATTTTTATGAAATGTACTTTTATATTACCTTTATAAAATACAACTTTTACGGTCTATTATTTACAAACGTTGAATTAAAAGAAACAAACTAATTTGTACACGGTTTTTTGATTAACTAACGATCTATTTACATTAATTATTGGGGAATAAGATTGTTTTAATTCACCTTTGAACTGAAAATAAATACTTTCGTGTTGTATTCTGGGTGCGGGCTGCGGGCACGCTTAAGCGGCGGGCGGGGGGTGGCTTTGGTCGGGGCCGGTTTTAATAATGACACTTATAAGGTGTTTAAATTGAATTGAATTGAAGCTGGTTATGGGACTTCTATTAAGAAGTGTTGTTAGAAAAACTAACTTTAAGCTGGTTATTTTACGTTTAGCGAGATTAAAATGTAATACTCACTGTTACTTACGAAGTTCGTAATATACGAAGCTGGATGGCCGAAATACGGTCTAATTGCTGGCGGCTTGCTGCTTTCAAACTGTCGGATTCCTGAACTTTGGTTTTTAATTGTTTTGCCTAGTGTAAGGCGTGTTTGCGAGAGTCGGTGTGCGGTGTGTAGGTGGAGTATCAATTATAAGAACCTGAGCAAGTACCCGTTGCGCTGTTTAATTGATACCCCGGAGATTGTCAGAATTTAGGTGAGTACATTTCTACGCAATGTTGTAACTAAAAGACTACATCGGGTGTTTTCCCGACGTGAAGCCGTTCCCTGGTGTAAGTGTGGTGTTGTATATTTAACTTACATGCAGGTGACAGTAGGTTGATGCAGTAATAAACCCTGGTATCTACGATAAGTTCGGGCTGGCGGTGAGTAATCTCGACACGTGAACGAAACGAAGTAGAAAGATACGCTGAATCGGATAAGATAGATCAGACACGGTCGGTCTGAACTCTTGAAAGAGACCCAGCGGAAAGAGAGCGTCTCGCGTCTAGCGGTTTGATTTAGAATCCGTGGAGGGCGGAGACGGCTTCTGGTTGAGATGCTAATGCGGCGATTGGTGGATAGACTGGCGGGGACTCTGGCATAACAAAACTCTTAACGTTTTTGAAATTAACGGTAGAGGGTGTATAAATTCATTAATTGATTATTTCTGTTAATTTTAATGAAACAGAATATTTAGTAAATAATTAATTCAAAAAATGTGATAAAGGGATAAAAATCAAACACTGCCTCTCTCGGTTGCTGGGTGTCTCCCATAGTCTAGTCAACTCCAGGAGAAACGAAAACAACCTTAAATACGAAATTTTAAGTTCGTACGTGTTTTCGTTGTGGAGTTACCGTGGACACAAACACACGCACGCACGTATTCTTACTGTTTATTAACGATCCTTAAGATTGTTTAGACTGTTGTGTAGTGTGTGTGCCCGATAACTATCATAATCATAGGGACTGGAAAATTTTACCAAAGGTACCAAAACCGTTATTTATGCACCAATCTCGTCTAATTGCATTAGCTCGATACCTAAAAAGTGAATTTTATGCATTTTCAGTCACCTCGTGCATTTTGACTAAGATTCGTTAAAATCGTTATTAATATTAGTATCTTTCCTAAATATATTTTTTCCGTGTATTTGTGTAATGCTCCAAACCTTGATAAGGTGATAAAATTAAAAACGTTCATTTAATGCTAGATTTTTTCATTTATTTTTTCTTGTTCAACTGTTGTGTGGCGTTATGTGCGTCACGTAGGGAATTTCTACCGAATAACACCTGACTATTCATTAAATAATCTCAAAGAATGCAACGTCACCTACACAAAAGAACCCTATATTTAAAAAATTTACATTCGTTAAATGGTCACATATCACTTTCTTAGATTTTTTGTTTTTGTTATGAACGAATAAGTTCAAAAGGGCTTGTACTTCGATAGCGCAGTTGGTTAGCGCGGTACTCTTACAAAGTACAGGTCGTAGGTTCAAATCCTACTCGAGGTAAACTTTTTAATTATATATTTAATAAAATTAATAATAATGTTAGCAACAACATTAATATCAAGCAAACTTAGAGACGACGTGATGCGTGGCATGATTTTATCGTACCTATACAAGAACAATAAAGAATATAATATAAAATGACTATAAGGAAAACATAAGTGCTTGCTACCATAACGACGACGACGAGAAACAAAATTTGTTCATAGAACTCGTTTTTTGATTGTGTAAGAATAATTTTTTTATAAGAAAGTTTTGTGAAGCCCTCAAAGTGTGTTAAAATATTCTCTCCCATTCTCTCAAGTTACAGATAAGTACTCGTTTCAAATTTTTGATTGAAAAGGTTTGAAAGTATAGGTTCTCCGCAAAATTTATTTAAATGTGACAGTCTTTCATATATTTAGATAGCAAATATATGGTGTAATGGGCCTCACATTTGGGCACCTTTTTGTTATAGTTATTTTTGTTCATTCTTGTGTTGGGGGCTATTTTGTGATGGTTCGCACGTTGGGGATTGTTTTGTGACGGGCGTTTTACCTGCAATTATTACGTTGCTTGCATACACCTGGCTACAAAAAATAATGTTTGGTTTTATTTCAATCTTATACAATTTCCAAAATCATTGATTAAAAATGTAATATTGTTTTTATGAAAATGTGAAACGATTCAATGTCAACTAAGTGATTTTAATTTATAAAGATATCGTTCATTAACTAAGCTTTATTTTTATTGTTATCACGTTTCTGTTCGTGTAAATGAACTTTAATAATTACTCAACAAATTCCTTTTTCCTTTTATCGGGACGCTCCAGCTAGCTTAACAATGGGTTAAATGGTTATCGTTATCATTAATCAAAATTATCCTCAATCTAAGGTTATTAATTACCTGTACTTTGCAATTAATTGAACGTGATTTCTTCAGTATTTGCAGACGCAGTGTTTGTATAAGCTTTTAAGATTTGTAACAATAATAAAATGAATCAAAAGTGATAAAGTGATAAAATTGTAATATATCAAAGTTATTTTATGTCATTTTTAGATTATATGTTAAAAATTAAGTCAACTTTATTCAACGTTCCTATACCGCTTACCAATTTTGAGACCTGTATAATTATTATTTATGTGAAATAACTTTTCACTTTGAATAAAGCATATGTCTAAAATTATCGATTTAAAAATTATTAACAATTTTCTCTAAACTTTCTATGGATTTTTTTTTGTTTACATTCTAGTAGGTAATGATTTTTGAATTGTAGTTGATGAATAGGAATGGGATCAAAACTTAATTAAAAATTAAACTAAAACCAGGACGTAAACGTTTATGGAAAACAAAAATACTACAATAAATGCTCAAGATGATGACCATTACTTCTATGCATAATTGCAGATCTCCTAATATTCTCAGGATATCTGGTGTTATAGTAGCAAACGCATCCTTTATTCTAATCTTCATGCCATCCGCAGTGGTAGATGTATTGTTATAAACTAAATTCTTAACGTAACCCCAAAAAAACAAATCCATGCTGGTTAATTCAGGAGATCTAGGTGGAAATTCATGTGGACCTCCCCTTCCAATCCATTTATTGGGGAATTGTCTATCCCAATACTTCCTTACATTCCGACTCAAATGAGTAGGACCACCATCTAGCTGTAACCATATTTTGTTTGTAATATCTAAAGAAACTTCAACTAGAATACTCGAAAATTCTTGTTCTAAAAACCGTAAAAGTTTTACGTCGTTCAAGTTTCCATAAAAAAAATACGGACCAATCACATGGTCTCCTACAATTCCCTCAAATACATTGAGGCTCCACCGATTTTGACGGTCAACAGTGCGGTGCAGGTGACGGTTTTGAGTATCATAGTAATGAAAGTTATGTCGGTTTACCAAGTCGTTGTTGTGGAAAGTTGATTCATCGGTAAATAAAAGAAATTTGAAGAAGTCATCTTCTTCCCCAACTTTTTCAAGATTCCGTGCACAGAAATCCAACCTCCGTTGAAAGTCTCGTTCAGATAAATTCTGATGAAGTTATATGTGATTAAGGATTGTACTTATGTTTTTTTCAAAATTCTCCTAACACTTGCTTGACTAATTCCAGTTGGCCTAGAAATTTCTCTTGAACTTACATTTGTATTATCAACCACTGAGCCTAAAACTAAGAACTCATTGCTCTTATTATTTACAAAATACTTTGCTGTAGTCTTGTTTCTTGTAGGATACATTACTAGTTTCACAAAGGTATGTAGCAGTTCTTTTGTCTGGATGTGGTCGATCGAGATACCTTTCTGCCTATACCCTTGACGCTAACAAACAATTTCTAAAACATTCACCAAGGATAAACGTCATATCCAGTATTTCTTCTTCAGAATACTGTTTCATTCTTTTAGTCTTAAAGGATGATAGTACTATTGAAAATAAAGTAAGAATTTTGACAGTATTTGACCAATCACTAAGGTTAAGGACAGCCGCCAACTAGATGAATCAAAGAATCTCTTACGTTTAAAACCATTACTTACTAGAATGTAAACAAAAAAAATGTCCATAGAAATTTTACAGAAAAATCTTAACTTTTTAATCGCTCATTTTAGTCATAGCTTTTGATAGAAAATGAAAAGTTATTTCACATAAATAGAAATTTTACCGGGTGGTCAATTTAAGTTAATTGGGTTTATGATGTTTGAAAAATATAAAATAGGAATCGTTTTCCTAAACACCCTCTACTAAATATCGAAATCCTACACAGTGCAAATGGAGGCCTTAAATGTAAGAATAAATAGATGTAAATTTGTGTTACTCAAAGTAAGAGGTTTCCGTGTTTTTAGTTGTTGTTTAAATTGAAAATTTTTCTTAAAATCACAATTTTCTCAAAATTGGTAAGCCATAGGTATAGGGAACGTTGAATAAAGTTGACTTAATTTTTAACGTATAATCTAAAAATGACATAAAATACAGGGCGTTGTGTTTGAGAAAACCTAACTTTGATATATTACAATTTTCTGAACCACTCTGTATAATTGAAAATAATTTAAAAAAATAGTCCTTATCAATTTACATTTATGTACAAGAGACCGACGGAATAGTCGAGAGGCACCCTTTATATATTTCAACTTCCTTAAACAACTAATTTTAAACGAATCTCAAAATTATTTATTAATCATACTAAAATATTTTTTTTTCCAGATCCTTGTCTATATATACTGCGTTTTGCCGCAAAGCTCGAGTTTGAGGGGAAAACTCAAGAAGTAGCAAATACAGCTTTACGATTAGTACAAAGAATGAAGAGAGATTCAATACATTCAGGACGAAGACCTTCAGGACTTTGTGGTGCAGGTATTTATTTACATCCAGTCCTTTAACTTTTCTATTTTCTTGTTTTTCAGCGCTATTAATGGCAGCAAGATTACACAATTTTAACCGTACCACTGTGGATATCATCAAAATCGTTAAAATACATGAATCAACTTTGCGTAAAAGGTATTTCTTTATTTACTTAAGGGAAAACGAGCTCTCACAATTAAAAGATATTTACTTGCTTTATTTACGTTCTGTCAATTTTTCCATAAATAACCATTAGCAATTCAACTTGAATGTTAAGATCCTTATGTAACATAAATGATTTAAATTCAATGAGTTCCATAATACTTATTATTAGCTTAAGTGTGCAGTGTTAATTTCATTATAATTTCTTATTTATTATCCACACTATTTAAAATTTATACATTGTAGAGACATTTTTTTTCTCCTAGTAATATTAAAGCCTAGTTTCAGAATCTAATTAATGCTTTTAAAAAATCTGCGTTAATGGAGCATACTCACTAACATCAGGACAACTCACAAACTGACACGGTCTTATTCAGGCAATTAGTTTAGATTAAATTGAAATTTTAAGTATCTTTTGGATGCGTACTACGTTATTTCGTAGAAGTACAGTTAAGTTTTTGAAATTATTTACAAAAACTTATGAAGACGAGTTCATTTTCATGCTCGTCCTGGGATTGTTACTAGGAGCCGTATAAACTTTGTTTCAAAAATGTTATCTTTTAATTTATGTGATGTATTTAATTTTTTTGTTTAATGCCTATTTATTTACTTTTTATCTTCTTTAAATTCGCATGTAAAGAATGCAACGGTAATTCCTCTTCATTTGAATCTAACTCTTATAATGTTTATTATTAAAACAAAATGCAAATAAGTGTTAAATATTTATAGTTTTGATACATTTCCAGCATGTTAATTTATGTATGATGATATGCAAATTTCACTTCATCATAAGTAAACTATAATATAGGCATTAATATTCTAAAATATTTAAATAGCCAGCGTATGATGCTCACGATTAGAACTTGAAAAATCATTTTAGTTAGGTTCTACTTATTTACGGAATTAGACTAATTTTTTTTTACATTTTTTAACCATGACTAATAATTTTAACATTTACAATAAAATTATTAGATACGATATGATTTTAATCATTTAATTATCAATCTTTGTTTATTTTAGAAGATAATTTTAAAAATGTAATTTAATGTAGGTAATCTCTAACAAGTTAGAGAATAACCAAGGACCATTAAATGACTTCTCTCTTTCTTTATTAAACCAATTAGATACTTATCATTTTGGTTTGAAATCGCGTGTTTTTATTTATGTTGTAGACAATTTTAATTGTTTCGATCTTCCTCAGTAAATGATAATAGCTTAAAAAAATAATTAAGTTGTCAAATAATTTATAAAATATGAAAACACAAAAAAAGAACGTTTCCATATTTCATAAATTTATTCGCCAAGTTAATTATTTTTTTTTATACTGTAATTGTTACCGAAACGCTTAAATTTGTATAAAACATAAATTAAAATACACGATTTCAAACCCAAAAGATAAGTTTCTTAATTATGAATGATCATCGTGAAAGTTTGCATTTTCATAAAGGAATTAATTCTTTAGCCAAATTAATTTAATGAATGAGTCTAAAAATCATCAACTGTGTAAATTTTTATGTTAACCGATCGATATAAAATGATTTCATGAGTAGAAATAAAACAAACATTGTTTTTAAAGTTTTACTATATTACTTAAAATGACTGTGGACTGTGTCTTCAGATTGAGTATTCCAACTAAATTTACTTACAATGCATATATTTTTATACAATATTTAACGAGTTATTAAGCAAGGCGGGGGCAAGAATTTACCAATTAAAATCTAGATGTTCGTTTAATAACTGACCTGAGTATTTTCTCTTATTAATCTCTAAAGCTTACAATAAATCTAGTTTTCTACTTTTGTTCTGAATGCGTAAAATTTCAAAGTTACTATTAAATTATGGTTTTCTGTATTTAGGTTTGATTTATTACAATTTCATTGAAAAGATCTAAAATGTTCAGATATTCTAGTTCTAAAACTTCTTCCTGTTGGACCAATATAACATTTATTTGAATCACTACAATTCAACATATAAACTCAGATTTATCTCCTTTATCAGTTTTTGACTTTCCTAGTGTATTGTTACATTTAAAGGTTATATTCAAATTATTTCGTTAGAAATAAAGTTAGTGTTATCCCAGTTTTTTAAGAAATTATTTTGCAAAATAATTTGTAACGAATAAAGAAAACTTCATTTGAATATAGCCTTTACATGTAACAATACACTAGGAAAATAAATAAAAAAAATTATAAGTCAAAAATTGATAGGGGAGATAAGCCAGGAGTTGAATTGTGGTGATTGCAATAAATGTTATATCGGTCAAACAGCAATAAATTTAAAAACTAGAATATATGAACATTTAGATACCCCGTTTATACCAAAGGCATACTACTCTCAAAAGATGAACTAACAATTTTCCTGCAAGGGAAAACATTACCACTTCAAAACGACATTACCTACTTGGGAATTACATTTACGAAGACCCTTAACTGGAGCATGGACTTAAACAAGACACGGAACAAAGTACAAACCGGTTCTAACTTCAGGAGTCGCCCAGGAGGTTGCAACCCCGAAATCCTACAACATACTTACAAGACCTTCATACGCCCCGTTGTGAACTTCCGAGCTCAATTGTACGGTACCCTAAAGTCCAAAGACCTAAAATCCATGGCCTCATGTGAACGCCGAGTCTTAAAGAGATTGCACCGATTACATTACAGAACACCCAGCGATATCACCATACAACACGCCAACCTTACAACTATCACACGACTCAAAACTCTACAATAAGTTACACACAGTAGGATATTTGACGAAACAGGAGCCACTAAAAACATCCTCCGTACTCCATACACTCATTTTACTAACATCCAATACCTAAGATCCTACACAAAAAAGCCGAAAAACAAATTCAAGCACCCACCAGCTACTCTCACACAGAACCTCGAAAACCTACCTCAAGAATGCTAAACCCTCCTAGATATCTCCTATCCCCTAAGATAAAAGCGATGACGAGTGACGACCACTGCTAACGTCCAAGAAAAATGAATCAAAACACCGCACACACACGCACGCACGCACGCACTCGCATACACGCACAGACGCATAGATGCACACACACGTACACACTAATATAACAAATTGAATTTGAGTAAAAAATCTCATAGCCAGCACACCTATATTCTTCACGAAAACAATAATTTACTTATAGGCGCCTCGCGCATAATTATAACAAACCTTTTAAGTTGTGTTGAAATTTGCAATAATTTAAGCAACTTTGTTCATTTTCGTGTCATGTGAATTGCATACCTTAGTGGTTGAAAAGCATGCGTTTAGATATTTTAAAGTGGAGCTTGTACGCGCATTTCGTTTGCATATTGAGTTCGTGCGCAAACACCTTTTTGAGGTCGTTGTTGTACGATAATGAATACAAGAAGCATCCATATTTGCTCTTGAATATTTTTATCAAAAGTGTCGTATATTTTTTCGCCACTTTTATTTTTCTTTTTTATAACGTTAAATTTTCCTTTTACGTAATTACATTGCACTATTACATTTCAATTTAACGAGGATGACGCAGTAGAAGTTTGTTGCTATGCAGAAAAATTATTAATAAATGGTAGATTAACCCGTTTAAATCAACCAAGTTTGGCTGTTTTTTAAAGTAATTTACTTATTTGGGATCAACGAATTTCAAAACCCTGTTATATTTCCATTTCAAGATTAATTGCACAACCAAATTTGATAGCGTGCATTCGTCAACATTTTGTTATCAGTAACAGTATACCAGTGACAACCAACATTTAAAAGTACTACAGGTATTTCATTTCTTATCATTAGTTTATAAGATATTTTTAAGTTAATTCAGATTTACTAACATTAGTATTTAGATTTGCTACTTTATAACGAGTTAAAGATTTTTATTGTAAACCTTGTTATTGTTTCCAATTTTACATTTATTACACTTACGGTTTACTTGTTTTCCATAAAATAAGTTGGCGTTCAAGATATTTTAACATTTATTTACAGGTTGAAGTTACATCTTTTTTATAAAACGAACATATCTAACCACACACACATTTTCTAATTAAAGTAAATCAAAATTTAAGAACATGGGTGGTTTAATCGCCGACTGAGCTGAAGGCACAAAATCTTCTATTTATTATTAGAAGTATAAGCAATATACTTCTTAGGGGTGAAATTATTAACAACACCTACACCCAACTTTATTTTTATTATTATTACATAATAAAACATGTGATGTGGCCAACACACGACATTCGTGTGTTGTTGCGTTAGCAACGAGTCCCCATACGGGAGAAAGGGACTACAGAGAACATTTTACACTTCGCCTATAGTACGAAGGAAGATGGCGTTGGTCGGTCCGAGAACGACTATTTTTAATTTATGAATATTTTCGTACAGTCTTATTTTTTATTTATCAATAAAATTTACGAGTCATAATTGTGCATAAGTTTAAATGTAACATTCTGTGTAGAAGTGTAAGGGACTTTACCCAAAGCAGTTCAACTTTAAATCATTATTTAAAAAACTGGCAACATCCACAGAGGAGCTTCTCAGTTACGTACGATATTTACTTTGAGTGTATTATTTGGAAAGAGAATAATTTTCTCTTTAACAACTTAAGGATTATTCTACATACAAAAGTTTGGAAACGCTCAATTATCTCAGTTATTTGTAAAGTGACATAGTTGAAAATTTACATTAGCAATAATTAAATAAAATATTCAATTTTTTAATGTCCGGAATACAACTAAATACATATTATGTATGAAATTCTATACCTATCTTGAACCATTTACGAAATAATTGACAGACCATTTCGACACTTTGACAGGCTGTAAAATCTAAACCTTAAGAATTTGCACATTTCTATCTTAAATAAATAAAAAAATAAAATAGGTCATATCCACCTTTGTGACATGACAAATGGAAACTGTGGAAACGCGTCTTACTTGACAGACGTAAAAGTACAATTAGATATAGTTAATCCCATCCGCTTTGCCTTTTAATACTAGCTAACTTAAATGAACGAGAAATAATCATACTGCTTATGATGCGTGGATACGGAGATCGTGCGAGGTTCTATAAAGAGGTGTCGGATTATTTCAATAACGATTTTCCAAACCGTACCCCAATTGCAAAATCAACGGAACATAAAAAGAGGTTTAGATCGGGATGACCCAAAACAGAAAGAAGTGGTGAAAAATACTTGAACACATTACTCACATTTATTCAGAATCCTCATAGTTACCTGCGGAAGCCAGCAGCAGCTAAGTAGTCGTTTATCAGTGTCAAGAATTCTGCAGGAAAACAAATTTCACCCCTATAAGATTCATCTTGTTCAAGAGCCGTCAGACGATGATTTCGGTGGTAGAAGAAACGAATTTTGTGAGGCCATGATGGCTAAGTGGGACCAGAATAATGATTTCTTCAATAACATAGAGTTTTCTGATGAAGCGACATTTATGCTAAATGGGAATTTGAATGGTCATAATTATAGGTACTGGTAAGATCAAAGTCCGTATTGGATGAGAGAAGTGCATTCCCAGCATCCTCAGAAAATAAATGTTTGGCAAAGTTGTATGGAACTCTCACTATAGGGTCACTTTTCATAGAACGGGATTTAACTGCTGAGAGATGTATGGATATGCTTTAAAGTCTAATCGTTCCTGAAATTCTATGTTTGTCTGGTCCAAACTATCAAATTACATGGTTTATTCAGGATGGAGCTCCTCCCTACTATGTTCGTATAGTGCGGTAATATTTGAATACAACTTTTCCTAACAGATGCATAGGCAGAAGGCTTTCTATAGTGGCCGGAGAGATCTTCCGACCTCTCGCTATTAGATTACTTATTCTGTGGATATCTAAAAAATAAACTATACACTACAAAACCGAAGAACCTCGAAGATTTACGTATACAAACTGAGTCCGATCTTCATTATCGAAGATGTGGTTCACAAGGTTATCAAAAAATTTTAGCACGGAAAACATTTTGAACATTTAATTTAGTACATAGTACATAGTACATAGTACATAGTACATAGTACATAGTACATAGTACATAGTACATAGTACATGCTACTATTAGTACAAATTATCATGTACATAGTACATAGTACGTAGTACATAACATAATACATAGTACGTACACAACATAGTACATAGTGCCTAGTACGTAGTACATAATACATGTATTTTTTTAAACAATTTTCAATAAATTCCTTGTTAGAAGATTATATGTTTTGTATTTGACAATCGATAGCTTATGAAAACCTAAGATAGGAATGTGTCGAAATGGTATGTAAATTATTTCGTAAATGGTTGAAGATAGGTATAGGACTTCATGCATAAAATGTATTTAGATTTATTCCGGGCATTAAAATTGAATAATATAGATGGTGTTCCGTTTGAATTATCACAGGGCAGTCCGAACCTCGGTATCGAACGTAAGCCCCTTCACGCGTAAAGTTTTGTGATTTTATTGCAATCTCTAATTTCCAAAAAGAACTTAGCGTTTTATGCTCATCGTACCGGCATCGTGATCTTCGCCGCTTCCGAGTTAGATCTGTCACTGCTTGCTAGATAATACGAAGAAGCGGCCATCAATAGAGCCACAGCCTAGCATCAAGCAGGAGCCGACGGAATACAGCAGGAGCGAAGAACCTAAATAAAGAAGCATCCGGGACACGCCACCGCCAACTACAGGATCGACGTCGGGTAAAACAATAGTTACCGTTTAATCAAAAAAAATGTTTAATTAATTTTAATCTATTTTATTTTAACACTTGTTTCCTCCGTTTTCTATTTGGGTCTCTGATTTCCAAGTCTTTATTCCTCGGGGTGTGAGACTGCACCTCGGTGGAGACCCGCCTTTCTCTAAAACAATAAATTTCTTCATTTTTTCCAAAACACTCGCATATACTTACAACTCGCCTCCGCCTCCATTCTCACTACACGATCCCATTCTAGCGCCTCATCCATATCTACCTCACCACACACTTCTACATTTCCACGTTTCACCGCCTCCACAAAACCACACAAACCACACACCCAGAAACCCCACACAAACCCACACACATACACACACACACACACACACACACACACACACACACACACACACAACCCACACACACACACACACACACACACACACACACACACAAACCCGCTCTCTTACCCACACCCGCCCAGCCACCTGTACCTGCCGTGATTCCTACACCCGCTTCCCCCAATCCTGAACCCACCCGCTCCCAATCCTCGAGGTATTGCATCCGCAATATCCCAAAATCCATTACAACCCAGAAATCCCTTTTTAATTCCTTAAAATCCCGTAACCTTCCCTGGTTGAACTTAACATTCAACCATAACCATACCTATCTCTTAGAGACCCTTCCGTCACCCTCACCCAACACTCCGGTCCCCGTTTACTCAACTCCACTCCTAGAGCTCCCTCCTTCTGCGTGATTCGTCACGTAGTTAAGGACATCCTAGCCCAAGAGATCCTGGTGCGATAGATCTTCCACAGATGAAGAAGGCCGTTCGCATCACCTCGAAGGTCACGAACACCCCAACTTCCCTTGTCCGTATCATAACTGCTTCCCAAACCACCCTAGAATACCTCCTCGCACACGGTGTCGTTATGTTCGGGCGATACTACCGTTGCGAACCTTTCCTTATCCCACAACCTTTCCCAAAGTATTGTTCTACTTGCACGCAGATGGGACATGCCGCGGAAGTGTCCTTCCCGCGCGATCCGCTGTCCAAACTGTGGCGAAGGTCACAGATCCTCCGCCTGCAAATCCTCGGCAAACCCAAGGTGTAACAACTGCGGGGATGCTCACCCTAGCTATTCCTTTAAGTGCCGGAAGCGGCGGGAACCTCCCAGTTCCCCATCGAAGATGGCATTCCTTGAACCCATGTCTTCCGAAGACTCCGACTCGGAAGACACCGCCCACCTCAAACCCACTCCCAATACCGACCCCCTTTCCATTAAGGACTTCCTGCAAGTCCTTACACACTCCCTTTCCCGCATGTTCCCTGACCGACAGGACAAGGTTCTTCGCTCCCTAGACTCCCTCGCCCATAACTTTTTCAAACGGCGTATCAACGTCAGCGTATCAGGTACGCGGATGAAGGTAGTCGTAGTCCGCCAACCCAATCCGTAACTCCTTCCCAATGGATATAGCAGAGACCGTTAATGCCAGGGGCGTGCGTCCCTTAATCAAACTCTTTTTACTCTCTCACAATATTCACATCCTCTCCATCACCTAAACAAAGCTTACACCCAGATGCACCCTTAATTTCAACACATTTCACACTTATTCAAACAATAGCCAACATGGAACCTCCCTCTTAATTAAAAACTGCTTCCTCTCCACTCCTTTTCAACTCCGGGCGAACCTACAGCATCTAGAATGCGTTGCTGCAACGGTGAACTTTCCCACTCCTATAGTATTTATTTCCTATTACAACTCGCCAGGTCATCACGCTATCAGAAGACCTTTTAATCTACGCTTCTAGTCTCCCTAATGCTGTTATCCTAGGTGAGTTCAATGCCCGCCATGCCCAATTGGGAAACACCGCAACGAATGGCAACGGTAACAGGCTATCATCCGCTCTGTTGCAGTTGCCGCTCCTGCGAATCTCCAACTCTCAATCAACCTATTTCGAACATTTAGGTGCCTGTATAGTAGACCATATCATAGTTTCATAACATCTCGAGAGAGCCATTGGTCTCATAACTTCCGTAATTACGGAAGCGGTCGAAATCTCAGTGCCATTAAAAAACATCGATATCTCCCGCAAACCGCTCCCACAGCACATTGTGAACTGGATCAAAGAGAAAAGGCGAATATATCGTCAATTCTTGCGATCCAGGGAGCCGGCTCTCAAGACCGAATACAATCGCCTTAACGCCTTAATCCGGCGAGAAACCAATGAACACGCTGAATACTCCTGGACCAAATCCACTTCTCAGCTAGGTTATGGAAATGGTAAACTCTTCTGACAACAGTTCGATAGACTGGCCAGAAGAAAAGTAAACCCAAAATCTCACCTAACCGACCTTCAGCGCAACATAAACTCCTCCGACCAAGAAAAGACCGATTTCTTTGCTCTCCACCTTCAATCCATTTTTCAATCCCCAGATGATCCCGAGTTCGATTACCGGTTCAAGACACTCCTCAAGGGTTGCCTTGAAGAATTCCGAAACCTTAACCTTCCTGAAACCCAACTCGATAACTAGAGTCCTTTTTATGCCCCTATCACGCCCGACCAGGTCCAAATATTTCAAAAAATGGGAAAAATTCATCCCCAGGCCATAACGGCCTAAATAGAAAAATCCTCCGGCACCTACCTGACCCAGACCTGCATATATTTTCCGAGATATATAACAAATGCTTAACCCTCTCTCACTTCCCCACGAACTAGAAATCGGCCTCCACCATCATGATACCAAAATCCCACGTTGACCTAACTTCACCCTCCTCCTATAGACCCATTTCCCTCTTGTGTTGCCTCGGAAAATGCTTCGAGCAGATTCTAGCCAGGCGACTCAGGGACCTCCTAGAATTCAACGACCTTCTGCCCAACAACCAATTCGGCTTCCGTCCCAACCGAACGTGTCACGATCCCTTGTTAAAGCTGCTTACAGAGACCACCAGGGCATTCAATCTCAAGCAATGCAATCTGGCTGTATTTCTGGACATTAAGCAAGCATTCGACAGGGTCTGGCACGCCGGTCTCCTGCACAAGCTCCTACTTTCGTACCTGACCAATCGGTCAGTTCGAATCAAAGTAGGGAAAACCTTCTCCTATCCTTTTCAACCTACAGCAGGCGTACCGCAAGGCTCTGCTTTAGCCGCGATCTTATGCATTATCTTCGCATCCGACATTCCCGAAGTCACACAACCTGGAGTAGTCATTGCGCAGTTTGCGGATGACACCGCCTTCTGGGCGTATAACCGAAACAGCGAAAGGTATCCGCCTCATATCCAAAACCCTGCGGAACTTCTCCAACTGGGCTAACCAGTGGAGAGTCTCCGCCAATCCCACCAAAACCCAAACTATCCTCTTCTGCCATCCTAATTACACTGAAGATAAGTTCCCAAAGCTAGCCTCCAGAAATGTTTCCCACTCCCTAAATCAAGAAAGACTCCAAGATGAAATCGTCTACCTAGGAATCCTCTTTACTAGAACCCTCAATTGGCTTCCCGATGTTAAAAAACACTAAATAGGATTAGGAACCGCGCAAACCTACTGGGCGCCCTCCGGGGTAGAATCAGAGTTTGCCACCTCAAAACACTTCTACACACTTATAAAACATACATCCGCCCTGTTATGGATTTCCGATCACCAATATACACCAATATAAACCCCAATCACCTTTCCTCTATCGCTTCCTGTGAATATATCAGACGCATACACAGGTTACCCTTCAGGTACCCTAGTGACTTCACTCTACAACACACGAACATTCCACCAATCACTCAAAGAATGCAAGCATTGCAGAGAAACTTTGCGCAGAAAAGAATATTCGGCGACACTATCCCTACCAAAGTAATCCTTACCACCTCTTATAATTACCGCTTTCCCCAATTCCCACGAAGAAAACCCAAGTTAAAGTTCAAGCACCCTCCCGCGATTCTTACGCAACTTCGCGACCACCTCCCCGAGGAGGTAGAAGAATCCCTTGATAATATCCCATATGCCCTCCGCATTCCCACGTCTATTCGATGACGACCTAGCAAGATACCGGTCAACCACACCAAGCACGCTACACCCCACTTAAACAACACGCACACTTAAACCAATTTACACATATTCATATTCAAAACTCGAATAACCTAAATTTTTCTTTTTTTTTTCTTTTTAACATCAAAAATAAACGCACCTCATGATTGTACACTATACAATACCACTAAAACGTCGCAATACCAACAACAAAGTATGACCAGGGCCGAAGAGGAGAAGGACTCCTAAACAGTCCACAAATAAGATATATACGCTAATAATAAGTAACTACTAACACATAAGCATGAGCATACTAACAAAAAAAAATTGAATTATCAAAGTTGCTTTAAATTTTTAGTAGAAGCGCATAACTGAAAATATTTTTGTTGGATACAGCATGATTGCTAATGTAAACTCGCCAATTGTCATCTACGTTACTGTACCAATAACTGAGCGTTTCCAAACTATGTATACAATTATCATAAAAAAGGCAAAACAAAGTATTTTTATATCGGATTTGGGAATGTATTTTATACTACATTATTAATTTTAAAAAAATAAACTATGCACTAAGTAAGTTTGATATTTTTTACAGAAATTTATACTTATTTTTCTTTTTAACAGATAAATTCTTAATTTTATTCACTAATTTAATTTAGATATATTTGAATTATCATTGTCATTTACAGTGAATTTTTTTTGCTGCCAAGTGATTTAAACCCCATTACTGTTGATCTTCATATGCATGTTAAATGTGACATAAATAAGTATGTTTTGTGGCGCATCTTTTCCCACCCACCGAGAAAATTTACTTATAACAACTTCCGCATTATCATCACTTTCACTTTCATGTTCCGACCAGGGTCTGATTCTATTAATGTTTGACTGCTAGAACTTAAAGATGACGATTGTAGTCTTTCTTTTTTGTTTTTTTTTCTTGCTTCAAGAAGATTTTTATTATCCCCTTTTCCCTTCCTTTCATTTTCTGTTTCTTCTTCCTTTTATATTTTACTTCTTTTGATAATACTCCAACATTTGAGATGATGTGACAAGCTTTATTAAGTTCATTTGCATGGAAAACTGGCTAAAGTAATGCCTTTTTGAACGGAGATGGTAAAAACAGTCTCGTACTTCACTGAGGATCCAGAACGTTAGTTGATTCGCCAGAAGTTGCTAGTGGTTGTTCAGATGTTTTATTAATTGGAGAATTATTGTCATCCATCAAATAGTTCGTTCTTATGTTTACGTAACTACCGTTATCCATAAATTTGTTTTCTTCAGAAATCGGATGCTGTGTAGAGTTACTAATTCGTGCTTGAGATGAATCCCATGGGACAAGAACACTCGTTCTAAAACCGTTTTGTCTGATTTCAGACAATAGACCATCCAGCACATTTTAAAACGTTTATAAAATTTTCTTCGTGTTTTGTTAGGAAATAAAGCTATACCTTCAATACATTTTGCTTTACATAATTGGCTGAGTTGTAACGACATATGTGACGAATGTCTATCCATGAAAAGTACTATAGGACGTATGATATTACATTTGATCAACAATGTCTCAAATATATTTGTCACGAGGTCGATAAATGACTCCTTAGACATCCATCCGTTTTCGATTTTCCTATATCCCACTCCTACGGTGTTGTCTGATCTAAGCTTTGCGGCATTCGTAAATACCGATACACAATTATTGGGGGGCGCTCGCAGACCAGCACCATTTAGTGTGATTAAACCAGTAAAGTTTTGTGTTTCATCGACGCCCGCAGCAGCATAAATGGGTTTACTGCCTTTTTCTACTAATACCTTTCACGATTTCGGATTTAAGAAGAGTTTCGTCGATATTGAAAACTCTGGGCAGATTGCATAATAGAAGCATCAGGTAATTTCCTAATAGGTAGTTTTCTACTTCTTGGCATCTAGAGTTAGTAAAGTAGCTTAATAAACATACGTCTGTGTGATAGTATGTGTGATATTTTGAGTTTTATTGTGAATAATGAAAGTTTTACGTAGTATACTATAAGAGCAGTCCTAAAAATATGCGAGACATAAAGTACAGATAAAAAAAAAGATTAAAATCGTCTGCATGTTGAAACTATAAAAGAGACAGATAACGTATGAGAATCTTTTTGTAGCGACTCTAATCGAGTCAGACATTCGTGAAATTACAAATAAGATTTAAGTTTTTTGGTAGTTATTTGTATAACTTTGTCGTTTTCATTTGTTATATTAAAAATGAATTTGCCTGAAACTATCATTATAAATGATGCAAAATCTGGAAAAGTCTGCGAATTGTTCCAAAAGTAGTATGTACCCTGAAACAAACATGGAGCAATGATTAATTAATAAATCAGTAACGGTTAACGCCGAAACGCGATAAAAGTCACAACCTAAATACTAAAATATAACACAATTCTAAAATTTAATAAACAAACGACTATTGTTGACATAATGACGCAAAACTCTATAACATAAGTATGAGTTTAATATTCAGTTATAATAAAATCAACTTGGAATCAGTCCTCGAGTCAACGTTAAATTTTACGTGAACTGATCCATGATTAATTAGTTGCCTTGAATCGGCCGGTACCAGCTTACATTAACGCTCGTTTCGGTGCCTTTAATCCTTAAAGTTTACATCTGATACATAAGTACTTATACCATTCCACATATACAATATCCCAATACCGGGAATCGAACCCATTACATCCCGAGTGCTAAGCAGGTCTTGTCACCACTACACTACCTGCTCGGTAATTCAAAATTAAAACTTATGTAATTTTATACTGAATGTATCTTTCACAATAATGGTTCCTTTAACATAATTTCCTAGAACCAAATACAAATAAACTAAGAAGAAGTCTTCGTTGTAGCTGAACTAACAGCAGGTCCCTCTGAGTACAACATAAAAAGAATAGTAAAGTCTAAAAACAGCAGTAAAGATAGCGACACTGACGAATCTTTAGAAGGTTTCGTAGATCAGAAGATACCGATGATGAACACAAATCTCTCAGGCTGAAGAACACTTCTATTTCGATGTCTGAAATACTAAAATTACCTAACATCAAAATTCAAAAGAAACGCTTCAGATGCAACAAGTGCCATTCAAAAATATTCACTTCAACGCCTAACAAGACAATTCTAGAAGAGAGGGGAGAAGAAAAAAAGGACACGAAGAAAAAAAACTGAAGCTACAGGAATCAATAAGGTGGTCCGTCAAATTTGTTGGAATTTGACAAACCACAAAAACATAATCTGTAGTGGCACATAGAATGATAAGTAATACTGGAAGCAATGCTCCGACTCTGCTCGGTAGGCCATGCGGTCCATTTATCATTTATTTATAATATAGTAGGTAAGTATATTTAAGGTTTGCTTGCACATTTCTGTTGATGAATGAAAATTTTAGCAAATAATATTGGCCATCAATATCGTATTTCACCTCTTAGAAAGGACGGTCGGAATTAAATGGCCATTGGTCGCAATTGCCCTTTCTGGGTAGGGTAATGCCGACTTGAATCATTAATTTCATTCTTTTTCTTATAACATGCAAGTTTTATCATCATTTGATTTTAGATGGTTGGCATTACCCCCACTCCCCCCTAGTGATAAATTTATAAAGACACATTTTAAAAAGACGCCGTACATCATTACAGAATACTACACTTTGCGCATCTTTATCAAGTTCTTTAAATCACAATTACTTTTAATTATTTTTGTTTCTTTCATATAGTTAGCTGATATGTCACATCACTACCTACCTTACAGAATTGTATGACACTCAATTAAAAAAAAAACAGTATTTATATACCATAATAAATCGTCGAAATTTTACACAGCGGCGTGAGTTTCAATATTGAACTGACAGTCTTTTCTGTGATTCAAAAATTGAAACATTGCACAATTAATCTGAAAACAATGCATTTTCCAGAAGAACAGGAACTTTAAACTGGATTATCGCTGTTACTATTTCATATTTCATTCCTAATTGTATGAAAATTTGTATTTTCGATTACCGGACAAATTATTCTACACTTTTCCTTAAAATTGTGCGTATTCAAATAAATTGCACAATGGCGGCTATTTTTTTTTCATGTTCCGCCACAGTGTGAGGGCGGCATGGTATTGCTTTTAGTATGTTTATAGAAAAACACAAAGAAATTAGCTTGTACCAACTTATTCCCACCTTCGAGTACATTTTCTAGTTAAAGTTTATGTACTATCTTGTTAGAGATTCTTGGAGATAGTGTTCACTCTCAAAAATTACAAGAGTTAGTTACGTATAAATTGTTTGATTAAGAATTCTTTCAAATGTTAATACAGAATAATGATTAAACGATTTCTAACTTCATAAATAAACATGTTCACATAATTATTAGGTAATATACTACTCACCGTCTGCTGTCTACTGTTTTTCAAGAGGTACTTAAAACTTTCCTGATTAAAATATTTGTCAATGTTTTGATTAGTACCTATACAAAATAATACGTTCACTTTACGAGTATTTAGTTTGACGCCTTATCTTTGATACTTTAAAAATATAATTAAAGAATACATCCTACTACTTTCAATTCAATCTGAGATTAGTGTTATGATTATTGTAAGAGCAATTAAGCTATCAGTTTTATGGTAAAATTAAAACAAAAGTCGAACATTATTGCTATTAAAGATCAATTAGGCTTTATCAGTTTTATCGCAAAAAAAAATAACAATTCTAAACGTTGTAGTTTGGCGTATAGGTACCAATATTTTTAAAGATTATTGGGAAAACGAATTCACATTATACCTATTCCAGCTTCCAGAAACAAATACATACACAAAAGAATTTCTTAAATTGCAATATATCATTTTTTAGGTTTCTCTATCGTAGAGAAACATAACATTTTCCTAAAGTGTATTCAAAGTGGAGATAATTCGGAAATTTGTGTATACATAATCCAACAATATTTAACAAATTATGATTTATTTACCGTCATTGTTCTCCTGTTAGCATTCGGAAGGTAATGGGTTCGATTCCATTTACAGTCTACCCTGTAGACAGTTTTTAGGGGGCTTTTGTCATACACATATAGCGTCATGACGAGCTGCATGATTACTGCGTATACCCACATCATGTCCGGTTATTTAAGCGAATGCCGGAGTAATAACTCCATTCCTTCCAATTCTGTCATGACCGCACGCATCCTTAATTCAACAACACACATATACCGCTTGCCCCCTTGGCGAGAGAATGAAACACATCCTTTTCTTTACCCTTGTTCTCCTTTTCGGTCAAGCTTATAATAATAGAATTATGTGTTGTATCCAATGTTTCATTTCATACCAGACATGTATTGTGCTTTCAGTATGGGTAACTGAATTTATCCATATTTTGGAAATTACTACTTACACTGCTTTGTTTCGGTACCAGGAGATTTCGACGCCAGGATGTTTCTGCGCTAAGACGCTAAAGCTGTATAAATCATATATGTGAAAATTCATACATTATTTTAAAGATGCGGAACGACAGGTACATAGTATAGAGAGTAAGTAGTAAACCGATAGAAATACCAAAATATTCTCTTTCATAACCTAGAAAACTGTAATTGCAATCTTTTTCTCAGTCGAGCTTCATTGGTATTGGAAAAAAGTCTTGGTCATTTTTCAGAGCAGTGTGAATTTTTTTACTGCAGTTAGTTCAGAAGAATGTATTTTTTTTTTGTTTCTTCATACAGTTTTTTTATGGTCTTCCTAATCTCGGTAGTGCTCCATCTTTACATTTTTTCTTTATACATTGAACTTTTGTGCTTTGCGTAATTCCACAACTCGATCTCTATCATCCGTAAATATATATATATATATATATATATATATATATATATATATATATATATACATTAGAAAATAAAAATGGTTTCTAAAAAAAATAACAATAACTCACCATGTGCTCTTTCACTTAACCCACTTAGCTAAGCTATTCAATTGTTTTAATGGTTGAGTCAGCACTATAAGTAAAGAAGAAGAAAGAAAAATAAAAAAGGGAAAAAAAAGACTCGTACAAACAACCAAACATTTAGTCACATAAAACGAGAGAACCCGTAACTTCTACGATGATAACATCTAATAGCTTACAATACTTTTAGTAGCACTTTCTTGAATGGCAATTTTAGTTGTTTAATATTCAACGGAACTTGATTATATACCTTTGAAGCATTGTATGAAAACATTTCTTGAATAATTCATTCTTGTGATTAGGGATAGTTGTTAAATATTTCCGTCGAATATTAATGTTGTGTACATCAGTCCGAAATGTAATTTTAAAAAATAGATATGGCGGTGATTTAAATAAAATTATTTATGATACAATACAGCCGAGTGGAGAAGCCGTGTTTGTTTCATGTTAGGCCATGGAATTTGTTTTAATTTGCATGACACGGTATAAACTGGCAGTAAAACAAAGTAACAGATAAGCTTGGCTTTTGCACGACTAGCCAGTGGTCGAGTGTGAGTCAGATGTTAATTAATTTTGCGCACGATAGGATAGCATACCATACATAAGTCAAAATAGGGGTTGAAATCGTCAAAAACCAGAAATGGACGCCAGGATATTTGAAATATCACAATAGGGGATCAAATGCCTAATTGCGATAGTTCACAGATCGCTCAAAATACCAGGCGGCTCTAGGACCAGCAGATCTTTGGCCAACGTGAAAGGCTTCAAAACAAATATTTGCATGCTTAAATAAAATAATAGCGTGCCGCCAAAATCAATCACTTCTTTGATAAACAAACACTAATCTCTAGTCAAGTTACGTTAATCCCACAACTCAATGTGTAAAATAATTTCATTTCATCAACTAAAAATATAGTAATATAATAATAATAATGAGAAAAAATGCTTTAACTATGTACACAATCGTTTAAAATCGAGTTCTTCAAATTACGTTTAGTTATGCTCAATTCATAAGAAAAACAGAAATGCATATTCATCGGCCTCTAAATGTACGTTAAAGTGAAATAATCCCTTGAAAACTTTCGGACGCGATTATTTCATTCAAGCTAAACTCAATATAATTACGTTAATTTAATGAGCCACTTAAGAAATATATGTGAAAATTGCTTGTCCTCAGATACTGTGTAATCGTAGGTTCACATAATAAAAAAACACACGTCCAATAACCTAAATAAATATAATGTACATAAAATAAATAATAATACAAGAACAAAGAAATCGGAGACAATTTTGATCAAATAAACGTCAAAGAGCGATGCTAGCTAGAATTTGCAAACTGCCTTCTAATAAAACTATAGTAATTTCGATATAGACGTTCGTCAGTTTGAGTAACAATAATAAACCCGTCAAATAAATTTGGACGATTCTCCGTATAAATGCTCTTTCCTTATAATCTAAACAATAAAATAATCAAACGTGAAAAAAATTGAACAGTGCATTCGTGCTTTCATTTTTATACCTAAATAACATCATAATAAAATGCACTGAAATATTTGTTTAAATTTTGTCTATCATCACATTAAAAGAAAACACATAAGTTACCTGAATTGAAGACGCCCCTTTGGTTACACAGAATCTGGTACGGACGGTAACCTCGACGATATGGTTGATGCTGGAGACGCTTGTGATATCATACAGCTGGTGACGGCTGTCTTTTGCTCCTTGCGTTGTTGTTCGATTCTCAATGGATCGTGTATGCTAATGTTTACATTTACACGTAATTAATTCACTTGGCTTTAATTTCTTTATCTATACTGCTCAAGCGAAATTATTTACAGCGGTTACTTATTATCTTTACACAAATATAATGTACAAGTTCTGATTAATTGTTATGATTTTAAATTACAAAAAAAAAATCTTATTTGTTTAGCAGCAGGTCATTTGTGTAAGGGGCGCACTGTGAGCTTAATGTTTGTAACCTTGAAACCAACGTTGTGTATTTCCGCAAAACAAGCGAAATTTTCTCCAGAGGAAGTCGAGAGCACTAGGCGCTTAACACTCGCCGTTCTGGTTCTCGAACTATCCCTAAGGATTCACTACACGCAACGATAAATGGATCTCGTGAAGGTTGAACACTTATATGATCCTTTTTGGATTTTGGCGTAAGGGAAAACATCCTTTTTCGGTCTACACGAGCCTTGATCAACGTCGTTTCGCGATAACTTCGCCACCCTAAACTATACGCTTCTACGCCAGTACTAATACTGCTAACATGAAAAACTTTACTTTCCGCCACATTGGTTTTTTAACCAGCTCCACTCTAATTTTTCCAAAAACTTAAATGTGCCACTCCGCGCATATAACGAAGTCTAACTCGGAGATCAACGGGAGGATTGCCTTATCAGCAACTGTTTCTTCTGGAAACTTTGTGTTAAGTAATTCGATATTTAATGTATTGGAATTTTCATGTAAATAGCCGTTAGTGCTATATACTTAAAGTCAATTTCTTTATTCTAAGACCAAACTCTTATCAATCGAAACCGTTGCTATCTGGTGGCTAACTAAAACCTTTGCAAAAGATGTACCTTACAATGTAATATTTGAGTACGTTCTTTAATATAATTTTTATATGATGCAATCCC
This sequence comes from Vesta saturnalis, assembly GCA_036346205.1. Taxonomy (NCBI): domain Eukaryota; kingdom Metazoa; phylum Arthropoda; class Insecta; order Coleoptera; family Lampyridae; genus Vesta; species Vesta saturnalis. Next base: position 782,403 of record JARFJB010002118.1, read on the forward strand.
ACCGTAATTTTTATCAAATTAAAATACTAAATCAATTATTTGTATAAAACTAACCCTAATTTCAAATACACTAACGAATGTTTCCTTTCAAACTCTAGTAAGAGGGCTTCCCTAAATATCGATACCAAAATGTAATTCACATTTTCGTTTTAAAAGTTTCATCTTACTACGGTCAACAACAAAACTTCATTTTCGTCTTAGAAAATACTAAAAAATTCGTAAACCTTTAAATTACGTAAACGACAAAATAAAACGTTACAATCGAAAAGTTTCTCATCTTTGATGCATGATTAAATATACTTACGAGAATCTATACCGCATTCAAAATGTTCGGTACTAACAAATAATTTATAAATTCGAAATTTATCGGCAAATCTTGATAAAATCATGGATACATGACAATGCTGATATTTTTTATCCCATAAATTAACCGTACACAAGAATTTTTCACAACTTGGACTTCTGGAATTTAGTCGTGACATGCAAGGGCCATAAACGACACTACAAAACGAAAAGTGCGACAATACTAATAATAGTATAACTACACAACCACCACAGAGACATGAAACGTTATGGTGGCGTAGAACTGGCCAAAGTAACTAACCTTCAACGGACGTCATGTGATAGCAACGACCCTCGTATATATGTTTATGTATATATATATATATATATATATATATATATATATATATATATATATATATCCGCCAATAGTGCGTGGACGAAGCTTTATGAGTGTATACAATATCGTTTTCATAATTATTTATTGCAGGATTGTGTGGGATCCTTCGGGTTACAATTAGAAAATATTTTCATAAAATTACTACTAGTATACAGGGTATTACAACACAAAGTTACATTTTTAATTGGAACATACGGTATATTATTATAAATTTGGATTCCCTGGTTAATTTTAAGGGCACTTTATTCACTATATGAGGTATCTTAAACGCGCAATTTAGGCGCTGCATTCCATTTTTGAAAATTTAGAGGTTGAAAAGAAAAATTGTAACAACCATATGGAGAAATGTGTAACACAAAATTTTAATGGTTGATTAGTCATAGACTGTGCTACATAAAATCGTAAAAATAGTACTGTTATCTTATTTAATTTTCAAGATATCGTAATGCAAAGTATAAGATTTTCAATCATAGATAACTTGATTTTTAAATGGAAAGGTATACATTGTTTTACATTGTTAGATAGGACATTTAATTACATTTTTATGATATAACATTGTTGGTATTTATGTTTTGCCGTTTTTGATAATCCAGCTTTTTACTGAATTTTCAAAGTTTAAGATTTTAATCATAGATAACTTGATTTATTTAAATGGAAAGGTATACATTGTGTTACATTGATAGATAGGAAATTTAATTACAATTTTTGATATAACATTGTTGGTATTTATTTTTGCCGTTTTTTGATAATCCAGCTTTTTACTGAATTGATCGATTTTGGAAGAAAATAATATTAAATTAAATGTTCAAATTGTCGACCACGCTGATTTAAACAATACTGAATACTTTTAATAAAGAAGCTTCAACCCGATTTAACATATTAGGAGTAATTGTAGCAAAAACATTTCTAATTCAAATTTCGTATTCTCAGCAGTTGTTGGTTCTTCCTCATATACTTTATTCTTCACAAAGCCCCAAAGAAAAAATCCAATGGAGTTATATCAGGAGATCTAGCTGGCCAAGGTATCGGTCCTTGTCTTCCTATCAATTTTCGTGAAACGTCGAACTTAACCACTGGGTTACAATTCTGGCATGATGAGGAGGTGCCACGTCTTGTTGGAAATACATACCTCTTCTTTGAGCCAAAGGTACATTCTCCAATAAATGATATAATTCGTTTTCTAGAAAATTATGATATTCTATCCCAGTGAGTGTGCCATTGGAAAAAAGGACCAACAATAGTTCCGCCGAATATACCTGCCCAAACATTCACTGACCATTTATTTTGAGAGACTAACCGAATTGGTGTGGATTTTCATTTGAATAAAATGAAAATTATGTTTGTTCACAAATTCATTTCGATGAAATGTACATTCGTCGGTAAATAATATCCCCGATATAAAATTTTCGTTCGCATTTAACTGTTGTTGAACCCACTGGCAAAATTAATTCGATTTTGAAAATCTTGTTCTTTCAGCTCTTGATGTAATTGTACATGATAGGGTGAAATTTATTTTTCTTTAACATTCGTCTCACGGAAGTTTGACTGATTTCTAAATTGTCACTTAATTTCGGAATACTAACGTGGGGGTTTTCAACTGTAGCTACAAGTACACGAAATTCATTTTCTTCATTTGTAACAACTTTAGCTCTTTCGTTTTAGGATATCCAACACTTCCAGTACTTTCAAATGTTTCTAAAGATTGCGAAACGATGTTATATCAAAAAATTGTAATTAAATTTCCTATCTATCAATGTAACACAATGTATACCTTTCCATTTAAATAAATCAAGTTATCTATGATTAAAACTCTTAAACTTTACAAATTCAGTAAAAAGCTGGATTTTCAAAAACGGCAAAACGTAAATACCAACAATGTTATATCAAAAAAAATGTAATTAAATTTCCTATCTAATAATGTAAAACAATGTATACCTTTCCATTTAAAAAATCAATTTATCTATAATTGAAAATCAATTAGTGTTACACATTTCTCAATACGGTTGTTACAATTTTCTTTTCAACCTCTAAATTTTCAAAAATTGAATGCAGCGCCTAAATTGTGCGTTTAAGATACCTCTTATAGTGAATAAAGTGCCCTTAAAATTAACCAGGAATCCAAATTTATAATAATATACGGTATGTTCCATTTAAAAAATATAACTTTGTGTTGTAATACCCTGTATACAGTAGTAATTTTGCGAAAATATTTTCTAATTGTAACCCGAAAGATCACACCATCCTGCAATAAATAATTTTGAAAACGATATTGTATAAACTCATAAAGCTTCGTCAACGCACTATTGGCGGACTCTGTATATAGGTATGGAAAAATATTATCGCGGGTCTGACTTATAATAAGTAAAACAAAGACAGTACAATCAGTTCACGTGCTAAGTGAGATAGAATACACAACAAACTAAAAGCGCTGATGCCATACATGTGTCTTTTGAGTAGGCTAGTATCAATGACACATTTAATTGCTACTGTCAAAGAGAATTGAAAATCAGTGTTTTTGCAAGTCCGACACAATACTCATGTATTCCACTGAAGAAAAAATACAGATTATTAAGTGGTATTATTCAGGAAGCACTGCACAAGAAATAATGGACAGGTTTGCTTTTTCCTTTGAAAACAGGCCAATTCCATCAGAAAGTACGATTATGCGTACTGTTTGTAAATTTGAAAGATGTGGATGTTTAAATAATTGTAGAATATGCAGTACTATTGATGGCAATGACCGTGAGGCATCCTGGTCGTAACTTGAACGAAGGGCGCGAACTCCAAGAAATTGCTGTATGTAGTTGAGCAGAAACTAATTTCCCGTGTAATAAAAAATTGCTGAAGAAATGAATGTTGAACTAAGAACAGTTTGCAATATCTTGAAAAGGAATAAATACCGTTGCTATAAGTTGCAAACTACACAAGAAATTTTTCAAAAGATCATCAAAACTTATGGAATTTTGTGATATGATGAATCGGCTAATGAAAACGAAAGGTTTATTGAAAATATTTTGTTTACCGACGAGTGTTCTTTTAACTTACATGGGCATCATAATCCGTCTGTCGCTGTTGGTTACTCTCAGAAAACAAACACATTAGTATTCATTACCGGACACAATACCCCCAAAAGTTAATGTGTGAGCAAGGAATTTTAGGCAATTCCATAATTGGTCCATTTTTATCAACGGAATCTATCTTAAATGTGGACAAATATTTAGAACTGTTGAGAAACCAGATAGTTTGATGATTGATCTGACGCCGTCAGATATCCCGATTTTTATTATTTTTAATTAGTTCCCAAAGTTAATTAGCAAGACGCCGTCCTTTATAAAATTTTCCTATCATGATTAATTATTTGCTAAGTAAAATACCAGTACTGATTCACGGAATTTAGTAAGATAACGTGACGCGCTAAATGCACAGGTGCAAGCCATTATAAAAATTCGTAGAAGTTCTAGTAAAAGTTAAACAGATTTCATAACGTTGCATAAAATTGCACAATAATTAATCATGCATCCTCCTCCAGACGTAAAATCCAAAAACATTTAAAAGTTTGTATACGTCAGAGCATCTTCCACCAATACGGGCTTACGGAGCTCACCAAAAAGTTTCGTAACCACCCTCGCGAATTATATAAAAACGCGGCACGCGCTGCTGAAAAGTAGTCCAGTCGAGTCTGTGTTAAAAAGAGTCTTGTGTTAAAAAGTCTTAAGTCTTAAAGAAGAAGAAGAAATCCTTTTCAATCTCACTCGTTACCAGAAGCTCCTACGAGAAGCACGCTACCAGAAGAATTCGAATCGAAACCGTGTGCTATATCGTCGCGTTCGCGCCGACTGCTACCTGTTGTAAATCATCCGCTTGTAACCGCCGTCCGAGTAGAAATCGCGACTCCGCGACTTGATAGCATCACCGAAGTTAAAGGTTAGAATTGCAGAGATCGAACGGTGAAAGTACGTAAGTTGAGATACCTGGTGATAGGGATATGCAGGGTTGTAAGCCCGACGTACTCTTCTGTTACTAGACGTACACACCTACACTGTGGAGTTTGAAGGTAGTTGCCCGACATTCCATTTGACCGAACGAGATCCTATTGTTTAGTTTAACGGGTGGTTTGCCCAGGTTACTAACAAAGGAGATCCACCTATACACACCTACACTGTGTAGTTTGAAGGTAGTTGCCCGACATTCCATTTGACCGACGGAGAACCTATTGTTTGGTATAACGGGTGGTTTGCCCAGATTACTAACGAAGGAAATCCACCTAAATTTACGAACACTACAACACAACACACCTCGACAAACGTACCAGCGACCGCCAGATACCTGTAATTAAAACCTCGTCGGAAGATTAAGCTGAACACCTCGTTAACGCCGTTAATCCAGTAATATAGAAACGTAACCGTAAACACTAGACGTGTCCGTCAGTATTAAATAACCACCTGTAAAGTAAACAAACGACCACCGCCGCCATCGTAAAACGTAAGTTGCACCTTTGACAAGTACTAAGATTGTTACCTGTAAACCAGAAACTACCTGATAGTTTCTTGTGTTAAATAAGTCAAATCGTGATTGTTAGACGCGAAAAAATTTACTTTAAAATAGAAAACGAAGGTTTTATATTTTATAAAACAACCAACATAACAAAAAGCTTTTATTTGTTATTTTTTTGTTTAAATAAAACCGGTATACTAAAATTAATCTCATAAGAGGAAACAAATAATACGCCGCTACCGTACACCAGCTACCTAAATAAACGAAAACCGTTCATTTAACTAAAGATCGTACATTAAATGGAATGTAAATGTGAATGAGTTTATTTTCATAAGAAAAGCAGGTATAAAATTATACACTTATAACCGACCGCTTTAAAATATTGATTATTTCTTTAAAGGCAGTGTCTTATCGCGCACGTGTTTATACCGCGTTATCTGGCTACCTGCTTCTGTATTTTATACAGGGACGTATTCAGGTAAAATTATTTATTTATTTCGGCAATTAACCAGTATAAATTGAAGCAGTTCAAGGACGAAAACTAAAGTCAAAACCCCAAACCTTCTATTAATGTTACATTACAGAAACTCCAGAGGACCACCTAACCATTAGTACCTGGACGAAGGATGTCTACTTAAAGATACCGAAGAGGAGGTGGCGTTACCGTTGCAATTTGGCACCGAGCATGGGTCACAGTTCCGTACATTTACCTGTATCTATCCTAGTTAAATAATTTAAATAACCATATAATATAGAAATTAAACTAAATAGGAAATAAAGTTACATATATATATATATATATATATATATATATATATATATATATATATATATATATGAACCTTGTAATCTATTTGTTCAACGTGTTGAGAACCTGAATAACGAACCCATCCTTATTTTGCAAGTACAAAATTCCGAGTGAGCTAGAAAAGGGAAAAGTGAGAATTATTCATTAGTAGTAATACCCTCAACAGTCAAACCGCAAAGGCACAGGAGGCGTTACAACCATTTTCATTAATGCAAGTATGTAACCTACGAGTGAAGTTCCTGGCAACAAATTACTCAAACACAAGTTCTTTAAATAAAAAAGAAAATGATAAGTTTTTGAGCGTTTATTACGGAAATAGTGAAATTCTGTTTTCGTTTCGGTTACTTTTGTAATTTCAATTTATAGAAATTTAATGAAAAATTAATGAATGTTAATTCTTCATTCCAATTTTACGCGAAAATGGCTTCGCTTTCGGGATTTTAGCATTCTTCATTTTTGTTTTTTTTTAAATTGTAGAACACATATCTGAGAGCTGGGGAGTGAATATTGACTCACCTTGTGTTATATATATATATATATATATATATATATATATATATATATATATATATATGCGGTGTGTGTGTTGTGTGTATCCTAGTTGCACAGTTCGTACTTCTTGAGGGACAGCAGCAGTTCGTTTCATAAATGTACCATTTTCGAGTAAACGTTGGTAGGTTTTGGACACAACTCAGCATACAGTCGTCAAGCTTGCAGACCATTTCCATTACTTCGACCATAGGCCAAATGCATATCTGCCATTTCCGAATTTGTAACATTTTTTTGAAGACACGAAAATGATTCACTTATTAACATTAATTTTGTAGCAGACTAATAATGAAAAAATGCTAATTTGATATTTTGACGATGGTTGTATTTTATTTAAAAATATTGACAGCATCTTACTGTATCAATAAAAATTAACAATACATAATTTGCAATAAAAAAATGTTTTATTTTTGTGCTCAAAAACGGAGTGTCATGCGAAAAAAAGACCAATTCAATTTAGAATTGATGGCGGATTTCTACAAAAATATCAAAACGGGACAAAGTCAGTGGCTCATTCTTTTTTATTAGAAAAAGTTGTGGCATTCTCGCACGAACGCCACTGGTACAAGTAGAACTATTTGGATCACCCAAAAAAATGCACATTTATCCCTTCTAAGCGTTTTGCAAAATTGTGAGGCAATATCTATAAAACTCTTTCAAATAATTAATAAAAATAAATAAGCAATTAAAATTTAAACACTTTGTATCCAGATTTGTCTGACATATCTACCTAAAAACACTAAAAATACTAAAAATCACTAAAAAACACTAAAAACTAAAAAACACTAAAAAACACTAAAAACACTAAAACACTACACTACTAAAAATCACTAAAACACTTAAAAACACCACACGCTAAAAACACTAAAAACACTACAAATACTAAAAATCACTAAAACTCTTAAAATACTACAAAACGCTAAAACACTAAAAACACTACAAAACGCTAAAACACTAAAAACACTAAAAACTAAAACACTACAAATACTAAAAACCACTAAAACACTTAAAAACACTAAAAACCTAAAAACACTAAAAACACTAAATATGATATGTATGATATATATATATATATATATATATATATATATATATATATATATATATACTTTACTTGTTTTACTAATAATTAGAATTATTGCTAAAGTTACTCCCGTGAAAATTAATTTTCAGAATAGTTATCAAAAATCTGGCAACGGCATTATTAAGTAGCAATATAATTTAATATATCATAACAATTTTAATGGTCATCGGTATCACAAACACCATAAAATCGCAAAATTTTTGAATGTACATTGCTACGCCACCGCAGTAAGGAAGCCATTCTCCTCATAATGTAGGGTTTACATAAAATTCTAGCGTAACAATACAATATATATATATATATATATATATATATATATATATATATATATATATATGTGCATGTGGGTGCGTGTGTGTGCATGTGTGTGCCTGTATGTGCGTGTGTGTGCGCGTGTGTGTGTGCGTGTCCGCGTGTGGGCGTGTGTGCGCGTGGTGCGCATGCGTGCGCGTGTCTGCGTGTGTGCGTCTGTGTCTGCGTGTCTGTGCGTGTCTGTGCGTGTCGGTGCGTGTCTGTGCGTGTATGTGCGTGTCTGTGCGTGTCTGCACGTGTCTGTGCGTGCCTGTGCGTGTCTGTGTGTGTCTGTTCGTGTGTGCGCGTGTCTGTGCGTGTCTGTGCGTGTCTGTACGTATCTGTGCGTGTCTGTGCGTGTCTGTGCGTGTCTGTGCGTCTCTGCGTCTCTGTGCGTCTCTGTGCGTGTCTGTGCGTGCGTGTCGCACGTTTGCTCCGATCGCGTGCGTGCGAGTGCGTGCGCCTGTGCGTGCGCGTGTGGGTGCGCGCGTGTCTGCGCAAAATAAAATATAAAATATTAGGTTCCATTTAAAATAACAAAGTTGACGTCTACTTCCGTTATAACCGGAACTGCCACATTCAGGACAATATTATATTTGAACTCAGCGTCATCCAAAACCTACAGCTTCGTAATTTCAGATTTTTAACATAACTGTATCCGCCATTACTTTTAATCAAAACTCTTCGCGCCACACCCTGTATATATACGAGGTCTGGCTATTAATTAACGAGACTGCTTATGAAAAAGAGTTTTATTTTAAAAATTATTCTACAATCGAATGCTCCCCTTCCCTCGCCACACACCGTTCCATTCGTTTTGTCCATTGCTCAAAGCAATGCTGGAAGTTTTCTTTTGTTAGAGCATTTAGCTCCGCCGATTTTCGCTTCACCCTTCTATCAACTCAAACCAGGTTCCTTTTAAGGCAGACTTGATTTTCGGAAAGAGGAAAAAGTGAGATGGTTCTAAATCTGGCGAGTACGGGACGTGTTCGAGCACTGGAGTTCTTCTAGCGGCTAAATAACGCTTCACAGGCAGCACGTTATGGGCAGGTGCGTTGTCCTGGTGCAAGATTCACTACTTGTTTTGCTCCGGCCGTTTCTTACGAACTCGCTCTCGCAGTGACCCTTTGGAACCCATTCAGTCATCACGATGCCGTTGATGTCGAAAAAAGCGATTAGCATGGTTTTGAATTTTGATTTCGACATCCTTGCTTTTTTCATTCTTGGCGATGCAGGAGTTTTCCGTTGCCATTGCCGCTTAGTTTCAACATCGTTTTTTTTTTCAATTTAATGAGAAATTTCACATTGATCCGTTGCTCGTGTTTTACGTCACACATTGTTATCGACACGAGAAAAAAACACGTTCGTTTCTAACCCCTATAGAAAAAATACAACTACAGCGACAAACACGTGTTTTCGTACTGGATTGGTAGACACTTCCAGCTATCCAACGCTGCATTCGTTTTCCCCCCTACCCGCTATCACGCCTTCTGCGCGCGCAGTCTCGTTATTTGATAGCCAGACCACGTACATATATATATATATATATATATATATATATATATATATATATATATATATATATATATATATATATATATATATATATATACATGTTCAGGACATTCTCTACACGATGGTGATATCAGATTTTCAATTGGACGAATTATTTCAAAATGGTGGTTATTCTTAAAATTCATTTCTTTCCTATCAAAAAGCAATCTAACATTTTAATCTAGTAGCGCATGAATGTTTTACACTCGAAGTTATTTTTGTCCAAATATTAAGTAGCAGTAGACACAAAAGAAATTTTAATCTAGGAGTCAAACGTCAATAAATACAATTTAGTTGTCAGTGCTTGTTAATAACAATTGCATTATTGAAGATTATAATTGTTAAATGTTGTTAAGTGATACGTTTTTAACATGCCGTTAAGTTATACGAGTGACGAGTTAATTGATATGCTCCTAATATTTGGAAAAGCAGAGGAAGATCCTTATGAAGCAGCCAGATTGCACAAAAATAAATATCCAAATAGAAGGCACCCTGAACATCGAACATTTACTAAATTATTGGAGAACGCCTGAAACGGGAACTATGGATTATAAGAAACCGGTACATGAAAACCCACCATCTTGCAATGACGACAACGAAAACCACGTAATGCTACATTATTGAGAATCCTCATGTCAGTTCTAGGGAGATTGCAAATTTGGTTGGAATATCGCATAGTTCGGTCTGGAGGATGTACAATATCCCTTTGTCATGAATGATATTCAAATTTTCGTTTTGTCTTGATAAATAAACAAATACAGGGGATTCGGTGGTGGTTTTAATTAATCGATCTATGTTATCATGTATAATTTGGTGGACGTTAATTTTAACGTGATGAAATGTGACTAAAAAGTCTTTATTAAGGATATCAAGTTTCTCCGTTCATTCGCTATAGCTTTATTTAAAATTCGGGATGAGCCATAAATGTTCGCACGCGGTTTTAATTTTGAATGCAATTCTATGTTGTGGCATTAAGCAACATGTTCTTCATTGAACTTGTGGTCTCGACAACCCTTTAAAAGATTTAATTAGATATAGATTCACATTTTCATGTACGTCAGTTCCTTTATTTTTTTAATAATGAATAAAGTTTCTTCTCCATAAAGATTTATAATATTTTGATTGAGTCTTCCACGAGTATTATCGATTAAAATATCCATTTTCGGAGTATCTTTTGTATTAACAGTAAAATTATAGGTACAATTCAACGTTTCGAAGATGTACTATATACTATATCCCCTTTGTCAAGAATGGTATTCAAATTTTCGTTTTTGTCTTGAGGTTTTCCTAAATATAGCGGATTCGGTAGCAGTTTCAATTAATCGATGTACGGTATATTATATAATGTGGTGAACGTTAATTTTGTTAAGATGATGAAGTGTGTCTAAAAGGTCTTTATTAGGGATATCGAGTTTTCTCCGTTCATTAGCGCTGTCGCGAACACGGACATTTCGCGTTACTTGCCCGAAATGCGTTCTGGTGCTCAGCACTTTTCACAAAGTAACGTTCACAGCTATAAAAATTAAACTTTTACAATTTTCATTCTCAATTAAAATACCTATTTTTTGGATAAAGGCGTTGCGTGCATATTTATTTATGTTTAATGCAATATTTAAACATTTCAGTAGCAGTTATCGTTATTGTCCTCCGTAACAAGGAATGAACTTAGTAACAAACATTAATATCAACAAATTAGAAAGCACGAAATAACGCCTGCTGTAATAATTATACATGATTTTACCAAAATTGTAATACGGCTGGTAATTTGTCATGTATCTCGAAAATGTTCAATGTGTTTGTCAAATGTAAGGCTGTTTTTGTTTTAATTACAGGTTAATGGAATTTGGAGATACACCTAGTAGTGCATTAACATTAGACGAATTTATGACAGTAGATTTAGAAGAGGAACAGGATCCACCATCGTTTAAAGCAGCTAGAAAAAAGGATAAAGAAAGATTGCAAAAGGTATTTACGCTTAAAATGAAGCTTTGAAGTTTTATTATTTATGTTTAGCTTATGGAAGAAGAAGCAGATCATATAACAGAGCTTCAAAAAGATATCGAATTGCAATTGGATTCGAATTATAAGCGTTATAGCCGTAAGTTTTTTTTTTTATCTTTAATTACTAACGAACCCTTAAGCTTTGATTAAAATTGCTATATTAGTATGGTGACGCGTTACGATTTTGCTTTAGTGTACTTCATACACAAAAATGATATACAGGGTGGTCTAGACCTAGCGTTAAAACATTTTTTGGGTGATAGAACAACGTAAATGTTACTCAAATACACAATTAAAAAAATTCCATTTCACACACCCACTTAAGAAACATTATTTTGATTTTACCAAAAAAAAAATACATTTACCCAAAAATTCAGAAATTCTGGGATATTTTGATACATTTCTCGAACTTTAACACTACTATTGTGTTCTACTTTAAATTTCAAGTAAGGATGGGTAGCTTATGATGAGCCTGAATCTACACAACCACTAATTAAATTTATTAGAACTGTGAAGTTAGACAGTGGCAATTTAAGCGCTATAAAAACTGCTTCAAAATCTAAACTTTCAGAAGACAGGATATAATGTTTTATTTGTCACCATTTAAGTACAGTTGTGCCAGTTTGAATAGTGTGGTTTGAGAAAAATAATAATTCAACTCTATCAATCTAAAAAGACACAAATGAACATTTTTATTATTATAGCCATAACATAACGTTACAGTTAATTCTTATAGCCCACCTTATGATAAGATAAGGTATCACGCGCAGATGTTATGCATTTCCACATATTCCGGATATGAAAACGACATCTTGAGATCACTTCCAATGAGTAAATGACCCAAACCCACTAAAAAAAACTGTATCCAAACAAAACATAACATCTGTACGTGATACCTTTTCTCATCAGAGGGTAGGCTATACAAATTAACTGTAACCTTATGTTATAGCTATAATAATAAAATGTTCGTGTGCGTCTTTTTAGTTTGATAGAATTGAATTATTATTTTTTCAAACCAAGTTTTACACTGTTCAAACTGGCGTAACTGTACTTAAATGGTGACGAATAAAATAATATATCCTGTCTTCTGAAAGCTTAGATATTGAAGCAGGTTTTAAAGCATTTTACTGTCTCGTAACTTTTTAGAGAATTGTGTGTATAAGCCTTTTCCTTTTTATAAGACAATGATAACTTCACAGTTCTAATCAATTTAATTAGTGATTGTGTAGATTCAGGCTGATCATAAGCTATCCATCCATAATTGAAATTTAATGTAGAATACTATAGTAGTGTTAAAGTTCGAGGAATGTATCAAAATCTCCCACATTTTCTAAATTTTGGGTGAATGTACAGGTTTTTGGAAAAATCAAAATAATTTTTTTAGTGGGTGTGTGAAGTGGAATTTTTTTAATTGTGTATTTCAGTCACATTTATGTTGTTCTATCACCCAAAAAAATGTTAACGCTAGGTCTAGACCACCCTGCATGTAATTTTAACCTTTTAAGTCTAAGAACATTAGCGATTTTGAGGAGTGTCAATAATTTAAAACGTAAAATAGTGAAAATTGGCAACAGTATTATTGCATAAATCATTAGTTAAAATTATAACGTTATCATGAGATAATCCGTAATTATTTTCATATAGCAGAATTATAATTAAACATCAATGATAAACACTTACATTTGCCAAACATTTTATCAAACAAATACTGCTTACACAGTTTATTTCGAAACTATTCATTACACGTTGTCATTTTATTATATTAACTCAAGGTTACGTTTTATCACTTTACAAACCAAATTGACTATTGTTTTTGTTTAAGTGGTAAACTGCAACATTAACACTTTAAGTGATAAGTATAGTTCGTTTCTGGAGCACTGTGGTATTAATGGCAATTAAATTACAGGTTTACGGATTTCCCGTTTCTATAATAAACTAAAATACTAACGTACTTATCAATTGAGTACCAGAGTAAAATAAAATAATATATTTACCTGGTAGTACTTTTAGAAGAAATAATTCATACATTTTTCATATTACGTAAATTATGTTTCCATGTGGCCGCAACATCCCTTATTTTGCAAACCACCCCCGGATGGTACATTGTGCCGGTTTTTCTCAGCTTCCTCGTAAGCTGTTGTACCAACGTAACAAATGTATAGAACCAAAAATGTTTGCCATTAAGTTCTACAAAAAAAAACGTTCCATAAGCATTTTAGCTAATCCTCTCTGGATTTACGCAAATAGCGTTCAAAGCTAGGTGTAGTTATTAGCCTGTAAAATGTGGCTTTAATTGAAGTGATTTTCATAGTTCTAGTGCTATAATATCGCTACATAAGTATTATCGAAGTCAAATTTTAAAATTTGGAAGGAATTTTAGAGCACTATACTATGCATTTTCTAATTTGAGCTCGCTTCTACACCACCCATGAGGTAGAGCTCCCAGCGCGTTTTTTTAAGTGGTGTCCCCAATAGGCCTAATCCACTAACATGTCTTTTTTATTCATTTGTTGGGCACTCTTCATTTAATATCTCATCGGGTGGTGCGACCCTGTCCATGGCAGTTGGAGCACATGGTTGAACAATCCAAGTCTAAGAAATCCACATCGCTTACCACAACCCTTTTTACAGCTGCACGATGTAGCTTTCAGAACAGAAATCGGAGCCGACGCCCCAGTAGTAAAAACTGGTGATAAAATGTTGCCCATTTTTCTCCAACCCCACTTCGTTGGCCAAGATTGAATTTGGTGAAATACCCAGTAAGAATACTGTTTTAATGCTGCAGATGTTGGTGGCAATCTAGATAAAATTACGGCATGATTGAATTGGCTAACCAACTTATTAAAAGAAATAAATCTGTAGCTATTCAGAAGTTTCTTTCCGTTCAGCTTTATATAGCGCAAATGTGAATTTCTTTCTCACCAGTACTTTCAATTTGCTCTTTCGTAGATGGAGAACTGTTGAAAATATGTGCAACATCTTCTAAATCCTTTCTCTTGTTTAATATGTTTACGATTTGAGATTTACCTTTTCCGAAAAACGCAGAAGTGGTATCACAACCACTAAACGCATGTGCAAAAAGAACAGTTTCTATAATATTTTTAATAACATTGGATGATTGCATATCAGAAGATCTATTTCCTTGGGCTGGTTTAAAAAAACCTTACCTTGCGAAGCAAGACCAATAATAAGGTAGAGAAGATTGACATCCTGACCAACTACAACCACAGTGTCTTGTTGACTTGATAATTCGATGGCGGTTTTAACGATTACTAAGTCAGCATCGTCTAAATCAGTAAAAGTATTAATATTCTCAAAATTTAGCCTCTCCACAAGTTGAGAAATGCAACGATCTTTGTTAGCTATCTTACTTAACAATGTTTTTGTTGATCGTGTATTGGTGTGTTTTTACTGAATGCAATTGTAGCCGAAGTTCGCTTCATTAGTCGTTTTTGTCGTTCAAGACTCTTTGTACTAATGGCATTATCACCGTATCCATCAAACACTACACGTAGTGACTATAGTGTTTACGTATAAAATTAACATAGGCTGAGAAAATGTCACGAAATGTACCCTTTTTTGGCCATGCTACACGGTGAATCATACTACCACCTTCCACTACAAATTCGCACTGATCGCTCAAGTCAGCATTTCGTGCTGGAACTTTGTTAAAAATTTCATACAACGATGATTTCTTCGTTTTTCTCATTAAACATTTTCATCAAATAAAGAAGCGGGAACAGAGGCAAGCTCAAAAGTGAAACATGATTTTAATTCTGTTGGGGATTGTACGGTCCAGAGTATTCTTTGTAATAGTTAAGTCGTATCGATTTCAATTACATCGTCGTCTTTAATTTTGACGGAACTTGTAGTAGATGCGATTGACGATTGGGTTTCAAATCTCCATATGTACTTCCTTCTATAATTAACGTTTCCGTCGATTTTATTCCGATCTCTTTTGATTTAAAACAGTCGACGTTGTCCTCGGCAACAAGTCCACCAAATTTTCCGTTATAATGAATGGAGAGTGTTCCTTGAGTCAATGTGTAAATTTCTGACAGTCTTGTTCGTCCTTCTTTATTCTTCCATCTTGAAGTTCAACATGTTGATTACTACTCTTTGTTTCTCTGAGATAAAACGGCTGATCAAAGTGACGGTATCTGTTGTTTGGCCCAGTTTGCTGGTTGTTTCTGCGGAAAAATTTAAAACACTATATATAGTACTTAAATCGGTAGGAGAATGATTGGGAAAAAGTAGGGCAAGATTTTGTATAGGGTAAGGTACATGTTATAGCATCCATAAAGCCTTGCCAAGATGGCAACTGTAGAACTTTTCCATACATCCATTCAAAATCCTGACCTGAAGATGCCGCAGCCTTATCAAAATGAGCTTCAGTATACACGTTTTTTATTAAAATTTATTCAATCCCACTTTTAGATTTATGGTAAGTAAATCTATTTTTCTACAACTGACAATTTCCTCGGAAGATGGAACAGTTAACTATTTAATGATACGTTGATTACTTATCGCATCGTGCGGAGTGATTCAGTGTATCCCACCCATTGCATGGAATGTGTCTTTACCAGTCATAGTGTTTATGTTAACGTCGGCGTTATCGAAGACGAATTGAGGAAAAGATTTCTCGTTAATATCGGGATTCCAAGATTTGACAGCAGAGTGTTCAAACTGTGAAATATCGCTATGACGGGAACAAAAACCTAAATATGAAACGGCACTATGTTTCTTGAAGCAACTTTGCGAACTAGGTACACAGCAAGTCCAAGCAATGTAGTAGATGTGAAAGAACCCGGCCTAGTAGCCCATATACTCGAGTGAGCAATAGCTGTAAATTTCTTATCAACACCAACTGTTTTACCCCTTTTGTCTTTTAATAATTATTGCGTTTAAAAGCGCATTTAAAGCATCTAGCACAAGGTCTTCCGCTTCGTCTGTACAATTTGACAAACCTGTATATTCGGTTGTATTGTAAACAGTAGTTCGAATATCTTCCCGAATAATATTTACCGCAGCTTCCACGATTCTCATACTTTCTTCTCCGTATTCTTTAATTAATTTGCTTTGCAACGTTTTATAGTCATCGAAGAACCCTCTGTTGTGTTTTCTTCCATCTTTCTCATTAATTCCGGTAAAGTAAGTTGACAATCATCAGAATTTTCTATGAAACCACACACATTTTTAAACGCTGAATCGATTTCCTCGTCTTCTGGACGACCGCTTTTGACTGGATGGTTCATTTGTTAAAAATATTGAACAACGCGTACTGTGATTCCGGGTTTCTGCTGCGACCAAACAAATCGCACTATTGACACGTCTCGAAACTAATTCTGCTAATTCGTCAGTTCTATCCAACGTCTTTGTAAAATTCTATCCCTGAGTGTAAGCGAACGAACTTCAAACATTACCTCAGTAGATTAGCTCTCTTCTTTTTTCAGCAAATATGTCACATTTCTCAGCACAAAATAGACATTTATTTTAAAATCAAATTGTTCAATTGATCTTGAGACCATTTCACCACCATCTTGGCTATGTGTGCGGCTTTCTCAAGAATGCTTCAAATATTTCTTTCTTTTATATTCACACCTACAAAGTTTATGCACAGTAGTAGTCTCAATCTCATTAAGCTGCTTATGCTTGTCATCTTTTCGAGCTTTGATTACAGCTGTTAAGTTTGAAATGCCTTTTTCACACACTATTTCACTACCTTCAAGCGTCTTTTCGCATATGAAACAATCACCTGTTGAGTCCATTTTTTTAAATACCACTTCCCACTACGAAAGTTTTACTACGAAAATCTGTAATTACGAGTGTACCTAAACGACATTAAAAATTAAACCCTCCTTCGTACACAAATCTACGAATCTAAACTAAAATCCGTAAATAGTCCACCGTGTCGCATACCACAAGTTTGTGTCACAAGTGCGTTGACGCCTCCCACCTCTCTGCTGAGGTTCGACACCTACATAATTTATGAGCATAATATCGATTCGTCAATTTTACTGTGCTGAGACTAAAATATAACAGTATACTTATGTATGATCGCTGAACCTGAAATATTTTTAAGGCCTGCTAAAAACTTCCTCAACTTTAAACGTATTTTACGAGAATTCAGTAAGGATTAGCTAACATATAGTTATATTAAACTCAATAATGGGTTTAATAATTTATTTGAGATATCACTAACTTGTATGCTAATATGAATCTAGCGATTACAATACTGTCATCGTCCTATAAAATATTTCTTATCATCTAAATAATTTGAACATTGAAATGGACAAATAAGTAATTAGTTTCTTAGTAATAACAGATAGTAAGCTAATAAACAATATTTTCCGTGTTTGGATTGTGAGTATGTTTAATCTTATCTCTATGTAAAGAATATAATTATAGATTGGTCTTATTTCTAACCAAAGGTGTAATTCCTCCTCCATAGGATAGAACGTCCTCGTTCTTTGATGTGTCTTTCGTGCATGTGAGTTCTGATAAAGACATAACGCCAAGTTTGGTCTTTCGTCGGAAAGCTAACTGTATCTTATGGGTAAATACATTCATAATTAAAACAATACAAAGCATAATTATAATTAAAATTGTCATAGAAAATGTGAAACATGTACTAGAGGATGTAAGTTAACAGATGTGTTTAGTGATTCAGATTTTTCTTTTAAACTATGGACGTCATTTAAATGTTTTAGTTATAGATTTATAGTAGTATCAGCTTTGTAATCCTTAATTAACAAATTATTTTGGAATGAAAAATTATATAAAGTATTTTCCAATGTTTGATCGTCTATTACTATTTTACAATTCATTGTTGAAGATATTAAAGCGTAACCTTTAACATTTCTTGACTTAGTTTGTTGACGACATTCTTCTGTCACTAACAAATCAGTTTTACAAGAGAGTAATATATTACCAATATTTAACTGCGTATAAGGTTTAATTATTATTAACTAGGGCATAAACACAATCTGTAATGTTATGTAGAATTGAGCACTTGTTCAATCGTGGCACTTCTACACAAATTGTTTGATTGTTAAACACTTTGCACTGTTCGTCTGTCCAGAATTCTCCTCTTGCTACATGAAGATGGTATTTGAAGTGTGGTATCGTTATCTTATTTTCAGAATCAGGAATTGGGTAAATACGGGATGCTGGTAAAATAATTGGTCTAGGATTGGAATGTACAAAATCAGTTATTATGTAAAACACTAAAAACACATACTAAAAATCACTAAAACACTTAAAAACACCACAAACTAAAAAACGCTAAAAACACTACAAATACTAAAAATCACTAAAAACACTAAAGACATTAAAAAACCCTAAAAAACTAAAAACACTACAAAACGATAAAAATCACTAAAAACACGAAAAAACTAAAAACACTACAAATACTAAAACCACTAAAACACTTAAAAACACTAAAAACACTAAAAAACACTAAAAACACTATATATGTATATATATATATATATATATATATATATATATATATATATATATATAACTTGTTACTTGTTTTACTAATAATTAGAATTATTGCTAAAGTTACTCCCGTGAAAATTAATTTTCAGAATAGTTATCAAAAATCTGGCAACGGCATTATTAAGTAGCAATATAATTTAGTATATCATAACAATTTTAATGGTCACCGGTATCACAAACACCATAAAATCGCAAAATTTTTGAATGTACATTGCTACGCCACCGCAGTAAGGTAGCCATTCTCCTCATAATGTAGGGTTTACATAAAATTCTAGCGTAACAATACAATATATATATATATATATATATATATATATATATATATGTGCGTGGGTGCGTGTGTTATTTGTGCCTGTATGTGCGTGTGTGCGCGTGTGTGTGCGTGTCCGCGTGTGGCGTGTGTCGCGTTGCGCATGCGTGCGCGTGTCTGCGTGTGTGCGTCTGTGTCTGCGTGTCTGTGCGTGTCTGTGCGTGTCGGTGCGTGTCTGTGCGTGTCTGTGCGTGTCTGTGCGTGTCTGTTGTGCGTGCCTGTGCGTGTCTGTGCGTGTCTGTCCGTGTCTGTGCGTGTCGTGCGTGTCTGTGCGTGTCTGTGCGTATCTGTGCGTGTCTGTGCGTGTCTGTGCGTTCTGTGCGTCTGCGGTCTCTGTGCGTCTCTGTGCGTGTCTGGTGCGGCTGCGTTTGCTGCGCGCGTGCGTGCAGTGCGTGCGCTGTGCGTGCGCGTGTGGTGCGCGCGTGTCTGTGCAAAATAAAATATAAAATATTAGTTCTATTTAAAATAACAAAGTTGACGTCTACTTCCGTTATAACCGGAACTGCCACATTCAGGACAATATTATATTTGAACTCAGCGTCATCCAAAACCTACAGCTTCGTAATTTCAGATTTTTAACATAACTGTATCCGCCATTACTTTTAATCAAAACTCTTCGCGCCACACCCTGTATATATACGAGGTCTGGCTATTAATTAACGAGACTGCTTATGAAAAAGAGTTTTATTTTAAAAATTATTCTACAATCGAATGCTCCCCTTCCCTCGCCACACACCGTTCCATTCGTTTTGTCCATTGCTCAAAGCAATGCTGGAAGTTTTCTTTTGTTAGAGCATTTAGCCGATTTTCGCTTCACCCCTTCTATCAACTCAAACCAGGTTCCTTTTAAGGCAGACTTGATTTTCGGAAAGAGGAAAAAGTGAGATGGTTCTAAATCTGGCGAGTACGGGACGTGTTCGAGCACTGGAGTTCTTCTAGCGGCTAAATAACGCTTCACAGGCAGCACGTTATGGGCAGGTGCGTTGTCCTGGTGCAAGATTCACTACTTGTTTTGCTCCGGCCGTTTCTTACGAACTCGCTCTCGCAGTGACCCTTTGGAACCCATTCAGTCATCACGATGCCGTTGATGTCGAAAAAAGCGATTAGCATGGTTTTGAATTTTGATTTCGACATCCTTGCTTTTTTCATTCTTGGCGATGCAGGAGTTTTCCGTTGCCATTGCCGCTTAGTTTCAACATCGTTTTTTTTTTCAATTTAATGAGAAATTTCACATTGATCCGTTGCTCGTGTTTTACGTCACACATTGTTATCGACACGAGAAAAAAACACGTTCGTTTCTAACCCCTATAGAAAAAATACAACTACAGCGACAAACACGTGTTTTCGTACTGGATTGGTAGACACTTCCAGCTATCCAACGCTGCATTCGTTTTCCCCCCTACCCGCTATCACGCCTTCTGCGCGCGCAGTCTCGTTATTTGATAGCCAGACCACGTAATATATATATATATATATATATATATATATATATAATTATATATATATATATATATATATATATATATATATATATATAAACATTTCAGGACATTCTCTAACGATGGTGATATCAGATTTTCAATTGGACGAATTATTTCAAAATGGTGGTTATTCTTAAAAATTCATTTCTTTCCCTATCAAAAAGCAATCTAACATTTTAATCTAGTAGCGCATGAATGTTTTACACTCGAAGTTATTTTTGTCCAAATATTAAGTAGCAGTAGACACAAAAGAAATTTTAATCTAGGAGTCAAACGTCAATAAATACAATTTAGTTGTCAGTGCTTGTTAATAACAATTGCATTATTGAAGATTATAATTGTTAAATGTTGTTAAGTGATACGTTTTTAACATGCCGTTAAGTTATACGAGAGACGAGTTAATTGATATGCTCCTAATATTTGGAAAAGCAGAGGAAGATCCTTATGAAGCAGCCAGATTGCACAAAAATAAATATCCAAATAGAAGGCACCCTGAACATCGAACATTTACTAAATTATTGGAGAGAACACCTGAGACGGGAACTGTGGATTATAAGAAACCGGTCATGAAAACCCACCATCTTGCAATGACGACAACGAAAACCAGGTAATGCTACACATTATTGAGAATCCTCATGTCAGTACTAGGGAGATTACAAATTTGGTTGGAATACCGCATAGTTCGGTCTGGAGGATGTACAATATCCCCTTTGTCATGAATGATATTCAAATTTTCGTTTTTGTCTTGATAAATAAACAAATACAGGGGATTCGGTGGTGGTTTTAATTAATCGATCTATGTTATCATGTATAATTTGGTGGACGTTAATTTTAACGTGATGAAATGTGACTAAAAAGTCTTTATTAAGGATATCAAGTTTCTCCGTTCATTCGCTATAGCTTTATTTAAAATTCGGGATGAGCCATAAATGTTCGCACGCGGTTTTAATTTTGAATGCAATTCTATGTTGTGGCATTAAGCAACATGTTCTTCATTGAACTTGTGGTCTCGACAACCCTTTAAAAGATTTAATTAGATATAGATTCACATTTTCATGTACGTCAGTTCCTTTATTTTTTTAATAATGAATAAAGTTTCTTCTCCATAAAGATTTATAATATTTTGATTGAGTCTTCCACGAGTATTATCGATTAAAATATCCATTTTCGGAGTATCTTTTGTATTAACAGTAAAATTATAGGTACAATTCAACGTTTCGAAGATGTACTATATACTATATCCCCTTTGTCAAGAATGGTATTCAAATTTTCGTTTTTGTCTTGAGGTTTTCCTAAATATAGCGGATTCGGTAGCAGTTTCAATTAATCGATGTACGGTATATTATATAATGTGTGAACGTTAATTTTGTTATAGATGATGAAGTGTGTCTAAAAGGTCTTTATTAGGGATATCGAGTTTTCTCCGTTCATTAGCGCTGTCGGACCTGACATTTCGCGTTACTTGCCCGAAATGCGTTCTGGTGCTCAGCACTTTTCACAAAGTAACGTTCACAGCTATAAAAATTAAACTTTTACAATTTTCATTCTCAATTAAAATACCTATTTTTTGGATAAAGGCGTTGCGTGCATATTTATTTATGTTTAATGCAATATTTAAACATTTCAGTAGCAGTTATCGTTATTGTCCTCCGTAACAAGGAATGAACTTAGTAACAAACATTAATATCAACAAATTAGAAAGCACGAAATAACGCCTGCTGTAATAATTATACATGATTTTACCAAAAATTGTAATACGGCTGGTAATTTGTCATGTATCTCGAAAATGTTCAATGTGTTTGTCAAATGTAAGGCTGTTTTTGTTTTAATTACAGGTTAATGGAATTTGGAGATACACCTAGTAGTGCATTAACATTAGACGAATTTATGACAGTAGATTTAGAAGAGGAACAGGATCCACCATCGTTTAAAGCAGCTAGAAAAAAGGATAAAGAAAGATTGCAAAAGGTATTTACGCTTAAAATGAAGCTTTGAAGTTTTATTATTTATGTTTAGCTTATGGAAGAAGAAGCAGATCATATAACAGAGCTTAAAAAAGATATCGAATTGCAATTGGATTCGAATTATAAGCGTTATAGCCGTAAGTTTTTTTTATTTTTAATTACTAACGAACCCTTAAGCTTTGATTAAAATTGCTATATTAGTATGGTGACGCGTTACGATTTTGCTTTAGTGTACTTCATACACAAAATTCCATTTCACACCCACTTAAGAAAATTATTTTGATTTTACCAAAAAAATTTTACCCAAAAATTCAGAAATTCTGTGATATTTTGATACATTTCTCGAACTTTAACACTACTATTGTGTTCTACTTAAATTTCAAGTAAGGATGGATAGCTTATGATGAGCCTGAATCTACACAACCACTAATTAAATTTATTAGAACTGTGAAGGTAGACAGTAGCAATTTAAGCGCTATAAAACTGCTTCAAAATCTAAACTTTCAGAAGACAGGATATAATGTTTTATTTGTACCATTTAAGTACAGTTGTGCCAGTTTGAATAGTGTGGTTTGAGAAAAATAATAATTCAACTCTATCAATCTAAAAAGACACAAATGAACATTTTTATTATTATAGCCATAACATAACGTTACAGTTAATTCTTATAGCCCACCTTATGATAAGATAAGGTATCACGCGCAGATGTTATGCATTTCCACATATTCCGGATATGAAAACGACATCTTGAGATCACTTCCAATGAATAAATGACCCAAACCCACTAAAAAAACTGTATCCAAACAAAACATAACATCTGTGCGTGATACCTTATCTCATCAGAAGGTAGGCTATACAAATTAACTGTAACCTTATGTTATAGCTATAATAATAAAATGTTCGTGTGCGTCTTTTTAGTTTGATAGAATTGAATTATTATTTTTTCAAACCAAGTTTTACACTGTTCAAACTGGCGTAACTGTACTTAAATGGTGACGAATAAAATAATATATCCTGTCTTCTGAAAGCTTAGATATTGAAGCAGTTTTTATAGCATTTGCTACTGTCTAGCAACTTTTTTAGAGAATTGTGTGTATAAGCCTTTTCCTTTTTTTTAAGACAATGATAACTTCACAGTTCTAATCAATTTAATTAGTGATTGTGTAGATTCAGGCTGATCATAAGCTATCCATCCATAATTGAAATTTAATGTAGAATACTATAGTAGTGTTAAAGTTCGAGGAATGTATCAAAATCTCCCACATTTTCTAAATTTTTGGGTGAATGTACAGGTTTTTTGGAAAAAATCAAAATAATTTTTTTTTAGTGGGTGTGTGAAGTGGAATTTTTTTAATTGTGTATTTCAGTCACATTTATGTTGTTCTATCACCCAAAAAAATGTTAACGCTAGGTCTAGACCACCCTGCATGTAATTTTAACCTTTTAAGTCTAAGAACATTAGCGATTTTGAGGGAGTGTCAATAATTTAAAAACGTAAAATAGTGGAAATTGGCAACACTATTATTGCGTAAATCATTAGTTAAAATTATAACGTTATCATGAGATAATCCGTAATTATTTTCATATAGCAGAATTATAATTAAACATCAATGATAAACACTTACATTTGCCAAACATTTTATCAAACAAATACTGCTTACACAGTTTATTTCGAAACTATTCATTACACGTTGTCATTTTATTATATTAACTCAAGGTTACGTTTTATCACTTTACAAACCAAATTGACTATTGTTTTTGTTTAAGTGGTAAACTGCAACATTAACACTTTAAGTGATAAGTATAGTTCGTTTCTGGAGCACTGTGGTATTAATGGCAATTAAATTACAGGTTTACGGATTTCCCGTTTCTATAATAAACTAAAATACTAACGTACTTATCAATTGAGTACCAGAGTAAAATAAAATAATATATTTACCTGGTAGTACTTTTAGAAGAAATAATTCATACATTTTTCATATTACGTAAATTATGTTTCCATGTGGCCGCAACATCCCTTATTTTGCAAACCACCCCCGGATGGTACATTGTGCCGGTTTTTCTCAGCTTCCTCGTAAGCTGTTGTACCAACGTAACAAATGTATAGAACCAAAAATGTTTGCCATTAAGTTCTACACAAAAACTGTTCCATAAGCATTTTAGCTAATCCTCTCTGGATTTACGCAAATAGCGTTCAAAGCTAGGTGTAGTTATTAGCCTGTAAAATGTGGCTTTAATTGAAGTGATTTTCATAGTTCTAGTGCTATAATATCGCTACATAAGTATTATCGAAGTCAAATTTTAAAATTTGGAAGGAATTTTAGAGCACTATACTATGCATTTTCTAATTTGAGCTCGCTTCTACACCACCCATGAGGTAGAGCTCCCAGCGCGTTTTTTTAAGTGGTGTCCCCAATAGGCCTAATCCACTAACATGTCTTTTTTATTCATTTGTTGGGCACTCTTCATTTAATATCTCATCGGGTGGTGCGACCCTGTCCATGGCAGTTGGAGCACATGGTTGAACAATCCAAGTCTAAGAAATCCACATCGCTTACCACAACCCTTTTTACAGCTGCACGATGTAGCTTTCAGAACAGAAATCGGAGCCGACGCCCCAGTAGTAAAAACTGGTGATAAAATGTTGCCCATTTTTCTCCAACCCCACTTCGTTGGCCAAGATTGAATTTGGTGAAATACCCAGTAAGAATACTGTTTTAATGCTGCAGATGTTGGTGGCAATCTAGATAAAATTACGGCATGATTGAATTGGCTAACCAACTTATTAAAAGAAATAAATCTGTAGCTATTCAGAAGTTTCTTTCCGTTCAGCTTTATATAGCGCAAATGTGAATTTCTTTCTCACCAGTACTTTCAATTTGCTCTTTCGTAGATGGAGAACTGTTGAAAATATGTGCAACATCTTCTAAATCCTTTCTCTTGTTTAATATGTTTACGATTTGAGATTTACCTTTTCCGAAAAACGCAGAAGTGGTATCACAACCACTAAACGCATGTGCAAAAAGAACAGTTTCTATAATATTTTTAATAACATTGGATGATTGCATATCAGAAGATCTATTTCCTTGGGCTGGTTTAAAAAAACCTTACCTTGCGAAGCAAGACCAATAATAAGGTAGAGAAGATTGACATCCTGACCAACTACAACCACAGTGTCTTGTTGACTTGATAATTCGATGGCGGTTTTAACGATTACTAAGTCAGCATCGTCTAAATCAGTAAAAGTATTAATATTCTCAAAATTTAGCCTCTCCACAAGTTGAGAAATGCAACGATCTTTGTTAGCTATCTTACTTAACAATGTTTTTGTTGATCGTGTGTTGGTATGTTTTACTGAATGCAATTGTAGCTGAAGTTCGCTTCATTAGTGGTTTTGTCGTTCAAGACTCTTTGTACTAATGGCATTATCAGCATATCCATCAAACACTATAGTTACATAGTGGCCATAGTGTTTATATAAAGTTAACATAGGCTGAGAAAGTGTCACGAAATGTACCCTTTTTGGACATGCCACACGGTGAATTATATTACCACCATCCACTACAAATTCGCAATGATCGCTCAAGTCAGCATTTCGTGCTGGAACTTCTTACAAGGATGATTTTTGTTTTCTCATTAAACATTTTTCATCAAATAAAGAAGCGGGAACAGAGGCAAGCTCAAAAGTGAAACATGATTTTAATTCTGTTGGGGATTGAACGGTGCAGAGTATTCTTTGTAATAGTTAAGTCGTATCGATTTCAATTACATCGTCGTCTTTAATTTTGACGGAACTTGTAGTAGATGCGATTGACGATTGGGTTTCAAATTCCATATGTACTTCCTTCTTTAATTAATGTTTCCGTCTATTTTATTCCGATCTCTTTTGATTTAAAAGAGTCGACGTTGTCCACCAACAAGTCCACCAATTTTTCCGTTATGATTAATGGAGAGTGTTCCTTGAGCCAATGTGTAAATTTCTCTTCGTCTTTTTTATTCTTCCATCATGAAGTTCAACATGTTGATTACTACTTTTGTTTCTCTGAGATAAAACGGCTGATCAAAAGTGACGGTATCTGTTGTTTCGCCCAGTTTGCTGGTTGTTTCTGCGGCAAAATTTAAAACACTATATATAGTACTTAAATCGGTAGGAGAATGATTGGGAAAAAGTAGGGCAAGATTTTGTATAGGGTAAGGTACATGTTATAGCATCCATAAAGCCTTGCCAAGATGGCAACTGTAGTACTTTTCCATACATCCATTCAAAATCCTGACCTGAAGATGCCGCAGCCTTATCAAAATGAGCTTCAGTATACACGTTTTTTATTAAAATTTATTCAATCCCACTTTTAGATTTATGGTAAGTAAATCTATTTTTCTACAACTGACAATTTCCTCGGAAGATGGAACAGTTAACTATTTAATGATACGTTGATTACTTATCGCATCGTGCGGAGTGATTCAGTGTATCCCACCCATTGCATGGAATGTGTCTTTACCAGTCATAGTGTTTATGTTAACGTCGGCGTTATCGAAGACGAATTGAGGAAAAGATTTCTCGTTAATATCGGGATTCCAAGATTTGACAGCAGAGTGTTCAAACTGTGAAATATCGCTATGACGGGAACAAAAACCTAAATGTGAAACGGCTTGCACTATGTTTCTTGAAGCAACTTTGCGAACTAGGTACACAGCAAGTCCAAGCAATGTAGTAGATGTGAAAGAACCCGGCCTAGTAGCCCATATACTCGAGTGAGCAATAGCTGTAAATTTCTTATCAACACCAACTGTTTTACCCCTTTTGTCTTTTAATAATTATTGCGTTTAAAAGCGCATTTAAAGCATCTAGCACAAGGTCTTCCGCTTCGTCTGTAAAATTTGACAAGTCTGGATATTCGGTTGTATTGTAAACAGTAGTTCGAATATCTTCCCGAATAATATTTACCGCAGCTTCCACGATTCTCATACTTTCTTCTCCGTATTCTTTAATTAATTTGCTTTGCAACGTTTTATAGTCATCGAAGAACCCTCTGTTGTGTTTTCTTCCATCTTTCTCATTAATTCCGGTAAAGTAAGTTGACAATCATCAGAATTTTCTATGAAACCACACAATTTTTAAACGCTGAATCGATTTCCTCGTCTTCTGGACGACCCGCTTTTGACTGGATGGTTCATTTGTTAAAAATATTGAACAACGCGTACTGTGATTCCGGGTTTCTGCTGCGACCAAACAAATCACATTATCAACACGTCTCGAAATTAATTCTGCTAATTCGTCAGTTCTATTCCAACGTCTTTGTAACATTCTATCCCTAACTGTAAGCGATTGAACTTCAAACATTGCCTCGAGTAGATTCTCTCTCTTCTTTTTTCAGCATGTATGTCATATTTCCCAACACAAAATATACAATTATTTTTATAATCAAATTGTTCAATTGATCTTTTGACCTTTTCACCATCTCTGCTACTTCTTGCTCCTTTTTCAAGAAAGCTTCGAATATTTCTTTCTTTTGTATATTCACGCCTGCAAGGTTAATGCATAGTAATGGTCGTAATATCATTAAGCTGCTTGTGCTTGTCATCCTTCCGAGCTTTGCTTACAGCTATTAAGTTTGCAATGCCTTTTTTCACACATACTATTTCACTACCTTCAAGCGTCTCTTCTCATATGAAACAATCACCTGTTAATTCTTTTTTAAAAACCACTTCCAACTACGAAAATTCCACTACGAAAATCTGTAATTACGAGTGTACCTAAACGACATTAAAAATTAAACCCTCCTTCGTACACAAATCTACGAATCTAAACTAAAATCCGTAAATAGTCCACCGTGTCGCATACCACAAGTTTGTGTCCAAGTGCGTTGACGCCTCCCACCTCTGCTGAGGTTCGACACCTACAAATTTATGAGCATAATATCGATTCGTCAATTTTACTGTGCTGAGACTAAAATATAACAGTATACTTATGTATGATCGCTGAACCTGAAATATTTTAACGGCTTGCTAAAACTACCCTTAACTTTAAACTTGTTTTGCGAAAATTCAAGGATTAGCTAACATATAGTTATATTAAACTCAATAATGGGTTTAATAATTTATTTGAGATATCACTAACTTGTATGCTAATATGAATCTAGCGATTACAATACTGTCATCGTCCTATAAAATATTTCTTATCATCTAAATAATTTGAACATTGAAATGGACAAATAAGTAATTAGTTTCTTAGTAATAACAGATAGTAAGCTAATAAACAATATTTTCCGTGTTTGGATTGTGAGTATGTTTAATCTTATCTCTATGTAAAGAATATAATTATAGATTGGTCTTATTTCTAACCAAAGGTGTAATTCCTCCTCCATAGGATAGAACGTCCTCGTTCTTTGATGTGTCTTTCGTGCATGTGAGTTCTGATAAAGACATAACGCCAAGTTTGGTCTTTCGTCGGAAAGCTAACTGTATCTTATGGGTAAATACATTCATAATTAAAACAATACAAAGCATAATTATAATTAAAATTGTCATAGAAAATGTGAAACATGTACTAGAGGATGTAAGTTAACAGATGTGTTTAGTGATTCAGATTTTTCTTTTAAACTATGGACGTCATTTAAATGTTTTAGTTATAGATTTATAGTAGTATCAGCTTTGTAATCCTTAATTAACAAATTATTTTGGAATGAAAAATTATATAAAGTATTTTCCAATGTTTGATCGTCTATTACTATTTTACAATTCATTGTTGAAGATATTAAAGCGTAACCTTTAACATTTCTTGACTTAGTTTGTTGACGACATTCTTCTGTCACTAACAAATCAGTTTTACAAGAGAGTAATATATTACCAATATTTAACTGCGTATAAGGTTTAATTATTATTAACTAGGGCATAAACACAATCTGTAATGTTATGTAGAATTGAGCACTTGTTCAATCGTGGCACTTCTACACAAATTGTTTGATTGTTAAACACTTTGCACTGTTCGTCTGTCCAGAATTCTCCTCTTGCTACATGAAGATGGTATTTGAAGTGTGGTATCGTTATCTTATTTTCAGAATCAGGAATTGGGTAAATACGGAGTGCTGGTAAAATAATTGGTCTAGGATTGGAATGTACAAAATACATGTTATTATGTCTTTTACAGAGACGACTTGAAATTTTGAGAATTCTAAAATTGTGAATATGTGATTCATGTTCCATTCAGGTAATTCTGCTTGCTTGTAAATTGATTTTAAATGAATAATAATTTGAATTAATTCAGAATTTGAGATAATTTCCAAGTTAGTTATGTCAGAAGCGGCTAATAAAATCGTTCTTTCAATACTTTGAAGAGTATTAAGCAGTTTCAATTATGTTACTCATATTATTTATTGCTTGCATAGATAAATTTAAATTATTCTGCATTATATTAAAATTTGTTGTGTAGCGTTTCGTAACATGACCAGCAAAGGATGTGCATTTATTAATTTGTTTTAAAATTCCGTTTTGATTTGGTAAAAGTATTTCTGAGTTTTTATTCATTTCTATTAAGTCATTATTATCGGGATTGTCTGTGATGTATTTAATTATCGTTCCTAATCCTGAATCTAAGATGAATGACTACATTACTTAATAGTTTATTATATCCTAATCTTAAATCGGTTATATTAAAGTAAAAATAGAATTTATGGTAGTGATTTAAGAATTTGGTTGTACTTAACATTTCTGAAAAGTAGCCATTAGTATCAAATTTCTGAACTTGAAGGGCCTGGGTCTGACTGAATAGGGTGATCCTGTAAAGAGAATTTTCTTTTAGTTCTTTTTATTTTTCGGGTCTGAATATTAGGAATTCTACGTCAATTTTCGCGAATTCTTGTTATTTTATTGTTTTCCACTGAGGTTACATTTCCTTTATCATATATGGGTCCGTTTTTCTTATCCTTTGTCGGGTGAAATAAGCTACTGGCTCATTAAATGCTACTATTTCTTTATCATTGCTTGCTTTTCTACATTTTTGTTACCATTTTAAATTGTTTATTATATAATAACTCATAAAAGACAAAACTTCGTTCTTCCGTTTATGGTTGTAATGTTCGTAAATGGTTTGATTGAGATCTATTTCGTGAACATTAAGATTTTCATATGGGGCCATATAAAGAGTGACAGTGTTATATCCCATACTAGAGTGAATAGATTGATTATACGTGAGTACTGAAGTTATCATGAGATCGTTTGAAATTTCATTTTATTTTGTGATTTCGCTATTCGTAATTTTTCAAAGAGTGTAGAATGAACTCGTTCTACAGGTGAATTTGAACTGGGTTTATAATTGGTGGTAAAGTGGAGATCAACTTTAAACAGAGAACAATATTCCTGAAAAATCTTGTTTTTAAATTTTTTTCCTTCATCACAAACGATTTTTCGTGGGTAGCCATGATGAGAAAAATAGTGACGTAGTTTACTTAAGGCAGTCACTATTGTTCCTTAATATAGTCAGGTTGAGTGTATCACCAGAACAAATCAATGATTGTGAGAAATTTACTATTATCAAAGCTAAATGTGTCAATGTGAAATATATCGAAGGGTCCTCTGCTAGCATGGGGCCAGACTATTGAGGTTTATAAGGATTTCTTTCGTATTTGTTAAGAAGACAAGTTTCGCATTCGTTAATGATTTTGTTTATTTTAGTCTTCATGTCAGGCCAGTAATATTTTATTTTAAGGTAACTAAGTGTTTCGTTTATACCATTATGATTATTTTCATGGTGTTCACTAATGACATTATATTGTTTTCTGGATCTTCGATGTCTTCGGCTAAGATATTACTTTTAAAGATTTTTATGTTATTGTCAAAAGGCTTTTACAAGTTCGAATGCATTTTAGTTTTACTTCATTATCAGTAAAATAGATTCGGTAAATACTTTTCGGGTCTATATCTTTTAGGTATTTACTCAGGTTTTCTAACTCATTTCCTCTACGAACCATTATTTCGTAATTATTTTTATTAAAAGGTTTTGTGCAATTTAATTGATTTTTGTCTCCTAGTTTTAAAATAATTCTATTACTAAAGAAGTTTATTGGTTTTTCGAAATTGGCATTGAAAATATTGGATTTTCAATTGAAGTATGTTGAGTGTCGTTATCGGTTTTCTAAGAGTTGTTTCGTTCGGAGTTATTTAAAATTTCGTCTAAGTCTTTAGTGATTAACGTTAGGTACGATGGACATTAAGTCTATGTCATTGTCATTGTTGGTTTCACGGGTATTTATCTCAATTCGCGATAAGGCGTCAGCGACAACGTTATCTTTTCCTTTTATAGCGAACTTTATAATCGAACTCTTCTAAGCTTAGACGCCATTTGCCTAACCAAGAGTTAGGAAAACAGCCATACTAATGCTTTATGGTCTGTTTCTATAATCAATTGTCGTCCATACACATAAGGTTTGAAATGCTTAGTGGCTTCAACTATAGCGAGTAATTCGCGGAATAATTTTTTCTGTTTCGCGATCATCTTGAAGAAGAAAGTCCGTTTCTTGCATACGCAATAGATTCGGGAATCGTAATATTATTAAGAGTAAGTTGAGGAATTACTGCTTGTCCTTCATTTATATCTACAGGGAGTTTAATATGAGTTCTACTTGTTTGTTTGCATGGTTTAAAATTTAAAGGATTTAATTCGAAAAAAAGGGGATTTTTATTTCATTGATTTCTAATATTTGTTTATCGTAATCGATTTTTGCACCTAATTTTTCTAAATCTTCGCTACCTAATAATGCATCGAATCGATCATGCCATTGTATTACATGAAAGTTTATATTATGATTAATGCCGTAATCTTCGAGTATAGGGTATGAGATATTTAAATCGTCGGTGATAGTTTGGGCTAAACTTTTTACTGAAAATGGTTTCTTAAAAAATTAGTTTTAAAATGAGTTTTTGCTATTTGTGGATTTATTATTGAATTTGAGGCACCAGAATCAATCAGTATTCTAAGATTAACTTTAGGGATGGTAATAAATGGTAAACGGGTCTACTAACAATTGTATTTAGGTCGGGTGGGTTCCATCGAGGCTCGTAACCGAAAAATTTTCATTGTTATTGTCGGTATTAACGTCTTCATGCAAATTTTCACATGGTTGTTCGTATGGAACAAAGTTATCTTCGCGATAATCGGAATCGTAATTGTAATCATAACTGTTGGGTTCTTCAACATTATACAATTCTTCAGAAATGAAATTTCTAGGGCCGGTTTGTTGAAAATGATTTCGTTGTGGTTGGGGTCGGTTTTGATTTGTATTTGACTGGAATGTGTTTCGCGTACTTATTGACATAGGAGTAGGTTTATATTCTGGTTTTTTTACCAAAAACTTGGGTATTCGTTGGAAAGTTCTTTTGAATTAGTCTAGTTTGTACATTGATGGGACCTCTGGGAAAGTTATTTGAATTTTGTGGTATATTCATGTTTTTAAAAGGTTGTTGATAATTATTTGTATAATACAAGGGTTTTTGAGACGTTGTAGGATTGTGTGAATACTTATTTTGTTGGGGTAATGTCTAGAAAATTTTTGAGGTTGTTTTTGCCTAACAAAATTTAAGAAGTTTACTTGTTGATTATTATCATAATTTCTTAAATGTGTTAACGCGTCTTCTAAAGAAGTCGTTGTCTTACTTGTTATAAATGAACAATAAGGTTCAAGAAATCCGGCACAAAAGGTATTTTGAGCTCTTTTTTCACACATACTTTTTTTGAAAATGTTTATATTAATGTTTTCTTCCCTAATATTAATGTGTTCTAAAATTTGCTGTAATTTAGATTTGATTTTTTCATAATACTGGTCATAATTTTAATAATAAATAATTAAAATATACCAGGTTTATTAACACTGTTTGGGTATCCTGTTCGCAGCGCCAGTTATACTAAACTCAAAATGGGTTTAATAATTTATTTGAGATACCACTAACTTGTATGCTAATATGAATCTGGCGATAACAATACTGTCATCGTCTTATAAAGTATTTCTTATCATCTAAATAATTTGAACATTGAAATGAACAAATAAGTAATTAGTTTCTTAATAATAACAGATAGTAAGCTAATAAACAATATTTTCCATGTTTGGATTGTGAGTATGATTGGTCTTATTTCTAACCAAAGGGTGTAATATATTTATAGAACAGCTTTTATGTAGAATGGGGAACATTTCTGGTTCTATACATTTTTACGTTTGAAAAACTGTTTACGAGGAAATTGAGAAAACCGGCACAATGTACCGTCCGGGGTGGTTTTTTCCAAAGTAAGGAGGCTGCGGCCACATAGGAACTTTGGGATTTATTCTTACTTCCATTGGAAACATAATTAACGTAATATGAAAACTTTATAAATTTTAATTTATCCATTTCTATATGTTTAATTTACGTGTACTATGGCATATTATTTTGTTTTCAAGCTTTAACTTAACGCTCATAGTACCCTAGCTTTGAATATAAACTTTATTCAGGGCCATCACTAACAGCTAACAATCTTCAACATTTTGTTGTATCGTAACACGATATATTAAATTTGGTGCTTTATTTCGTTGTACATCGTGCTTTATATAAAGCTACAGGTAATTTTGTAGAAAGAAGTGTGGGATGCGTGATACAAGGCATATCGATGATGGAGTTGTACAGGGTAAGTCAACGATAGAATAACGTAAACTGGTTCTGTATGGTAAACTTTGCCAATAACATGTATTTATCATATTATATGACTAGTAAGTGCGAATTTTAAAATTATTCTTGACTATACGGAGTGTTTCAAAAATTAGGCAAGACAAACTTAGTATTTTTTAACGTATTATCGTTCGATTTTTGGATACTACGTGCAATTGTAAAACTTTATTTATATAGGTTTCATGCATGTAAAATTGACGGTTTTGACTGTAATTCGAATTTTATTCAAAAATCGCATTTACAGATATAGCTTTATTATTATGTACCATCTTGTGTTTTGTTAGGAAAACTTTTATATGTGAACCAAGAAAATACCAAGCTTAAGTCTATGTTCTGAAGAAGTATTAGAGATAAATACTACATGGTGTTTAAAATATATGTTCAAACCTGCGAAACTCGATATTAAAGTCAAATCCACTAAGTACGCCGCTGTGTGCTGGAATATTGCTACAAATCACACAAGAAAAACAAAAAGCATACGCTACTCTAATAGCCTCCTGAATAAAGTTGCGACTTAACCTTACTTTTAATGCCACTAAATGCAGCTATTAAACAACGTATGTACTCAAAATAAATTAACGTGCTATCAAGCACAATAAAAGGAATGAAAAAAATAACTTCGTTAATTTTCGGTTATCATGATTAAAGAAAAATAAACACAAAAAAATTAATAATGCTACTGCTTCTAAACATCAATCAAATAACTAATAGCAAAATCCGCAGCTGTAAATTTATGCATCGATCACAAGTTGTGAACGTCGCAATTAAGAACTAGGGCAGATTAGACTTATGTAACAAATAAAACCCTCGCGTCTAAAGGACAATAAGATTTTAAACTAAGTTAACTAAATTTTAGCAACAGTTTACATAGAAAACATAGGAATATTTTAATTAAATACTCATTGTAGTTGTGATGATTGGATACTGTATGTTTACTAAGAATAAATATACAACCTAGTAGCCGTATTATTCATTCACGGTTCAAGGCGGCAAATTTCCATTAACTTTATTAACCTTCAATATAATATGGTAATCGTTTCGATCCTATCTTCAATTTTACTACAAGTACATAACTCAGTGTTGTCCTTGACAGAACTTGACAATTCTGCTCCAGCTATTATTGAAGAGCACACTATCTGGAAAAGTTGCTTGAACTCCAGTACCATTATGTATAATCGTAAAGAAACAAATGTTTAAACCTTAATAAAAGGCACAAAGAAGGTTCTTATTATACTGGGTTCCCCATAATAGACTACCCATTTTATTTTATTAATAAATTCCCTACGAGATAACTAAATAAGTTGTTCTCTGTGGGATTATCTTCTGTAGTCTTTGGGATTTCAGTTAATTATTAAACAGGTCACAAATAAGTTATAAATTAATAATTTCGTGTAACGTCATTTTACTACGAGAAGCTTGTTAGTTTTCATCAATAATTATTTATTTTTTGCTTTGAGACATTATTTCAACATCCGTTTGAACTTTCATGGATTACTCAGTCCAACAACGTGTGTTTTGTGTAGAAACTTACATAAGAAGCAATTCAATAGAAGAAGTTAGGCGTGCATTCCGGCGTCAGTTTAATAACAACAATAGGGTCACGCGCCAAATCGTAAAACTGTTAAGTTATGGGTTCGTCATTGGCGTGAAAATGGTTCTGTACAAAATTTGAAAGAGTTAGAATTGCGTTTACGAGAAGTCCTAAAAGGTCTGCTAATCGACAAACCCTTATCCTAGGAATATCAAAGGGAAGCTTAGATCGAATTCTTCAAAGGATTTAAAATTTCATCCCTATAAATACCAAATGGCACAGCACCTTAGTAATCAAGATAAAGAAGCAAGGTTAGCATTTTGTCAAGAATTTTGGATTTACATCAAGGAGCAATTCAGTCTCCTAATGAGCGACGAAGAAAATTTTTATTTGAACGGCATGGTTAATAAACAGAATTTTAGATACTGGTCAAATGAAAATCCTTGTGAAATCTTTACACAGAACCCCATAATCCAAAAGTTGTTGTGGGTGTGGAGTAGGATCTTTTGGTATTATTGGTCCATATTTTTTGAGGATGAAAATAACCGTGCTGTAACAGTAACATCCGAGCGCTACGTAAACATGCTAGAGACATTCCTCATTCCAGAATTAAATAGACAAGGATTACTAAACAATGCCTTACTATTCCAACAAGATGGTGCAACAGCTCATACCGCCAGAAACTCAATGAGTGTTCTGCGAGAAATGGTTAATGGCCGACTCATTTCTCGATTTGGAGATTTACCTTGGCCTTCGAGGTCCCCGACTTAACGGCACGATTGTTTCCTGTGGGGATATTTAAAAGCCAAAGTGTTTGCGAGTCGTCCAGGTACAATCGAGGAGTAGGTATACTAGGCCGATTCTGAATCAGTTCAAGGTCACCCATGTAAATCTTATGGGATTTATTTCAAGGTCAAGTGAGTTTTCTCGTTATGCCAGAACGCGCTCCACGTCTCAAGGACGTTTGAAGCATGCTTTTGGCGGGAATTTAAATTTTGGAGTCACTTGCCCCTGGTGGTGAAAAACGTAAGCTTTGGAGCTCTTTCAAGGTGAAAGTTTAGGCGGTAAATTTAAAATGTTGGAGCTGGTCAAGGTCAAATCTAAAAATAGAAGTTGCAAGGTAATCATAAATCTAAAAATAGTTTTCAAGGCCAGAGGTTATTGACTTGCGGTGGTGTCATATAACATTTCTTAGAAATATAAAAAGGTCAAGGTGAAAAGCTAAAAATAGAAGTTGCAAGGTAATCATAAATCTAAAATAGTTTTCAAGGTCAAGGTTATTGACCTACGGTGGTGTCATATTACATTTCTTAGAAATATAAAAGGTCAAGGTGAAAAGCTAAAAATAGAAATTGCAAGGTAATCATAAATCTAAGAATAGAATTTTCAAGGTCTACTCCACCTGAAGGTCACGGCGACGACGACGATGACGATCTCATAAGCTATGCATAAAAAGTAGGTCATGAGTTCATTGAAGGTGAATACTCCACTTCAAGCTAAAAATAGAAATTGCAATGTCACCATCCTCATCATATTACAAGGCCACTCTGCGGTCAAACGTTTTGGGGAAATTTGTATGTCAAGGTCAGAAGCTAAAAATAGAAACTGCAATGTCATCATCATATTACAATTCTTAGAAGTCTAAAATAGTGTGGTCAAAGGTTATTGATCTGTATATCATAGCTAAAAATGGTCGGTTCATGTCCTGACTAAAAGGTGATCGCGTTACAGCTAAAAAGTATAGTGACAGCATCATCGCTGAAAGTAGCTTATGCGCGTAACCAGATATGTATGGTAATCAAAGAGGTGGTTCATATCTGCACTAATGTAACATAGTGGGGTCGTTTAGAGTAAAAATATAAGGAAATAGTGTAATGGGTAGTGAGTGTTGTGTAAAACATGTGCAAAATAAGCATTCGTAACCAATGACGCATGTAACTGACTTTGTGCATGCTCGGTATTGCTCAGGTATCCTCGTGGAGTCTACCCTTCTATATAAGTTTAAATTTTATAATCACATATCATTCCTTCAACATCATGTTTTTCTAAAAGGTATATATGTTAAAGCACTGTTTTTGCACATTAAAATCGCTTACGTATTTACTATTGTAATAGGTGTGTAAACCTAACCAGAAAATCAGTTCTATTTGTTTAAATGTAGCATGTAGAAATACTGCACGATTGCATTAGCGCATATACAACACGCTAACGAAGACAACCAGACAAATATAGAAAAGTAATGATTGTTATAATTGATGTGCAAGGATTCAAAACAGCAAGAAATATATTTACACCTAAGGAACTAGCGATATATAATGGAGAGCAAATTGCTCATTACGTATTCAAGCCTCCATTTCCATGGCACACCTTGGATAGTGAATTTCAAAAGCAAGCTAATTGGTTAATTCACAACCACCACTTTATCAAGTGGGAATATGGATATACTTCTCCACGTCTATTCCCTCGTATACTTAGTGATTGCATATCAACAACAGATGAGGTGTAGGTTAAAGTACGAGAGAAACCTGATTTTATTCAAAAAAATTTAAAACAACGCATTACGGTGTTTGAAGAACAACATACTTTACCCAAACTTCATCCATGCTGTTTTTTTCATACACAAAACACTTGTCACTGTGCTTTGGCTCATGTATATCATTTATATGAAAAAATTGTAGTGAAATTCTAATAAAGATTTATTAACTGACATATCTTATTCGCATGTATTACCTCAACGCTTTTATGAGTATTTCAAAGAAGAAGAAGAAGAAGAACTAGATAATTTAAAATGTTATCTAAGAATAAACATTTGTGTAAAATTTTTTTTGGATAATGAGAACCTAAACTGCTTTCGGTCTACCGGAAACAGATACCGCTTCTGAGAAACAGCTACCTGTTTTTGAGAAACAGCTACCTGTTTTTTGAGAAACGGGTACCGGTTTTAGGTCTGTTTTGAGCTGTTTTCGGAAACCGGAAAGTTGTTTTGAGCTTTTTCTGCCTGTTGCTAGAAAATAGGGATATTTTTTTTGAGCTGACTGCATCAAAGTTTATGCTATTCACATTTTCGGTGTTTACAATGTTCTACTGAACAAAATTTAAAAGAATATTTGATAAAGGTTATATACCAAATTGGTCTAGTGAACTTTTCAGGATTGTTAAAGTACGTGTAACGAATCCGGTCACGTACTTGCTACAAGACATGATAGGGGCACCTATTTATGGACAGGAACTGCATAAGGTTAAATATCCGGATGTGTATTTGGTGGAAAAGGTCATTTGATGTAAAAAGAATAAAGTGTACGTAAAGTGGTTGGGATTAAAATAATATTCATGGATCGATGATGATGATGATAATGTAGTTTTATAAGCATATTATTGTAAGGCAATAAGCTCATTTATAATTCAATGATGCCGGTAAGAACAACAAGCACTTTGGAACACTTAAATTACTGTAGAAAGCATCACTATTGGTATAATAACGGATATAAATGTCCTGCTTGTATAGGTACCGACTAGTATGAATATAACTTATTGTTATATAGTGTACTTAAGGAACTATCGTAGAATGTAATTTCTGTAAGAATAATAATAAAAGACCAATTGTAATTTGTATTATTTATTAATAAAAACATACTGATACATTCATATTAGGCCTAAAGTGTTTATGTAGTCCTCAAACTGAACTGATGGCCACTTCGAGTCAGGTCCGCTTGTTCGACTAACCGTTCGCCTTGAAATCTGACCTTTTCAAAGTTTTCTAGAATCCAGTTATATATTGTGAAATGTTCATAATTTTCCGAATTCATTGCTGTAGTAAATTTGTTTTGGATAATGAGAACCTAAACTGCTTTTAGTCTGCAGGAAACAGATACCGCTTCTGAGAAACAGCTACCTGTTTTGAGAAACGGGTACCAGTTTTAGGTCTGTTTTTGAGCTGTTTTCAGAAACCGGGAAAGCTGTTTTGAGCTGTTTCTGCCTGCTGCTAGAAAAATAGGTATCTGTTTTTGAGCTGACTGCATCAAAGTTTATGCTATTAAACAGGACAGAATTTGTCAAAATTCAAAAACAAGATCGCATTGAAAAGTTTAAACAATATCCGTCTGAGAAGAGCATGCTGGTGATGCATCTAATGCAATTGATACCATTATGGAGTCCTTTACGGTATTTCAAGCGATAAGTGGTCAATTGGCAAGACACCGTAAATACAGACGGAAAGGATTTGGTTATTAAGTTCGGTATAATGGCACGAGCGGTCTCTATGATCTAATAATAATGAATGAAGCAGATAACGTCTAATAACTAGCGAAGACAGAATATACATCCAATCTTAATTGCAACTAATGCAGCTCGTTGTGATGACAAGGATGAACAATTGAAAGGTACACGTGTCAAAAAATATACAGGGATAATTAAACCCTTATTTTGAAAGGATGCATGTTTATAATAAAAAGGCTTCTCTGGGATTGCATGATTCAGTAAACTTTTATTGCTAGAAATGGTGAAAGTAATAAGAATGATAAAAGAAAAAGAATTATTAAGTATTGATGAGAAGGAAAAGACTCGAGGTGTTAATCAAGGAAATAAAAAATTGAGGGTAGATTTAGAGCTGTATGAGCTAAAAAGAAAATGATGCAACTTCGAGTGAATGTGCCATGAAAAGTATGAAATAGAGACGCTTTAGTAAATAAGTAATTACAGTAGTGCATGTTATGTTGCATAAGGAAAAGGCACTTCAACAGTTTCATTGGAAAAAATAAATAAAAATAAAATGTGTGAAGAAGGAGAAAAGATAATTTAAAATAAGTTTCCATATGGTTTAATTTAAATTTCATATTAAACGAGTTTCTTATCATGATTTATTAAATTATACAAATTATGTAGGAAGAAATGACATTGTAAAACTTATATTGCAAAGAAAGAGGTGAATATATCATATACCAATGAAAGTTATATGTAAGGTGAACGTTGTTAATTGCTTAATAAATGTAAATATATGGTTTTAATCATAATAAATCACAACTCGAAAGTCCTTTACCCAAAAATTCTGAATTTTTGTATATAAACTCAATAAGTAAGAGCGCAAAAGATAGCAATTTCCAAAATTTCTCAAAACAAAACAAAAATGTGATAAAAAAAATCTATTTTACTAATGAAAGTTATACATAAGTGAATGCAGTTAATTGTTAATAAATCAATAAATTTTCATATTAAACGAGTTTCTTATCATGATTTATTTAATTATACAAATTATGAAGGAAGAAATGGTATTGTAAAATTTTGACATAAAACTTATATTACAAAGAATGCTGAAGTAAGCGATTCTACATGTGTGTATGAAACGTTTTAAGATAAATAAATATACTCTTTTATCATATCAGTTTAATCTTGAGGTCAAAAATTCTGAATTTTGTATATAAACTCAATAAGTAAGAGCGCAAAAGATAGCAATTTCAAAATTTCTCAAAACAAAAAAAATGTGATAAAAAATCTATTTTACTAATGAAAGTTATACATAAGTGAATGCAGTTAATTGCTTAATAAATCAATAGAATTTTCATATTAAACGAGTTTCTTATCATGATTTATTTAATTATACAAATTATGAAGGAAGAAATGGTATTGTAAAATTTTGACATAAAACTTATATTACAAAGAATGCGGAAGTAAGCGATTCTATATATATGTGTGTGTGTGTGTGTGTGTGTGTGTGTGTGTATGAAACGTTTTAAGATAAATAAATATACTCTTTTTATCATATCAGTTTAATCTTGAGGTCAAAAATTCTGAATTTTTGTATATAAACTCAATAAGTAAGAGCGCAAAAGATAGCAGTTTCCAAAATTTCTCAAAACAAAAAAAATGTGATAAAAAAATCTATTAGTAAAGTCCTAGAAAAATGCGCTCTTAAAATTTAAATTTTTACCTAATTCTGAGAAAAAAATTTTTTTCAGCGCAGTTGTGTTTTAGAAGTGACAATCTATCATTTCATGTATAAATTTTTTCAAAATATGAAAAATTACACTTAAATTAGCAATTCCATTTTGAAACAACAAAAAGCACTTAAAACACACCTTTTGTACTTACGTAAGCTCAGAAGAAACATATGCATGCAATTTATCCATTTAATGTATCTAAATGCTCTTTAAATTACCAATTCAATTTGAAACAACAAACAGCACTTAAAACATGACTTGTTTTTAATTTTCGATGCAGTTAATAATAATTGTAGGATAATGAACGCAGTTATTTTGCTTTGAAAGCATTTTAAGCAGTTGGATCTGTTTAGTGATATCAGCAGTTGTTGAATTTACAAGGAAAGAATTTGATATGGTTTTATTTGATACTATTAAACGTAGTTTTATGTGATAAGGTTATAATATCCTCAATGCTTTTACTTTCTTGATTAACACCTTGAGTCTTTTATTTTCTCATCAATACTTAATAATTGTTCTTTCTTTCTCTTCTTATCATTCTTATTACTTTCACCATTTCTAGGAATAAAAATTTACAGAATCATGCAATCTCAGAAAATTTTGAATTTTTAGATGAACAACATATTACAAATATTTCCGAAATAAATAAATAAAGGTTTTTATTTTACATCAGTAGTTATCTTAATATTTATTGATTTTGTAGTCTTAATTCACTTTTCTTTTAATATGAATGTGAATATAAATATCACTAGAGTATTGTTAGTTGCATAACATTTCAGAGTTAAAACTCATTTGTGATGCTCTTCTTATGTTTTTTTCAAACTCAAAGCTGCCACATTCTTCTATCTTTTCAAATTCTTTACTTAGCATATCGTATAACACTTAGTAATAATGTTATTCACCTTTGATTATAATATAAATTGATAATTGTCAACCATATACGTTCAGTCCTGCTTCTTCATTTATTTTATAAAGAGTAAACTGATATGATAAAAGAGTATATTTATTTATCTTAAAACGTTTCATACACACATATAGAATCGCTTACTTTTGTAATATAAGTTTTATGTCAAAATTTTACAATACCATTTCTTCCTTCATAATTTGTATAATTAAATAAATCATGATAAAACTCGTTTAATATGAAAATTCTATTGATTTATTAACAATTAACTGCATTCACTTATGTATAACTTTCATTAGTAAAATAGATTTTTTATCACATTTTTTGTTTTGAGAAATTTTGAAATTGCTATCTTTGCGCTCTTACTTATTGAGTTTATATACAAAAATTCAGAATTTTAGGTAAAGGACTTTCGAGTTGTGATTTATTGCGATTAAAACCATATATTTACATTTATTAACAATTAACAACGTTCACATTACAACTTTCATTGGTATATGATATATTCACCTCTTTCTTTGCAATATAAGTTTTACAA
This sequence comes from Vesta saturnalis, assembly GCA_036346205.1. Lineage (NCBI taxonomy): Eukaryota > Metazoa > Arthropoda > Insecta > Coleoptera > Lampyridae > Vesta > Vesta saturnalis. Next base: position 825,721 of record JARFJB010002118.1, read on the forward strand.
TGTCATTTCTTCCTACATAATTTGTATAATTTAATAAATCATGATAAGAAACTCGTTTAATATGAAATTTCAATTAAACCATATGAAACTTATTTTAAATTATCTTTTCTCCTTCTTCACGCACTTTATTTTTATTTATTTTTTCAAATGAAACTGTTGAAGTGCCTTTTCCTTATGCAACATAACATACTACTGTAATTACTTATTTACTAAAGCGTTTTTATTTCATACTTTTCATGGCACATTCACTGAAGTTGCATCATTTTCTTTTAGCTCATACAGCTCTAAATCCACCCTCAATTTTTTATTTCCTTGATTAACACCTCGAGTTTTTCCTTCTCTCATCAATACTTAATAATTCTTTTCTCTTTTTATCATTCTTATTACTTTCACCATTTCTAGCAATAAAAGTTTACTGAATCATGCAATCCCAGAGAAGCCTTTTTATTATAAACATGCATCCTTTCAAAATAAGGGTTTAATTATCCCTGTATATTTTTTGACACGTGTACCTTTCAATTGTTCATCCGTTGTCATCACAATGAGCTCATTAGTTGCAATTAAGATTGGGTGTATAGTTCGCCTCGTCTTCGCTAGTTATTAGACGGTTATCTGCTTCATTATTATTAGATCATAGAGACCGCTCGTCATTATACCGAATTAATAACCAAATCCTTTCCGTCTGTATTTATTTTAATTGACCACTTATCGCTAGAAATGTCGTAAAGGACTCCATAAGTGGTATCAATTGCATTAGATGCATCCCAGCATGCGCTCTATTCTCAGACAGATATTGTTTAAACTTTTCAATGCGATCTTGTTTTTGAAGTATTCATAAAATTGTAAGGAAGTATGGACTTAAAGTTCTGGGTTTCAATGATAATATGTTTACCATACTTTGTGTCGATGGTATTCATATAATCACTTTATATTTTGCACACACCTCAAGTCTTTTACGTTCGTTAAGGATTTACAGAAAGTGCTACTGTTCAATGCAGATAGATCCATTTATTTTGACAAATTCTGTCCTGTTTAATAGCATAAACTTTGATGCAGTCAGCTCAAAAACAGATACCTATTTTTCTAGCAGAAGACAGAAACAGCTCAAAACAGCTTTCCGGTTTCGAAAACAGCTCAAAACAGACCTAAAACTGGTACCCGTTTCTCAAAACAGGTAGCTGTTTCTCAGAAGCGGTATCTGTTTCCTGCAGACTGAAAGCAGTTTAGGTTCTCATTATCCAAAAAAATTTACTACAGCAATGAATTCGAAAATTATGAACATTTCACAATATATAACTGGATTCTAGAAAACGTTGAAAAAGGTCATTTCAAGGCGAACGGTTAGGTTGAACAAGCGGACCTGACTCAAGTGGCCATCAGTTCAGTTTGAGGACTACATAAACACTTTAGGCCTAATATGTATGTATCAGAATGTTTTTATTAATAAATAATACAAATTACAATTGGTCTTTTATTATTATTCTTACAGAAATTACATTCTACGTTAGTTCCTTAAGTACACTATATTACAATAAGTTATATTCATACTAGTCGGTACCTATACAAGCAGGACATTTATATCCGTTATTATACCAATAGTGATGCTTTCTACAGTAATTTAAGTGTTCCAAAGTGCTTGTTGTTCTTACCGGCATCATTGAATTATAAATGAGCTTATTGCCTTACAATAATATGCTTATAAAACTACATTATCATCATCATCATCGATCCATGAATATTATTTAATCCCAACCACTTTACGTACACTTATTCTTTTACATCAAATGACCTTTTCACCAAATACACATCGGATATTTAACCTTATGCAGTTCCTGTCCATAAATAGGTGTTATCATGTCTTGTAGCAAGTACGTGACCGGATTCGTTACACGTCTTTAACAATCTTGAAAAGTTCACTAGACCAATTTGGTATATAACCTTTAACAAATATTCTTTTAAATTTTGTTCAGTAGAACATTGTAAACACCGAAAATGTGAATAGCATAAACTTTGATGCAGTCAGCTCAAAAACATATCCCTATTTTCTAGCAACAGGCAGAAACAGCTCAAAACAACTTTCCCGGTTTCCGAAAACAGCTCAAAACAGACCTAAAACTACGTTTCTCAAAAACAGGTAGCTGTTTCTCAAAACAGGTAGCTGTTTCTCAGAAGCGTATCTGTTTCGTAGACCGAAAGCAGTTTAGGTTCTCATTATTCAAAAAAATTTTACACAAATGTTTATTCTTAGATAACATTTTAATTATCTAGTTCTTCTTCTTCTTCTTTGAAATACTCATAAAAGCGTTGAGGTAATACATGCGAATAAGATATGTCAGTTAAATCTTTATTAGAATTTCACTACAATTTTTTCATATAAATGATATACATGAGCCAAAGCACAGTGACAAGTGTTTTGTGTATGAAAAAACAGCATGGATGAAGTTTGGGTAAAGTATGTTTCTTCAAACACCGTAATGCGTTGTTTTAAAATTTTGAATAAAATCAGCTTTCTCTCGTCCTTTAACGTACACCTCATCTGTTGTTGATATGCAATCACTAAGTATACGAGGAATAGACGTGGAGAAGTATATCCATATTCCCACTTGATAAAGTGGTGTTGTGAATTAACCAATTAGCTTGCTTTTGAAATTCACTATCCAAGGTGTGCCATGGAAATGAGGCTTGAATACGTAATGAGCAATTTGCTCTCCATTATATATCGCTAGTTCCTTAGGTGTAAATATATTTCTTGCTGTTTTGAATCCTTGCACATCAATTATAACAATCACTACTTTTCTATATTTGTCTGGTTGTCTTCGTTAGCGTGTTGTATATGCGCTAATGCAATCGTGCAGTATTTCTACATGCTACATTTAAACAAATAGAACTGATTTTCTGGTTAGGTTTACACACTATTACAATAGTAAATACGTAAGCGATTTTAATGTGCAAAACAGTGCTTTAACATATATACTTTTAGAAAAACTTGATGTTGAAGCGAATGATATGTGATTATAAAATTTAAACTTATATAGAAGGGTAGACTCCACGAGGATACCGAGCAATACCGAGCATGCACAAAGTCAGTTACATGCGTCATTGGTTAAGAATGCTTATTTTGCTATTCCTAAGAACCTTGAAGAGTCTAACATAAGAACTGTAATATGATACCTTCTCAATACCTTGTCAATAAAATTTAACCTTGAAGATTGGTTTGTATGAATTGTAATATGATACCAATAAATTTTAACCTTGAAGAGCTTAGCCAATATAGCTGCAGACACCATATTATTATACGCTACATTTTTTAGTCTCATCAATAGCAGCTCTCTTCATTATGATATACCCTTCATTTAATCAAAATAGAAGACTTTTTCTTTTTTTGCAACAAAAATATATAATTTATTTCCAAACAATTATACATAGATATATATATATATATATATATATATTATATATATATATATATATATGTTACTATTATTATTTTTTACAGAAATGTTAAATTAGTTGTCTTTCCTACGGTTCCGGCGCTGGTAATGTACACGTCATTCTCAACCAGATATTGTTTAAACTTTTCAATGCGATCTTCTTTTTTGAAGTATGTACTTAAAGTTCTGGGTTTCAATGATAATATGTTTACCATACTTTGTGTCGATGGTATTCATATCAATCACTTTATATTTTGCACCCACCTCCAAGTCTTTTATGTTCAAGTTGACACCGGAACTGTCCTATATATTTCTACATCATGATGTAGAGGGGAGAGTGTACTTTGATAATTGTATCGATAGGCTAATCTGCATCTTATGAGGATGAACTGCTACCATCAGGAGATGCTGTCCATTTTTTTTTATATCGTTGCAAAACTGATGCAATTGCACAGCTTTCAGTTCTTCTACAAAACATCTACATATTTTCTTTAAATTTAAAACTTTTCACATATCGTTACTCCTTTTCATACTTTTTCACTAGGACGTTACACTCCGCTTCACTATAATTACCTCGCCCGTAAACCGCCTCATGTTCGGCATCGAATACTAATGCCGAAAATTCGTGCTTCAAGCGTTCCACCGCTGTTCTCAGGTCAGTTGCTTTGGTCCATTGCTCTTGAGCGTATGCCATCCACATGTTTTACACAACACTCACTACCCATTACACTATTTCCATATATTGTTACCCTAAACGACCTCCACTATGTGACATTAGTGCAGATATGAACCATCTCTTTGATTACCATACATATCTGGTTACGCGCATAAGCTACTTTCAACGATGATGCTGTCACTATACTTTTTAGCTGAAACGCGATCACCTATTAGTGAGGACATGAACCGACCATTTTTAGCTATGATATACAGATCAATAACCTTTGACCACACTATTTTTAGACTTCTAAGAATTGTAATATGATGATGACATTGCAGTTTCTATTTTAGCTTCTGACCTTGACATACAAATTTCCAAAACGTTTGACCGCAGAGTGGCCTTGTAATATGATGAGGATGGTGACATTGCAATTTCTATTTTTAGCTTGAAGTGGAGTATTCCCTTCAATGAACTCATGACCTACTTTTTATGCATAGCTTATGAGATCGTTATCGTCGTCGTCGTCGTGACCTTCAAGTGGAGTAGACCTTGAAAATTCTATTCTTAGATTTATGATTACCTTGCAATTTCTATTTTAGCTTTTCACCTTGACCTTTTATATTTCTAAGAAATGTAATATGACACCACCGTAGGTCAATAACCTTTGACCTTGAAAACTATTTTAGATTTATGATTACCTTGCAACTTCTATTTTATCTTTTCACCTTGACCTTTTATATTTCTAAGAAATGTTATATGACACCACCGCAAGTCAATAACCTCTGGCGTTGAAAACTATTTTTAGATTTATGATTACCTTGCAACTTCTATTTTAGCTTTTCACCTTGACCTTTTATATTTCTAAGAAATGTAATATGACACCACCGCAAGTCAATAACCTCTGGCCTTGAAAACTATTTTAGATTTATGATTACCTTGCAACTTCTATTTTTAGATTTGACCTTGACCAGCTCCAACATTTTAAATTTACCGCCTAAACTTTCACCTTGAAAGAGCTCCAAAGCTTACGTTTTTCACCACCAGGGGCGAGTGACTCAAAATTTAAATTCCCAAAAGCATGCTTCAAACGTCCTTGAGACGTGGAGCGTTCTGGCATAACGAGAACTTACTTGACCTTGAAATAAATCCCCATAAGATTTACATGGGTGACCTTGAACTGATCCAGAATCGGCCTAGTATACCTACTTGAGGAACTCAAAGTCAAAATTCGTGAAGAAGTTGAAGGAATAGACGAAGGTTTGCTACTGTAATGAACCACTTTTATCTAATATTGAAAATGTGTTGAAGTTGGTGGAGGTCATTTAGAAGACGTGATTTTTAAAAGTTAGAATTAAATTAGCCAAATATTTATAAGCTATCATAAATCCCAAAGAGTTAGCTGTACTTTAGTATAATAAATAGTTTGTTTTGTTAACTAAAAACATTTTAATGTAAATATTAAAATGGGTAGCCTATTATGAACCCTGTATTACGGTTTTCCTTCTTTCATATATTAATGCGTAATTAATGCCAATATATATTTGGCGCTATTTACTTCTTTAACTCGTGACATTTTTTATTACATTACTAGTTAAAATGCTGACATGTAAAACTAGTATTTCAACCACTATTTTAATGGGCGGTCGTTTCGATATTTTGAGTTACCCTTTATTACGTCAATGTCTTTTCTTAACAATATAAGCCAATAACCCTTTGCAGTTCTTCCAGAATAAGTATCCGTAAGATTTTATGTTCAAACTCGACCAAGAACATGAAATCAGGCATTTTTCAACACGAAATTTTGTCCACGAAGGATACTTATCACTAACATTGTAGGATGATGAGTGAATTGTTTACACATCAACCTAGCTTGTGAATCCTTTTCGGTAACAGGACAAAATCTGACTCAAAAGCAACGCAACAATCCCTACTTCCAGATCGTTAAAGTAATGAACGAAAGTAAGAAAGTAATACCTTAATATGACAAATTCAATGTGAAACTTCAAGCGTCATACGGTCGCTGAATGCAATAAATTAATTGTGTCACCAGAATCCGACAATAAGTCTTATTGAAACAACTATTTTCTACACATAATTAAAATCCGTATCTTTTGAGTTTAAACGGTGTATTTTTATATTGCTATTTGTATAATTCTCACGTTCACTGCATTCTAATATTTGACGCTAAGAAATAGAGTGAAGACGACACGAAAACGACACTCCACAAACGTTTTCAAGCATCACATTATCAATGCTTCAGTAATTACTAGATTTCTCAAAATATCGGCATTATTGCAAAGCAGTAAATGAAAATGAAATAATTTTCCACTGCCGTCCCAATTAGAGAAACAACAACAAATGTGTCGATAATCAATATTTACTTTAACATCTAAAACGCGCCTGTATCTATGAAAATCACTTGACACTCCTCCGCTAGATACTTGTTCCTACAAAATATTTTCAAACCAAGAACTAATAACCTAACTAAAAGAATAACTATTCAAATCAAAACAACTAACGGTAGGTATAACAACCTAAAATAAACAAGTGAACTAACCCTATTCTAAACTCCAAAAAACATATTGATTGTCCTAAAACCAACTGCTTCGAAGCCAAAAGGAAGAAAGAATGCGTGAAAATGAGGAAATCGCTCTCGTCTTGCTAACCAAAGCTGACAGAGTGCTACAGCTCGCACACTATGCTAATAGAACTACAGGAACCTAGAACCCGAAGTAATGTCACACAATACCTTGAACTGGGGTTGCCTATACAGCGGTCAATAGTGCAAATGGGTGGCAAGCTGAAAAAAACTCATGTTCTTATGAATGGACAGTAGGTGGATAACAAATATCAAAACCATTGTTTGAAAATCATTACACTAAAAACTGTATAATAGAGCAATAGTTACTACGAAGCAGGAGTACTGATGCTGCAACTCTACCACTTTCGCTTCCATAATTACTCCAGGACTACCGCGGGACACTTGACATAACAAGGGGTCTCCAATTTTCTATTTACGAGACCTGCCACCTTGACTTCAACTCTACTCCACAGCGTAATGAACGCTTTACTAAACCATTTAATGAAAAATTGTTACGGTATAAACTGGCAGTAAAACGAGATAACAGATAAAATTGGGTTTTCTCGACTAGACAGAGGTCGGTGGATTACCATATATAAGTCGAAGTAGGGGTTGAAACGACATAAAACCGCAAAGGGTGCCAGAGTATTTGAAATGTCACGATTGGGTTGAAATACCTAATTACATCAGTTCACAGCTTACTCAAATAGCTCGCTTACCTAGACGAATCTACGCAGGCGTCACTGGGACCACCAGATCTAGCGCGGCTACGTGCGTGCGTGTGTACGTGCGTGCGTGTGTGGTGAATAAATAAATAAATAAAAAGAACCATTGAATTGCTAACAAATATTACGATCTTATCTTCTAGGTTATCTATTAGCGGTGAAACTAGCTAGCTCACGATGACCTCTATTAATATATACTATAAATTGATTCCAATGTCCAAAATAATAAATGGTTACTTTTCGTTTACTAATAAATCGTGCGCTTAAAACGCACTTGTTACATAAACTTCGATGTAAATTGTCAGTTTAAACAAAAGTTAAAAACCTTTAAATAAATTTGGATACGAATGCAGATGGATTTGCGCAACAAATAACAACGAAAAGTTAACCTTTAAAGAAAAAGCGTATTCAACCGTTTCTACAAACGCATAACAAAATTATACAAATTACACACCATAAATCTTTTTAGCATTTGTCACCCACCACAATAATAAAAAACAGAAGTGTTACCTTAGGTAGAGATGCCCTTTTGTTACACAGTCATCTGGAAAGGACCTGCAGGAGGACCTCGGCTGTTTAGTTGATGTTGACCTGACGCTTTCAACTCTCCGTACAATTCAGCCAATTGTATGTACACTGACAGTTATATTAACACACTACTAGTTAACTTTACTGTAATCTAGCTCTTCTTGATACTTATTACCCTTATCTAATTATGTACAAGTCCTGATTAACACTTATTACCTTTAACTTAACGAAAAGCTGGTTTATTTACAACAGGTTATCTGATTCACGGCGCACTGTGAATGTTACGTTTGAAACTTTGGAACGAACGTTGAATTTTTCCGCAAAAAGCGAAGACCTCAGAGAACGTCGAAAGCACTTGGTATCTTTAAACACTAAACGCCTTTCTGTATTACTACAAGTCCCTATGGACCAACTACACGTAACGATAAACTGGTCTCGTGAAGGTTGAACAATTCTATGATCCCTTAAATAGGCTGTGAGGGGATGAGGAACCTGGTACGATAGTTCCTTTGACACAGACCTTGGTCAACGTTTCCGCGGTAACCACTACATTACCGTCACGAAAACTGGACGCATCTACGGTCCTCGTGAATAATTTCGCTTGTCGCCTCATTGGTTTTTAAACCCTTCCATTAAATTAACCAATTAAAGAAAATACTCAAATTTTCTAACTACGCCCGTCAATGAAGTCAAACTCGAAAATCGTCGGAAGAAGTGCACCGTCAACAGAACCTACCTCTTCTCGAAACGTTATCTAGGTAATGGATCTATGGTAAATTGAAATTTTGTTAGCAACGCTAGTCTTTAATGCCATGTATTTAAAGCCAAATTCTTTGTTTAAAACCAAACTCTTATCAACCGAAACGGCTCCGCAATGATGGCTAAATTTAACTTTTGCAAAAGATGTACCAATGTAATAATTTTTATGGGTTCTTTAATTTCATTTTGTAAGATGCAATCCCAACAACAATGTGACAGACACATACAAAAACAGTTTGCACCCACACAAATGAACGCGCAACAGAGTGCGTAACAAAACGCGGTAAATTTATAAAATAAAAAAGAGAGCGCAAGTTGCCGATTGTTGCAATACTCAGACGCCAATGAGCGCAGAGTTACATTTTCTGAAAACTTAAAGAGAAAACATTCATGTTTATTAATGAATTGCGAAAGATTTGTTATGCAATCTTAATATCGATATGGCCTTATAATACAACCCATATTCGTTTATAGTTTAGATTAGAATGATTTAGAGCTAAACCTTCTTTACTCTTGCAATTTTTCCAAAACACACATACTTTTGGGATAACAAAAAAAAACGTAAATGAAAAACACTGCATCATAAACAATTTTTGAATTCTTATAAAACACTGTAATTTTGAGAAACAAGGATTGGGTACACTTATCAGGTTGAGTATCAGTTTTTTTTTTATTTATACATCAAAAGTAATATTATTATAACAATTCTTTAATTATAATTTCTAGAAATTTATAAGATCTCGTCCTTGATAAGTAACACATGCAATAAGGTGACCTAGCAAAACAAACATGTATTTGACAAGTGTTTCCAAGTCTGGTTTCCAATATTTAACCTGTTATCACAATTAATGAATTAATGTTTTTTATTAACAAACCTTTTTATTAAGAAAAGAAAATTTGGAAGAGTAAAATAAGTTTGGTTTGAGATTTGGTCTGGTCTAAAATGTAAGCGAACTTGCATTATTTTATAAGACCATAGCGATATTATGGATGATTTTTAAACATTGTCGATTTCAGAGCTCATTTTAGACCGATTTAGACATCATAGTGAAGGATTTACTACTAGTAGGATTGAAACTGTGCCAGATATGAAGATTTATTAAAAAATGAATTATTTCTTATCGTTTAAGATGATGTAACTTCGCAGGGGTGCAAGTTTGTACTAATGTATATTTGGTTTAACTTCAGATTCACAGGTATCATTTTTGCTACGTCATTAAAAAACACCGTATTCACAGAGCACATAGATCAGAGGTAACATGCTATACGTAGCACTTGGAGTAGTGTGTTCAATTCCCATCACGATCTACTCTATTGCGATTTTTCAGGGGTTGTCTCATACACATGTGGCCACATGATTACTTCCTACATGCATATCATGAGTGTCTATTTAGTCGAATGCTTGTGACTTGTATAACTTTGTTTGTAGTATTTTACTTCACCTTCTTCGTTTTGTCCCGAACTTTGTAATGTAAAGTTTTGCCTTAGCTAATATCGCATATTACGTCACTAGTATCTATATTGGGTATTTTATTTAAATTGTAATTTTCTCCTTTATTGGGACAGACAATTGTTTAACTCATTTTTATACACGTTTATTTACTTGCAACATTCGTATTTGCTTAATTACTGATACTTAAATTCTACTTTATAAGGTGGAATTAAATAACAACATAAACGTCATCTAGCGGTACAGATAATTTGTTTTGTTATGAACTTCCGAAAAAACCAAGTGTATTTTTACATTAATGCCTGTCTAATATATATCTCTTCTTTTAACTCATTAAATGCAACCAATTAATTTGGGATATGTTAATTGAAGAAAGCTGAAAATATTTTTCTTGAAAATAGAATAAATAGATTTTCTTCGAAATCTTTATACGTCCACACGGACAGGGCAACATTACAATCTCAATAAGTAATTCAGCCGTTATTAATGGTGATAGTATATCGTTTATTATGGTCGACACTAAAATAATGGAAATTGTAATAGCTGTTCACTTAATTCTGTATTTGTTTTGTTTAGATGTAAATAAACCGGACAAAGAAAAAACCGATGAATCTAGGTTTATTAAAGAATCTACTCTAGGTGTAATAGGGCAAATATTAAATGATGAATTAGAAGATGATCCTGAAAATGGTCGAGATGATCCATCTAAGGTCAAAGAACTTGGTAAGTCAAAATTAAATGTATTTTTAGTAAAGAGTTTACAAAAATTGTTCAAATGTACGTCCTTTAGGACATTTTTTAAAATAAATAATGAAACATTTACTACTGTGCTAGACATAATGTTATCGAGAAAATGCAGCGTGTCGTCAGCTTAGATCAATCCAACTCTGAGGTGGTTATTTAGCATAGTTTATTTTATTAGGTAACTTTCAATCTGGTTTGATATTCATGTAACTAAATGGTAGATAGAAAACGGAGATTCAATATTATTAAAGCACCGGAAATGTGTGTAAACCTATTTAGGATCGATGTTTTACATTTTCAATTGTCTCATATATAGGTGTTTCATTTAAGGTAACAAACTTAAGCATTTGAATAGTACGCGATTGGAAACTATTTGTATTATACCCAGTATAAGCTAAGAGCAATTTTGTTCATCATATAAATGTGTGCTACTTATACACCGTCCATTTAGCACTGACTTTGGTTAATCGAGATTTTATTATTAAAGTTTCAGACAAAAGTTGTATAAGTGTACCAGTGTGTATATTCTAAAGTTACCTATGTGTACACAGGTGTTACTTATGCAGCAGACGCTGGACTGTTTAATTGCACTCTGTATATTATTGGATTTTTGAATTTTGTAATCCTATAGTTGCCACTTTGAATATTTCTTTGCGTCAAAATAATAGCTCCATTAAAGGTTTTCGTGTTTGATTAACGACCTGTTGGTTTGAAAATGCCGTTAACAAATGAAATAACATTTGATATGCTTGTTGTACATTTTAAAGCATGAAGAATTCAACTGTTGCTGCAAGAGTTTATGCTGCGTGGCAAACCAGACAACGGATCAACCTGAAAATTTGAAAGTATGCATAAATTAATATGATCTACACGCCTAAAATATGTTAGATGATGCGGCGTTGCCGCTTCTACTATAAAATAGCGACTACTTTGATTTTTTAAATGGAACACCCTATATATAATATCATATTATGATTTCCTATTACTTTGTCAACAACTTCATGTACTATTTCCCTATACCTATTATTACCGTTTAAGAGATATAAATTAATTTCGATTTTTTTTTACAAAACGTGCTTTTATAAACGCTGATAATCTTGAACTCTCTGGTACTAAAACGATCAAATTCGATATGGAGTGGAGTGATACCATGAGGATCTTCACTTCGAGTCATATTTTTATTTGCCTCATACAGGGTCTTTAAAAATGCAGATACTTTGTTCACATTTTGAGCTCTACATCCAATTTTAGATTGATATTAATCAGATAATGCTATTTCGATTTCGAACCGTTTTCGAGATAAACTGTTTCAAACAAAAACTGACGTGGTATCCTTGTATTCATCACTTCTTTTTGAAATTTAACAGATTCCGTTTGATGTTCCTTTATCAGTCACAGATAATACAATGAATAAATAATTATTAAAATACTCTTCAACTATCAAATGAAAATTCTCTTCAAACAATAGTTTTATTAACGTTGACACACGAACTGAAAATAATTTCATGAATTAGTAACTTAATTCAGTTATCAGTGTATTTCAGAATATGTTCGAACACATCTCCACCTCTACTTAAACAAACATGTAATCTCTTCAAAAGGTTTTCATGTGAAAGCAGTTCTAACTCTCGATTTCATATCTTCCATTGTTGTTACTGGGTTGGAGTAAATCATATTTTTAATGAAACCCCACATAAAATAATCTATTGGATTGCCATCTGGTGTTCTAGGAGGCCAACGAAAAGGTCCATTATTACCAATCCATCTGTCTGCGAAAATTTCAGTTAAAGCTTCGCCTACTGAACGAGAATTATGGGTGGAGCACCATCCATTTGGTACCATACACGTTCTCTTCCTGGTCTATTATTTAAAATCATTTGAATTACATTTCTCAGTAAATCTTCATATTCTGTGGCATTCAAATTATCATCATAAAACTCGATATAAAAATTGACTCATTCTTTATGGCACAAGATACATTAAATTGCCATCTTTCTTGAAAACCCTTTGGCGAACGACATGAGGATTTTCTTTGCCCAATAATGACTGTTGTGTCAGTTGAAAATCCATTTTTGTAAACTTGGCCTCTTTTGTCCATATGATATTGCCAAGGAAATGTTCATCCTCTTGAGTCTTGCCAAGTAAACCATTCAATGAATTCCACCCTACGAGGCAAATCAGTCTCTTTCAAATGTTGGACACAGTAGAATTTATAGGGATGCCATTTGTGCTTATTAAGAATGCGATACATTGTCACGTAGGGTATACCTATCTCCCTTTCAGCCTCGTGTAGAGAAGAATTTGGAAATGCATTAAAAATCCCAAAACTGTTATGCCATTATCATCATCATCCACTTCAGGCTTTCTACGAATCATTTTTTGGACGAAAGGTTCCATTCAACCTACAGTTTTGTTGTAGTCGATTTATCACATTATTATTCGGCTTCGGAAGTTGTGGATATCTTTCATGAAATACTCGGCATGTTCTACTTGCAATTCTATTACTCACAATGAATAATTAATAAATTCAAGAAATCTTCATTACTGTAACCTAATTTTGACATTTTTCTATTATAATAATTAGTATTACAATCAGTCAAAACCACCAACGAAAGTTTGACGTTTCAAAATTGGATCATTTATTTTTCCAAAGCACACTATTAAAAATATTAATCAATACCTCAATGCATACAAATTGTAACTTTTCTAAGGTAAATCAATTTCGAATTGACTGATTTGAGACTGTTGAAAACTAAATCGAAAAGAAATTGTATATAAAATAGATGTTAAATCTCAAAAATAAGTGATGAATACAAGGAAACCACGCCAGTTTCTGTTTGAAACAGTTTATCTCGAAAACGGTTCGAAATCGAAATAGCATTATCTGATTAAAGTCAATCTAAAATTGGATGTAGAGCTCAAAAATGTGTAAATATACAGGTGTTCCATTTGAAAAATTGACTTCCACTCCTTTTTCATGTGAACAAAGTATCTGCATTTTTAAAGACCCTGTGTTAGGCAAATAAAATATGACTCGAAGTGAAGATCCTCATGGTATCACTCCACTTCATTTCGAATTTGATCGTCTTAGTACCAGAGAGTTCAAGATTATCAGCATTTATAGAAGTACTCTTAAACGGTAATAGATAGGTATAGGGAAATAGTACATGAAGTTGTTGACAAAGTAATAGGAAATCATAATATGATATTATATACAGGGTTTTCCATTTGAAAAATCAAAGTAGTCGCTACTTATAGTAGAATCGGCAACGCCGCATCATCTAAAATAAAATTCCAGGCGTGTAGATTATATTAATTTATGCATACTGTCAAATTTTCAGGTTGATCCGTTGTCTGGTTTGCCAGAAACGTCTAATTAACGCTCATCGTGAAAAGCCGTATATAGAATTTAATCCTTATGGAAATATTAGAGATATTTCTAACGACTTAGACATTACCCAAACTACCTTCAAACGAATTTTGAAATACTTTATTATTACCATTGGTTACTAAACATAGTAGCTCAAAATCCTAGAGTATTATCAAATATACTATGCTCGAATGAGGATACTTTTAACAGCGATGAGCACGCGAATTTGCATAACATGAATTACTGATCATTGGATTAAAGAAGTGCAACATCATTGGGCCATTTATATTTAGTGAAAGACTGACCGGTGAAATTTACCTCAATTTTTTACCAGTTCTTTTAGAAAACGTGCCATTAGAAACACGCCAAAACAATGTTTTTCAGCACCATGGTGTCCAGCTTATTTTTCGCCAAATATTCGTCAATTTTTGACAGAACATTTCCTGGCAGATGTATAGGAAGGGCAGTTTATTTTCGTGCCAGCCAGGTATTTATATTAAGAGAATAACTTATAGCAAAAGTAGAAAACACATTTTCAATTTATAGGTCACTTGATCTGATTTGTTTGGTTTTTATTTTTGGGGAAGTTGAAAAATATTGTATATTTAACCAAACCAACTACCAGAGAGAATATGGGACGACATACACGTATTCTAATGACAGAAGTAGAGATTGCTGTTTTGTCTACGGGTGAGAGATCAGCTCTGTATTGAGCAGGACAGGCGTCAATTTGAAAATTTGGGGCGTCATTAGTTCTTGAGGGCTAGGCTCTTGCACACCATTATTTTATAACAGCGGCCCTTTTCAGTGCCACAGATAGTATGGAAAGGAAATTCCTAATGCGACGTAGTAATTTAAAAATAAATTGTATTATCCGGTCAGAATTAAACATACGCCTTCTAGGGAATGTCCACTATAGTAGGTTTTATTCGTATTGTTTCAATTGTTTAATAATTAATAAATTTGAATAGTTAATGACGCTTAAACGTGTTCTGTTACATGTAAATGTATTTTTACGTTTATTTTATGCATATCTTTGTAACGAAAGAAGATATCGACTTGCGGTTTTACCAACACCTGTATCGTTTTACGCTCTTTTTCATGAGTTAGGATAAATTTCTCTTACATTTAAAATTTTGAGAAAATTCCAAAATTTACGGCTTTGACACAAAATGCCATTTACGGCTAGAACAAAAGGCTAAACCGCATGTTTGTTTTTGTTTGTTTCTTTGTATTATAAGCACCCAAGAAGCTTGCTTTTCTCAAACGAGCCTCAGTTTATAAAAATCGGTTGAGTTAAAAAGAAGTTATGGCATTTTTTCTAGTGCCCCCAACCCTTATTTAACGAAAAATGCAAAAAAAAGCTTATGTACGAAAAACTTTAATGGAGCTAATATTATTTTGACGTAAAGCAAAAGTTAAAGCGGCTATTGTTTTGTGTTTTTTGGCATTTCAAGACCTACTTGTTTTTACTAGACTGCTATTTTGTCTACGTGTGAGAGATTGCAGCTCTGTATTGAACAGTACGTGTGACAATTTGAACCATTCTTCTATAGCATCGGTCCTTTTTAGGTCCAGTATAAAAAGTAAATTCATTTTGCAACATAATTTAAAAATAGATTTTATTATCCGCTCTAAATTAAAGGTACGCTCCTCAGGAGACATTTAAAATTTTATTCATATTGTTTTAATAGTTGAATAATTAATAAGTTTTAATAATTAATGACAGTTAAACGTGTTCTGTAATTCTGTTACTTGTAAAATATATTTTAATATTTATATTTATTCATATTCTCGTAACGAAAGAAGATATGGACTTGCGGTTTTCACCAATATCTCTATTTTTTCACGTTCTTTTGGTACGTTAAAATAATTATACCCGTACATTTAAAATTTTCGAGATAATTGCAACAATTTACGACTTTGTCACAAAACGCCATCTACCGACTAGAAAAAAAAACTGACAATGTTAATACTTTATTAGAAGCACCAAAATATCCTATCTCAAACGCGACTTAGTTTATTAAAATCGATTGAGTTAAAAAGGAGTTATATTTCATTCAAGTGAACATTTACCTCTCCCTCCCTTATTTAATAACATAAATAAAAATGATAAATAAATGAAAACGTTTCTAAGCTTATGCAGTTTATAATAAAACCATTTTGGGCATATCTTGATGGTGTCGATTTAAGAGAAAAAGCCGATTTTCTAAATTGGTGTTCGTGTACGCTAGCGGGCATCGCAGGAACTTGAAACTAATTTCCAGCAATTTCTCTCTAGCACTTTTACTATCAATATTTTTTCGCGAAACTGTGTGATGCGTAGTTTCTCATACAGCCGGCCTCCTTTATTAATGGAGCGCCGGTGCGCCAGTACTGTACCTTTTTAGAGCAAAACTGAGAAATCGGTAAAAAGTAGATTTTCCATACCTTCTGAACTCATTAGTAATACGTTAAATAACTGTTTCATGTATCGATTAATTATATCAAAATCAAAGTTAAATTATAGCCACAATATGGAGGAAAAAGTGTAAAATTCATGCAAGTGTTGCTAAACAACGTACCATGTTATTTTACAGATTTTCATTAAAATAACCATTTGTTACGGTAGAGGAATGCGACTTTGGAGAGAAAATCCTTAATAATCAATAAAGCGGGGAATGCTATCTTTGTTCTACCGCTACATTACAAATTACACTACACCATCAAAATTTATGACATTATGCATATTTAAAAGCAAGGAGAAACTTCAAATTGTAAACTAGTATTAAGTGGTTAGTATATAACTCTTTATGGATGCAACAAAATTGAAGTGAAATTATTTCGTATACTCTTCAAGGGTGGAGCAAAATATTTATTTAATTATTGTCTGTTGTTTTAAAACATATTCATAATAAACGTTTGCATAGAACAAATTCATTTATTTATGAAAAACTAATACCTAAATGTCTAAGGTCTGATTAATTTTTGATTGAAACATTCTTCAGTGTGATGGTCATGCTTATCTGTATGTAATAATACCCTGAAGTTTTGCTAAAACAACTGTATTGTGAAGTTAATTTAACAACGTAATAAATTAACGAGTCCTTGTTTATAATATACAAGTTTTAATTAAAGATAGTATGTCTCCACTCTGTTGAACACGTTTTAAAATCAGACATACTGAAATATGCAATTATTAATAACACTATTGTTTTAAATACAATATAATTCCACAGTTTCTTTTTATAATTATTTCTCTACATATTTCAATACATCATGTATCATTATAAAGAGAAAATTTTGGACAGACACTTAGGAACTTTGATATTATATGTTACAAAATAAACAAACAGACCAATCAAATTATGCAACATTTAACAGTAGATAATCACCTTATGAATTCACAAAACAATATTAAATGTTTACATTTTGGTAATAAAAAGACCAATTAGATGTTCGAAATTTATAAACATAAACAAAAGTACCTTTAATGAACGAACAGGTTGACGTTATAGACTTACCTTTAACAGATTAAATATAGAAATATAATTTACATCAAGTTCTATTCTACCTTAATGTTTTGTTGTCATAACTACTTGTTTGTTATTTAACTTATATATTTTCTGTTGATAATGGTACATGTTGTATTGCAACGCGTAGAGAAATAAATAATTATAAAAAATTGTGGAATTGTATTGTGTTAACATTAGCGCTATTAAATATGGAATTCCACAAGTAAGGTTAAAGAATATATTTAATTATTAATTTTATTAATTGGTCACTTTTCATTCATAAAGAAAAACTAAAGTTTATTTTATCTTGTCCATTATATTATGTCTATTTTACCTTTCAACGATACTTTTATTGATTACCTAGAACAAGTTTTTGATGCTATCGTTTAACCTAGCTGCGTAACTTTCTTTTCGGCGGCATTCAATTAATTATTCATGTTGGTGTTTTAAATCGAGCGTTTCCTCATACAACTATTCTATAAATTCAACGATTTTGTTTTATTGAAAAATTGTCTTATTGTTAGTAAAACAAAATAAACGTTTTTCAATCAAATGATTTCGTTTACACTATCTGTACAGATTTATGCATTTGTTTTATGTATCTTGATTGCATACCTTTTCCACAAAACACAATAATTTAATTTAGTTTTGCTTAAATTCATGTCTTTATTGTTCAAGGACCAAATATAGCAAGTATGGGTCTTGCAAATTCATTAGAAGATGTTACCAACGCACCCACTAATAATCCTTCGATTGAGCTTAATCTCACTTTTGATGATCTTGACGATGATGAATTGGATGCGTATATAATGACTGAGGATGAGGTGAAACACAAAATGGGCTTTGGCTAGAAGAAAACGCAACTTACTTGGAATTATTAAAAGGTAAAGTTTGTAACACTTAAAATTTCAATTCTGAAGGTTTATCAACAGCATTTGAGTGAAAGGATCATTTCTAAAATATGTTTTATTTTACCATTTATTAGTCTTTAGTACTATTTTTTGTTTTGATATGTTAAGTTTTATTAGTTTTTTAGCAAAACTATCTAATTACCTAGGTCTGAATAATAAAAAATCATGTAATATTGACAGAAAAGTTGTAATGTACTTTGATATATAAGTACGTGTTATTAGTATTTACTTTATTGACGCAATGCCATTATTTAATATTAATAATTTAATTTACATGTACTTATTTATATTAATGCAAATTTTAACTTTCTCTTGTCATGCTTCATATTATCCTCTTAATATGTTCTTTAAACATGTAAATTCTGTACACAAAACTAAAGCTAATTTTATTTGCTTAAAACGTTTTCTTATGTAACTATTGAAAAAAATTAATGGTAAGACAAGCCGTAGATAATGCATATTTCACAAAGCGCACCAGACAGTCGAAAACAATCAAAGGTAGAATTAATTATTTCAAGAATACATATTTACAGCATGAGAATTTAGAATTTAAATACCAAATATGGTATTATTTCAGTTACGCTTCAAGTTCGAAAATGCTCACCTTCAGCTCGTTCAAAGCGAGTTTATTTGGTTTTATTTATTTAATTTTTTTTAATTCAATACTTGGTTTATTTCATTAATATTTATACCGGATGCCCCAAATAAGATTATTGAAGTTGAAACATCAACGGTGCGTATCTAGTTACTAACTATAAAATCATGGGACTTTTAGTAAGCAACTTTTTACACTTCGGTATGTAATGTGGCTATTTGATCCCTTGTTTTGGGGTACTAAAGTATACCATTTAACAAGAGGCATTTAACAGTGAAGAGGAACTAAAGTACCGTGAAACAGTCACATGTTTCATTATAAATTTGCGTCATCACTTATATTTAAAATTGACAAATGTAACGTTAAATGTCATTAATTGTGTATAAACTATTATAAACTCGTAATTCCTTCGATTAAAAAAAATAGCATATACCACGCGAAATACTCACAAGCGCACAGTCTCGTATATAAAGTGCACGGTACCGACCTAGCTTAGTGTTTAAGGTCGTGATTTTTACTCAAAAGTAATAGGAAACTCGTTGAAACTCAACAAAAGTCGATAACCGGTAAATAAAATGTCACAAAGGCGTCGTCATATGTCTTTAACTTTCTAGAATAAGGTCATGAACACAATATAATCGTCCGCAAAAACAAGAATGCTAACTGTTCGCTCGAAAATACAAGCTTGACCAAACTTACACGTTCACCAAAAGCTCCTCACATCCAATGTTATAATAGTGATCGCATCACTGATTCTAATCTTTAGCTCAACCTGTAAATTTACCTCAAAATCGCTATCAAAATGGTGCAAATTGTTCTGATAATTTACGCAATTTACTCGCTCCTAAACTTATCTACAAATCTTAAATTTCATTAAATAAACCGAAAAAATTACCCCTTGTCTGGCATTAAAATTCAAAAATAGTCTAAAGGTAACGGTCTCCGTATTTTACTTTAATACAATAATCTTACACTAGTTGGTCAATAAAATTACTTAATTCAAAATATCTGCGCAACTGTATAACTGCAGGTACAATACGCCAATAAAATGCTTCCTGAAAAAACATATAAAAAATTGAACTATGGAATCTGATCTTGTTTTAGTAAAGATTAGCTAGATCTTTAATAGAGTAAATATTATTAAACCGCATATAAAATGACAAATCAGAATAATCTCCGGACGCAGCAGCCTAGCAATGACAAATGTCACAACCAAGGACAAATTTAATCAAATTATGGTGTAAGTCGATAGTTATGAAAAACGTTATTTCGAAGTGCTAAAGTACTCATAACTTAATGTACCAATTAAATATCTAATTGAATCATTATATATCCAACAAAGAAATAGTTTTCGTTAATGTTTAAGGGCTGTAATCGTTATTATTAATGAAAACACAAGGTGTATGTTTAATTTTATCTTAATTTTAACTATATAGGCAAAATTTAGCGATGTGATGCTTTCATATAGGTAAGAATCGCACTAACGGGTTACAGTTAATGCGAAAGTTAATAACCTTTACATTATCTCTCTCAAGGTTTTATTTTGCGGTAAAACCTACGATGCATCGTTTAGGTAACTGACCCAAGAAGACATCCGATGATTTTCGCTCTATGCCCATAGGTATAGTTAGCACTTTTACTTCGGTTCTTGTAACAGAGTATTTTGCTGCAGTTGTTTCTAAGTTTTAGCGCGCAATTAGAATGGTGGGATTGATTCGCATACGCCTCGCCAATAAGCTAGTTTCCATAATCTGCGTCTTGTAATTTGAACCATGCGCCGCCATTAGACTAAAGGTATCTCTTGATCGTACACATTTAACCTTTAACTCAACACCACTTATGAGAAACTTTTCCTGATTAAATAAATCTTATGGCACGTGACCAATCATCTCAATTTACACTTTAAAGAGCGAAGCGCGCGAGATACGAGAATTCTGCAGGCCTTGGGTCTTGTGGACGCACTCGTCAATGTTCGGGTAGAACCGGTTATCTTCGGGAAGTTTGGAGTAGGGATGGACCAAACAGCCTTCGCAGCCGTCTTAGAAGAAAATACCTCAGACAAAAAGGAGTTTAGATTTATAAACATGCCCCTAGGGAAGATATTAGAATGTGGTTAGGTCAATATCTCACATGTTCAAAAGAGTTCTCAATTACAGTAATTTCATCAATCAATCAATCGTGCCTAATTTTTTATTATATATATATATATATATATATATATATATATATATATTGTAGCGATGACGATCATAAATAATCAACTATTAATCTGACATTGTGAGCAGAAGGAGCATCTTGTTGATGCCAGATGCTTCCATTTTGATGGTAGTTCATTTAGAAAGTTTTCTAATGTTGTTTATAGCATCTCTAAATGTAAGCATAAGGTCTGAACAAGATGTGCACTTTCCTACAGTCCTAAATTAGGAATTGATTATTTAAATGATCGATTTAACAATAACCTATTATAAGTTTTTGTTATGAACGAATAAGTTCAAAGGTAAATATGTAATTCAAAATTATTATTAATTTTATTAAATACATAAATAAAAAGTTTACCTCGAGTAGGATTTGAACCTATTTTCCTAGACAAAATTTACATCGATTGGGGCTTGAATCTCGATAGTGCAGTTGGTTAGCACGGTAATCTAGCAAAGTACAGGTCGTAGGTTCAAATCCTACTCGAGGTAAACTTTTTATTTATGTACCGTAGAGTTGGGTGACTTGACTGCTATTTTGACTTGAATTCAGTAATATTTGCCATACCCATAAATATATCATAAACCAAAAAATATGGCGTTGTGCCTCTTTTTGCAAAGAATAGAACCTGTATAAAAGATTTTTGTTAAACTCAAAAAAAATGTACAAACAAAAATAAAAACCCTGTTTTTCAAGTCACCCTACCTGTTGGGTGACTTGAAAATGTAAGCCAAAATCAGTGTAAATGACAAGTAAAACTGTTCTATAGATGACTTGACATCAAGTTTAACTTTTTAAAAAAGTATGTTTCCATTGTACAGGGTGAAAAAAATTTTTGAGACCATTTATTTTAAAAAAGATACTTTTATTCTGACAAGATACAAAACAATTTAAAAACCAAGGTATTCTCAAAAATAATAATAATACTTAAACCGAAATTAACAATATTTTTACAAATGTAGTTAACATATTTGTTTATAAAACATTGTCATCTACCAAATCTGTCAAAAATTTGGAACGTTCTCGGCGAAGGCGCTGTGGAGTTGGCAGACGTACGACCTCATTTCTGTGCACCATAGATTCGTCTATTACGTCAGGATATGAAAAAAATGCTTCTTTTGTGCCCACAGTTTTTCGTAGGAATTTTACTTGAAGGTACTCTTCATCAATGACTTGGCAGACTTCTCCAACATATTTTACAAGCCGTTTCTCTGTATGAAATTTCACAACAGCAAACTCTCCACGTTGAAATGAGTGTCGTTCTTCATTTCGCTTGTTGTTTTGATTTCGCATTTGTAAATTATCATCGGGCTCAATATCACTGGACTCTTATTCGTCGGTCTCGTCTTCAAGCTCTATATCATATATCTCACTTTCAGAAGAATGTTCGAATTTATTTCTGCTTCTAAATCTTCTACAGAGATGCTCTCCCCTGGAGCAACATTTAGTTTCTTCCGTCTGCCGGACTTACTGGGTTTTACATTTCTTGTTGTTTCAAACATATCTTTTAACACATTGGCAATTTCCCCAACAGGCCTGTGTTGAGAAGGGATTCGTTGTAAAACAGCTTCTCGATCGATAGGAATAAGTCCTGTCGCTTTGAACCCGGCTTTTATGTTATCAGCATTTTTTGCACCTAGTTCTACTAATGTTGCTTTGAGTAGACCAGGGAATCGATCTTTCCTTATGGGGCCAGGTTGTGTTTGCTTCCATTTAGTTAAAACAGACCTCCATTTACCCTTCAGTGGTCTGAAATAGCAAACATCTAGCGGTTGCGTTAGATGTGTACTATTGGGGGGCAAGAGAACAAAGCGAATATTATTGTTTTGGCACTCCTGTATGACAGTGATGCTAATGTGGCTGGCTAAATTGTCACCGATCAACACCTTCGGTCCTTCAAGTTTTTTAAAATAAGGGAGCACAATACATTTAAACCAGTCTTCGAATAGGTGTAGATCAAACCATCCAGATTTGCTGCGATTGTACCGGGACCATTTTCTGTCCATGTAGACCACAGCTGATCTGCCTTATATACAATATAAGGCGGCAACATAACTCTTGATCCACTAACGGAAAACATCACACTCGTTGAAGATTTTGTGTGGTCCATAATTTTTCGGCATGTTTAGCTGTGCGTCGAACAACAACTTTGGTTCGTCCAGGGTCATCGAGTAAAACATGTCTCGTCATAATTGACGATATTTTCGTCAGGAATGTCTTTTAAAGTAACAGCCAACTTATCAAAATATTCACTTAAAATGTCAATGGAAACAGTAGCACGACTTCGCTTTATATTTTCTGATAGGCGAATGGATAGCTCGCTATGACGAGTAATAAACGCGTAGTACCAACTATTACCCGGTCTGTTATCGATAAAAGCACCTAATCGTCGTCCTTGTCTGTTTAAATAATTTCGAACCAGATCTTTAATATTGTCTTTATCTAACGGAAATCCCCATCCGCAGCAAATAAAACAGCATCTTTTAGAACCACTTCCGCCTCCGTTGTCAATGAAGTCTGGCCCCATAAGTTTTCATGTTTTTATTTTAAGTTTTCGATATAATGTCGATTTTATATCCCGGTATTACTTGAAGCCTCCGCCAATGTCCATTTACCAGTGCGTATATTTGTTAAGGCTTCTTCTAATTCATCTTTAGTAAAATCGTGGTATTTTCGCTTTCCTAACACTGTCTTATACTTATTTAGCATTTTGTCAAGTCACCCAAAATCTGTAACAAAAATGTAAAAAGCATTACTTAACCACAAAAATAAAATCAACAGACCTGGGGTTCAGACCCGTTGAGAAGACAATAAACTATTGTAAAAAATTATTACATGTAATTTGCTCATATGGATACCTGAGGATGACCTTAATTATATAGCATATCAAAAACCGTGGTTTTCTTACCTATTATTCAGTATTTTTAGGAGCCAGATAAAACACCTGTTTACACTTTTAGCTACTGAAAACATTACTTCATCATTGTGGAATACTTCAGAAATTTTTCTGAAGTTTGGGCGTTACCTAAAAGATGGCAACAGTAGGTCCAAAATAAA
The DNA here is from genome assembly GCA_036346205.1 of Vesta saturnalis. Classification (NCBI taxonomy): domain Eukaryota; kingdom Metazoa; phylum Arthropoda; class Insecta; order Coleoptera; family Lampyridae; genus Vesta; species Vesta saturnalis. The sequence continues at coordinate 850,220 of JARFJB010002118.1, forward strand.
TGTCACACTGTGTCAAGTCACCCTACGATTTCAAGTCACCCAACTCTACGGTATTTAATAAAATGAATAATAATTTTTAATAACAATAACCAAATCGCTACAAATAAACACGTGTGTTGGCGGGCAAGATCAGCAGATTTAATGTATGGTAATTATTAGAAGTACAGGGTGGTCAGATTTTGAGCAAATTGTAGGTAAACTGTGGAACAAAACCGATATTAGATGTCGTGGGTCATATTCGGAAGGATACTTTCTGTGGCTTATTAATTGTTTTCTGTCTTATTTTTGTTCGCTATCCTTCAATTGTAAATTTTACGTATTACTAAATATTATTATAACTCGTTTATTTGATGAGATAGAGAAGCAATACTAAAGTTGCTATAGTTCATAAAATTAATAACATTCAGTTTAGGATTACCTTGTTAGATATATCCTTCTCGTTTTAATACATTTCATTTGAGGTAGAACGTAGTGACCGCCCACGGTAGCGGAACCGGATAACCACCTCGTTCTACCTCAAATGGCTTGTGTTAGAACGAGAAAGATATATAGTCTGACAGTAGTATAAATATAAGCGCTAGTCCAAAACTGAATATTTATTGATTTTACGTAGTGTATTTATGTAATTTTAACGTAAATTGCGATCATGCAGTCAAAATGAAAATATTTCAAGATTATTGTCTTATAGGTTTAATCTTGTTTTTTAAATAGAAACTGTATGTCATTTTCCCCAAATGAAAGGCCTGTTTCTTGTTCTTTTCAGAAATGTAGACACGATAATATTGAATAACTGGTAAATTTCAGATATAAATACTGCCATAAGAGAATGTTGAAATAATCATTGCAAGCTTTTGCTGCTTATTTTCTTGCGATTTAAAGCAATTGAATATAGATTGGGATAATGACGTATAATGATCCTTAAATAAATATATTTTGCGATTTGTCATATGAAACGAGAATTTTGATAAGCATAAATAAAAAGTACAAAAATTTTGAAAATAGCTTTAACCCTTATGATACCACATGAGGTACCCGACTGCCCAAAACCATTTTGAGACTCGACAACTTCTTTATATTTGAACCGTTTTCCTTAAGTTGCTGTGACATCCTCAAACAAATTAGTTTACCATGTTTAACTCATTTTATTCGAAAACGTTAGATATTATTATTTTCACAAATTTTTAAACTGCACCTTAGGTACCGGGTACCTAGCAGTAAAATTATAAGTAAATGAAACTGAAACTGAATAAAACTATATAATTTGCAACAAATGATCATATATTAATAATTAAATGTTATTTGCGAACAATAATAACTATAAACATTTTTTACAAATAAACATTTATTTTGCACAATTAGCGCATGTAGTTTGTGGTTTTAAAGAATGTTCGTCGTATAATGGTGATTTGCATATCAAACAATTTTCGTGTTTTCATCTTCTATTTGGATCGGTCAATTGCAAATATCACCGCGGCCTGCTATCATAAGGCGTCCGGTGTTGTCCCGTCGTTGGGTTGCTCTTGGTATTTCCATTTTGCAGATATTTTTTGTACCCAAAACATTTTCCATTACACTTTTGACAAAATACGAGAGTTATTATGGGTTGAGTGCTTCTTTCTACTACTGAAGGTAGACATAAATCTTTTCCCAAACTTTTTAGGGACACCCTACGTCGATTTTCAGCATTATTTTCTGCAAATATTATATACGTGGCCAGAGAAGCAATATCTAAAATATTATAAAAAGGCCAATGACCAACAGTTTGTCTTCCTTTTCTTGAATACTGGGACATCATTTGGTGCATTAGATCGACGCCAGCTTTGTTGCATTATAATATAAAATTATTTCAGGTTTGCTGCGGTGTCATCAATTTCAGGTGTTGAGTGCATTCTAGACAGCAATATAACGACATTATTTTTGTTTAGGAACGTAAGAACATAAAGTTCCCTCATCTCTGAAAGCGAAAACAGTAGATAGAAGTTGTCTGTCCTTGTGTGGCAACAATTCTTTAGGAATATAAGGCTTATTTTTTCTCATCGTCCCAACTAAAGTAAGCCCGTTCATTTTAGCGTTTTTGTGCTATTGCAACTGAATAAGCATATAATATGAAAAAAAATTAAATTTATAAGGTGTTGAAACACTGGATGACCTTCATTTGATTTGATATTACATATTTTTTAAAATGTTGTACCACGTTACAATACTCTTACTATTTATATGTCAACAATTATATGTTGCAGTAAAAGAAGAAAAAATAGCTAAAGAAAAGGAAGAAGGTATACCAGAAAAAAAGAAGCGGCGAGTAGTTCGCAAGAAGCAAAATTTAGGACCAGCAAATTCAGCAGGTGAAGCCATTGAAAAGATGTTACAAGAAAAGAAAGTTTCATCTAAAATTAATTATGAAGTGTTGAAAAGCTTAACTTCTAAAGTTGAGGTTGAATCAGAAAAGCAAAATGAAAGTTCCTTTGACATTGACAAAAGGTAGTAGAATAATTATAAATAATAGAGTGTAATTTATATTCGCCTTACAGCGTCATCTCGACTTCATCTGATGATTCTACACCTAGAAAACCAAAACCATCAGTAAAAGTTAGTTCCAGATCAATTAAACGTAAAGCAGTTTCAGTTGGTTTGCCCGTAGTGGAAACACCTAAACCAGGTCCTGTGGAAGATAGCAAGGAGGAAACAAAAGAATTAGATATATGTGAGTGTTGAAGATAGTGTGCTTTTAGGCTTATGTATAAAACTTTTTAGCACAAGATGATTATTTTGATGATGAGGAAGAAGATATATCTGGTGTGGAACCTGAGATGGGTGTCTATCAGATGCTAAGGCAACATCACCAAAATGAATCAAATGAAACAGATGACATATATGGAATGGATTATGAAGATGAAGACTATTAGTTTTTTATATTTACATTATTTATTTATCTAAATGTATATACTTATCTATGTAGGTAAATGGTTAGACCTACAATTATACTCGCAATAAATGATATTTGATATGAATGTTTTTGACCTATACAGTGTAAGATGTACCAAACTCTGACATGATTTTACACTTAGTACGAGCATCACTTCTTAAACCAATCTTTTTGAACGTAGGTAAACATTTATACTTAGACTCCAGGTAATAAATAATTCCTGTTATTGTGACCCTGATACCGCTTGTTCTCCTCCTGAGTAATTGGGCGCTGTATGCCTGTTAAGGAGAGTATCCAATAATAATAATAATAATAATACACTGCTAAAGTTTGCGGAATCAAGTACTTCTTGCTATGTTAAGATTCTGTGATTGTCGTAATCGTAAAATTTTACATTTCAGTAGAATTCTAAAAGTAGTGTATGAAAAAATGGATATTTCGAATCGCGATTTTAGAGTTATTTATGACTTTCAGGACGGTTTAACGCCACAGCAATGTACGGAAAAACTAAAGTTTTTGATTTGCAGAATTCAAACATGGAAGATCTACTTTTGGTGACAATTTTCGTGAGGGTCGACCATGCACTTCTGTTGTCACATAGAATATTGATGCTGTGTGTGAAATGATTTTATCTGATCGTCATGCAACCTACCATTCTGCATCATGACAATGCAAGTACAAACACAGCACACCAAACTACTGAACCTGACGCTGAAGGGTCATTGAAGCTTTTAAGGTGCTTGTTTGAGGTACCTCGCTCAGAGTGCCAAAAATGTTTTGAAGATTGGTTTTACCCAATGCAAAAGTGTATATATCTTAAGGAGAATATTTTGAAAAACAAGACAGTTTTTGCATAACAATGTGTGCATTTTTACATTTTTCACGAATTTTAGCAGTGACCCTCGTATGCAGTAAATAACATTCCTTGGAATTGTTTGAAAATCACAATTGCTAACTACTTATTTTTCAGAGATTTCATGAAGTTACATAGTAAAATGACACAACTTCTAGAGGAATTTCCTATCTAATCAATTGTAAAGGATCATAATTACAAAAACAGTGGTTGACTTTAGAGCCATCTGAATATCGAAAACATCACCGTTCCTAGCATTATCGAATTTCTGACAAAATGTCAGCATAATAATATGAGTTTTGTTCATAAAAAACATTTGCATTTGCAGCACTATCATACAGTGCTACCATTTTATATAAAAAGATTACATTATGAAGTACAGAGGTACTGCAAAAAAATGTAAACCTTGTAATTTCTGTTTCTTTTTCAATTTGAAACATTAGTCTAAGGATCTCAGACTTTAATCATTCTTGCTTATCAAACATATCCTGATATTGACAACTATTGATGTTGAAAGCAAAAACGAAAATAATAAGAACGGACCTCTTTCGAATTGGCATTATTAGATGTTCCTACTGGCAATACAATTGCAGAAATTGACAAATATGTCACTATTATGATCTTATAGTTTAAGTGTTAAGCTAATGAAAATATGTTATAGCCTAGATTTTATTTTATGGATAGATACACAAAGGTAAGTTCACTTGTTTGAATATGATAAACCTTCTTGTCTATTATACTTTATGAATGTTTATTTCTTCTGAGAGGACACCTTATTGCACCCATTGCACTTTTTTCATCAACTGAGCTCTGAAGATGTTAGGTGATATGCTTTAGCAAAATTTCTCTAACATCCTTGAGTACACTGCTTGCAAGAATAGCAATGAGGATGATTGTATGCATATCAATTTGAAGATAGTTTGATCGTAAGATATGGTCTTATAAAGAGGCGACCTGAAAGTTGTTACGTAATTCTCTTCCGTTTTTGTGTATAGGGTATTTTAAAGAGAAAGGTTACAGCCTCAGGGTGTAAATACGTGAAGAGTTAGTAGAAAACGTCTGTGTTGTTTGTAACCACGTGAAAAGAAATCCTTTTATCTGCATGAAATAGTAGATTCCTGAGAATGCATTTTCAAGTACCCAGTTCTAATTTATTTTGATTAGGGCCTGACTTCTAATATAGGGAGATTATGTTGGGGATAGGAATCTGGTACATCTTAGAATTCAATCAAATCACCTCACTTTATACCATTTCAAATCCTACTACTTCTATTATCAGCAGGTTGATTCATAATTGATAGACACTTTGCTGGTGATCTAATTTTTCTTGTCCATTGATATTTCATTAACGGTAACAACAATAATTTGTGTAGCATTACTTAATGGTAACTAATAATTTCTTTCAAGTGCCACTCCTAACTAAAACCATATTAAATGCAGAATACAAATTTTACAGGGACTTTAGCACAGTATAGAGACCCCTTATCCAGTTCCATCAGGTCATCACTAGAAAAATCGAAAATCATACCAACATCTAATCCTGAATATGGTCCTCCAAGCTTAATACTGAAAGGCGGAATATTTTAATTTCTAATTTCTCGTATGTTGCTGCGAATCTTCCCAAGTGATTTTACCACATGAAAATAAAACGCTTGCCACATTGTTTGAGAACGTTTTGGCTAGGGTGGCTAGGTGTTCTAAATTTAATATCCCTATATCTCACCAATTTTTATATCTCATGTTAAACCGTCAAGTATGAGATCAAATATGTATTTTGACTATTTTTAAGTTATAGTCATTCTCATAAATTAGCTTCCTAACGAAATCTTTAAAGTTACACTAATGGTTAACATTAATTTTATTTCTTTCTGTACAAAGGTTTTTTATACTAGTTAATCATAGTTGTTAGGGAACTGTTTGGTTAAGTTACAGTTACTTGCTTTGACTATATATACTATGTGGATAATATTGCATTTTTCGTGTTAGAGAAGTATATCTCATCTACCAAATTGTACAAGAAAGATAGCTCTAATTCTTCCGTGAAAAAAAATGAACAAATATGTAATTAAAAATTATTATTAATTTTATTAAATACAGTAATACCCCGGACTTACGCGATAGGTGGGTCTGAGCGATTGCCGTGTAAGTCGAATTCGCGTAAGTCGGGGTTCAACTTTGCATATAAATACATATAAAGTATGTTTAATCGGGACCAGAGTCTAAAGAAAACAATAATTTAGAAGAAAAATGTTTAATAAAATGTAAGATAATAAAACAATTTACATTGTTATGAATAAAGTAACCTAAACCGAAGTTATTTTGATGTCGAAGGCTTCATATATTCTAACAATGTTGCCTGACGAGTTAAGTTTTTCTTCTTCTCACGCAAAATTTCCTCGTAGCATACCAGTAAATTTTTATTCCCTGTTTTGTAGTAGAAACGCGTTTTCATTAGAATCTATTTTTCTAACATTTGTAACCCCTTTTCAATTGAATTGAGGCCTTCTGTTAAGTTTGCAATTGTCATTTGATTTTCCGATTCAACTGGGTCTAGCGAATCAGTTTGTGCAATGTCTTGCTCATGCTTACGCATTTCTATAAGCTCGCCAATTGTTAGCTCTTGATTGTGTGAATCTAGCAATTCTTGAACATCATCATCGACCGCTAAATTTAATTGTTTGGCGATATCGACCACTTCTTCTATTATGCTATCGATTTGTTCAGGATCTGAAACTGATTCTCCTTGGGTTTCAGTGGTGAAAAAAAATGGACACAGTTTTTTCCAGACGCCATTCAAAGTTTTTTGTGAAACCTCATTCCAAGATTGTCCAATAATTCTTACAGCACCTAAAACATTGAATTGCTTTCAAAGTCTTTAACAGAAAGCTCATTGTTTTGTCTCATAGCTTCATGTAGATGTGCAAATGATCGCCTTGTGTAGTAAGCTTTAAATGTTTTAATGACTCCCTGGTCCATTGGTTGAAGAAAGCTGGTAGTGTTTGGTGGCAAAAATACAACTTCCACTCGTGGATCGAAATTAGAGTTGTGGGAGGATGACCTGGTGCATTGTCAATTAGTAGCATCACTTTAAATGGGATTTCTTTTAATTGGCAGTAACGTTCGACTTCAGGAATAAAATGATGGCCAAACCAGTCTTCAAAAAGAGAAGCTGTCACCCAAGCTTTCGCATTAGACTTCCAAATGACAGGCAAACCAGCTTTGGATTTATTTTTTAAGGCTCTTGGATTTTCTGAGCGATAAACTAAGAGAGGTTTCAATTTACAATCTCCAGCTGCATTCGCACCAACCATCACTGTCAATCGATCCTTGGCGGCTTTAAAACCTGGAAAAGTTTTCTCTTCACGCGCAATAAAAGTTCTTTTAGGCATTTTCTTCCAAAAAAGACCGGTTTCATCTACGTTGAAAATGGTTTGGCTAGTGTAGCCACCTTCGTCTATCATTGTTTTGAGTTTTTCTGGATAGAGAGATGCAGCTTCTTTATCAGCGCTTGCCGCTTCTCCACTCTCTGCGATGCTATGCCAATTACAACGACTCTTAAATCGGCTGAACCAGCCGTTACTAGCTTTAAACACTTCACTTTTAGCCGCCTCCCCAGCGTCTTCTTTTAGTTTTTCAAAAATCTGCTTTGCTTGAAAGCACACTGTATTTTGATCAACAGGACAATTTTTCACTCTTACTTGATTATCACACCATGACTGTAACAATGTTTCCATCTGTGCGATAATACCGTGACGCTTACGGATGATACTTGAATTCAAAGATTGAGAGTCTTTCACAGCGTTCATAATTTTTTCTTTACCTTTTATAACGGTGCGGACTGTTGATTCCGGTAGGTCAAATTTCTTTGCCAATTCACAAATTTTAATTTTTGCTTCAAAGTCTTTAATTATATTCAGTTTACACTCCAAAGACAGTGTTTTTCTTTTCTTGTTAGGCTCAAATGACTCATTTTTTGTTCTTTTACATGACATAATTAGAGATTATAAGTAAAACGCACTGCGCACGTAAAACAATTCCACGCGGAACACGTTCAAACCTGTCGCAAACTGAACACTGAGAGGGCGGAGCGAGAGAGCCGATGCGCGCAACAATCAAAATGAAAAACCGCGTATCTCCGAATTCGCGTAAGTCGGGGTAGCGTAAATCGGGGTATTACTGTACATAAATAAAAGTTTACCTCGAGTAGGATTTGAACCTACGACCTGGACTTTGCTGGAGTACCGCGCTAACCAACTGCGCCATCAAGGTTCAAGCCCCAATCGATGAAAATTTTGTCTTTGTATGTAGAACCGATGTAAATTCTAAATTTAATGAGATTACAATCAAATTACTTATATTAATGGAATGCGAGCCTGCAATATGAGTTCACACATACCAAAGCAACTTGACTAATATTAAATTATTATAAGTTTTGTTATGAACGAATAAGTTCAAAGGTAAATATGTGATTAAAATTATTATTAATTTTATTAAATACATAAATAAAAGTTTACCTCGAGTAGGATTTGAACCTACGATCTGTACTTTGCTAGTGTGTGTGTGTGTGTGTGTGCGTGTGTGCGGTGTGGGTGTGTGCGTGTGTGCGTGTGTGTGTGTGTGTGTGTGTGTGTGTGTGGTGTGTGTGTGCGTGCGTGCGTGCGTGCGTGCGTGCGTGGTGTGTTGTGTGTGGTGTGTGTGTGTGTGTGTGTGTGTGTGTGTGTGTGTGTGTGTGTGTGTGTGCTGTGCGTGCGTGCGTGCGTGCGTGCGTGCGTGCGTGTGGTGTGTGTGTGTGTGCATGTGCGTGTGCGTGTGTCGAATGTGAGTGTGCTCGTGGTGGTGTGGGCGTGTGCGAGCGTGTGTATGTGCGCGGGTGCGTGCGTGCTTGCGTGTATGTGTGTGGATGTATGTTAGTATCCACGATAACTTCAGAACGAAAACAATTCAGCGGCGGAGAGGGAAGTTTATTAGAGTCGTTTTTTAGTTTTAACAAATATTTCTGAAACAGTTGTATATTTCAAAATTTTAAAATATATAGACTTAATTATGTAGATTAATTGTGACAATGTTATTTGATAAGACGCTTAGCGGTAAAAAATTCCTGTGGCAGAATTTAAGTGTTAGTTCTAATGTTTTAAGTACCTGAATAACGAATCATTTTGCAAGAAAATGTCAGACATATTTTATAAGAAAAGTTTAAGTTTACATAACATTTCTTTATAAAGCTTCTTAATATTAGCGAACTAAGTCTAAAAATTAATTAAATGAGATTGATAACGCTTAAATTGTATTATTGGTATTTTATAGATGCAGGCCTCCTCTGGAATTTTTTAAGTTAGCATCTATAGGTTTGACATGAATTTTAAACGTCCATCTGACATGGATTACGTTTTTGTTTTTAAAATGTTGCCTATTTTCGTTATGAACGTATTAAAACATAGGTTGCAGAATTATTCTTAACATATTTTCAATGTCTGAATAATGATTAATTTTATAAAAAATGTGTAGACATATTTTTAAAGAAAATTAAATTTTACGTAACTTTGATTTGTAAAGTTTTAATGTAAAGCAAGTAAAAATTAAATAAATGTGATTGAAAATGCTTACGCTGTATTATCGACGTTTTATAGAAGCAGGCGTCTTTGGATTTTTTTAAGTTAGCATCTACATGTCCAATAACCTCTATCTGATATGAAGTTTTAAACGTCTGTTTGAGCATCGCGTGTAGTACCGCAGTACGTTCCAGAGACGCACTAGCAGCCGACATGCCCAACGCGGGCATCAATGCAGTTATTTGGACTGCCAAAATACTCGAATTATTACAAAAAGAAACATTTGTCACATTTCCACTGCCACTTAGATGAGGTTTTAAATTTAATGTTCAGAATGATGATAAGACGAATGTTAAAAGTTGAAGGTATAGTTTTATATTAAGTATTTGTTAAAAAAATAATTTAATATACAATACCTACTCGTATTTCTGTTTTTCTTTAAGTAGATTATTTATTAACCTTTATTAGCTCTTCTAGGTAAGTAAATTTGAAAATAAATACTGTTTATTATAAATGTTAATTATAGGTATAAATAGTGAATAGCATTTTAGAATGCTTAATGATGGTTCGATTTTTCAATACGGTACTGCAAGTGCGAAAACATCGCACACTGCGTTTAGTTTCATAAAGTCCGAGCTGACGATGCCGTCAATTCTCGATGCAGCAACTTGTGCGCGAGGAAGGAGAAAACACTGTTAAATAAAGAAAGATATACTTTACATTTATCAACACCGCAGTGTCCCTCTTCGCCTATACCAGGTGTAAATCAAGTAGGGCCACCACTGTAACGAACGAGTCGTTAGATTTTGTTCAAATTTTGGTAGGTTATATTAGTGCCAGTTTGGGATTTTTACATAAAAAGAAACAATATAGCAGACTTCCGGTCTCACCTGAAATGACGCAAAAGCTGAAAATTTAAATGGAACAACCTGTATATTTTTACATATTTGGATTCTAAGGCTTCAAATACACACAGTTCATCTGTCAAATGTCAACTCAGGCGCCATTTTAATTAAATTTTTTTATTTTACATCATTATGATGTTATCAACATTATAGATAATTGACGTACAATTACCACCACAATATTGTTTTTCCTAATAATTAATTTTTGTGAAGTTTGTTAACGATCAAATTTAAAAATTACGGTTCTTTAATTAAAAGTACATGGGCCACCCTGTATATTAAATAACTCTTTCAAGTACTAGTAAAACAACATGCATGCTAATTTCCTTAGTTCCTAAATAAAACAGTAATTTTTAATTTTCTAATTTTATTAACACATGTCCTGAAGCCGACTCAGTCAAAGTATAAAATGGCGTTTAGTTGACATTTGGCAGATGAACTGTATGTATTTGATGCCGTAGAATCCAAACATATAAAAATATACAGGTTGTTCCATTTAAATTTTCAGCTTTTGTGTCATTTCCGGTGAAACCGGAAGTCCATATTGTTTTTTATGTAAAAAATCCCAAACTGGCTCTAATATAACCTCTCAAAACTTGAAGAAAATCTAACTACCCGTTCAAAAATTTCAGGTATTTGATTTACACCGTATATACCCAATGGTCTGGGTTGGAATTCTGAGTGCATATTAGGGCGCGTTCTAACAGGAAGCCTTATCCATGAGAATTTTCTTAACGAATTACTACTTGAGTTCCTAATATTTGTTTTAAGTAGTCGGGTATTCATACATAATTCTTTATAATGCTTATTTACAAAAAATATTGCAAAGATTGTGTACACTATTTACAATTTACATTTGTCTATATACTGTCCTCCTTTCCTTACTCAGCTGTACTTTCTTCCATCTAATCCACTTCCTTCCTTTTTCCCCAGTATCTCCTTTGCCGTCCTATCCTCTTCCTTTAACCACCCTAATTCTTTCAACGTATGGTTGATCGTCTCCATCTCTTCCCACACAACATACATTTTCTGTTTTCGTCCTTCTCCAATATTTGTTCCCTGTTTCTTCGTCTCACATATAAATCTAGCTATCATTTTTTCTTTCTTCCTCCCTTCCCCGTTCAGATATTCGCATCCCTTCTCTTAATATTCCTTGTAGTTTATATTATATTTTCATTCTTCCACCTTCGTTCATCTTTCCTGCTTTTGGACATCCTTTTCCTTCTGATTATGTACTCTCTTACACTCATTCCTTCCTTCTTAGTTTTTCCATTCTTCTTTCACATACCCATTTCTTTTCATAATAATCTTTTCTGGTATCCTATCAATATTTTATTCTTCCTTCTTATATTTCCTTCCAGTATTCTTGTATTATCTTCCCTCTGATCTTCTACTCATTTCCTCCTCGAACTTTTAATTCTCTCTTTCGCGCCTCCGCCCTTATTTTTCTACTTGCACCTCCTCTCTGATGATGTATCCGGATGTTTCTCTTTCCTCCCAGTACCACTCCAGTACTTTTCTTGCAATCCCTCTATCTCCTTATAATCTTTCCACCCACACACTTTTAATTAGTTTTCAAATAATAATTTCCTTTTCCTTAAGTCCATTCGAACAGTCTTTCTCCTACACTCACACTTGCCCTATTAATTTATTTCCTTTTCACTCTACTTTTTATGCTCCTCATCCTTATTGCCTTCTCTCATTGTATCCCAAGTAGGGAATTCCTGTACC